>JXCR01145194.1:33090-89068 GCA_002079205.1 Phalaenopsis hybrid cultivar | reverse complement strand
ATATATATATATATATATATATATATATATATATATATATATATATATATATATATATATATATATATATATATATATATATATATAGTTTTAGAAAACTATGAAATCAAACTGACCTCATATTTTTCATATTTTAAATGAAAGAGTGCTATACCTCAAATCCTGTATCTATCCCGAAAGATAAACAAAAGACTTGAGGGTGAGGCTCAATCAAATAAACTAAGAAATATATAACATCAGTTTGGTCTACGAAACTATTTTATTTGCCGACAAGTTTCACTATTTAATGTAAAGAATTAAATAGGGTTTATAATTAGATGGGTTAAGAAAAGCTTTCAATAAGGGCAAGCCCCTACAATTAATTACATCATATATAACCGAAGACACCCAAGAAAACTCTCGATAAAAATCAAGAAATATTATCTTCAAAGAGGTCAAAAGGATAGGACTTTTCAACAAAATCGGACAAATAGGGTGAAATGAGAATGACTCAAATGTAGAACATTTTATTGTAGAATACAAATAAGGCTGTCAAAACGGCTCGTTCGTGAACAACTCATGCACGGCTTGTTAAGAAGCTCGTGTTCGACTCTTTAATTTAGTTCAATAAGTTAACGAGCCGAACATGAACTAAGATGCGTTCGTTTGTGTTCGGCTCATTTTGGGTCAAAATACTACTCTTCATATATATATATATATATATAAAGTAGTATATTAAAAAAATCTAAGGGACTACAAGGATACAAAGATTTATAATCAATTAAAATATTGATTAAGAAAACGGAATAAAAATTATTAAATTAGATTCAAATGATGTTTTTATAAATAATAATTTTTAAATCTTACTCAAACCCTTATTGTCTTATGGCTACATGATTAGGGTTTTTCAAAGAACTTTTTGTTTGTGAACAGCTTGTGTTTGACTCGTTAAGCAAACGAGCGAAACACGAACACAATTTTTGAGCTCAAAATAAAAATGAGCTGAGCATGGCTCGCTCGTGTTTGGCTCGTTTACAACCCTAAATACAAATGTGGAAGAAGTATGAGATGTGATAGATCCGAAGGAGAACCTCAGTGACTTCCCAAGCTATCCTATTGTTTCACTTTAATTTTTAGGAGAAATATTTAGGTGTTTCATCCTTTCGATTTTATTTTTTTAGGGCTTATATTTGTGTGAAATGATCACACAAAAAGCCTGGAAGATGTGAGGATTTAGTCGTGATGAACGACAACCTCAAAATCTTAAGACTAATCAGGGCTTATATTGCATAACATGATTGTACAAAGGCCTAAAGATGAGTTGAGGATTTATGTTGCACTAGACAGACAACCTTGCAATCCTATGACTTGTTATTTAATTCTAAGGAAGGAAGGATCTAGCTGATGAAGACATGATTTGCTATTGAAGATGGTCGTGCCGCCCATGATGCTAGCTCCAAACTCCTCGTTGTGGCGAGTTTAAGTTTTCTAGTGTGTCATGTTATGATGTCAAATCAGATGTCCCTATGGTTAAAGTTCTTTAAATGTAATGGGACATATTAAAGTTGATTAGAGCGACATCGGTTAGGATCCTATGGTTCCCTCGTTCCGGTACCACTATTTTCTATTGGATTAACTTAGTCCAAATGAGTTTACTAAACTTAACTTAATGAGTTCCATACTTTCATTTAAATTGTGGGAAGCCTCGTTAGCAACCGTAGCTTACGTCCTTCGAGGGTTTTCCAATCATTCGATAAAGACGTCTTAATTTAGTTGCAATTATTGTTTTGTGATGTTTCTGATTAAATTTTGAGTTGATTTATATTTTGAATGTTGTGGCAATGAATTTTATCTTGATTGATTTTAGTTTTGGTTTTGATTTTGGGTTTTGCGGCATCCTAGCAATTTTGGTTTTCATGCAGGGTGACATCATTATCTAACATGCAAGTTTGTGTTTTTGTTCATACATGCAGGTGAATAAGTACAATGACGTACTGAAAAGTAAAGTACAGGAAACCAGAAATGTAGGTAAAATAAATTACAAAAAAAGCATACTTGGATGGTGTCATCTTCAACTGAAACCCAAAATGCATGTGAGGGCATTTATATATTAAAAGCATTTTATGTAGAGCGAGGAAATAAGGTTTTGGTGATCTACCAAATCCTAAATAATGTTTTGGTGAGCCTCTATTAATTCATTTGAGGATGATTTTATTAAGCAAAACATATTAAGTTTAGTAGATCTCTGAGGTATCCAAAAGTTTGGGAGGAAGAAGTAGCTCCATGCTTCTCTCTCCTGCCTGGTGAAAAGTCTCGAGCTCATTTAAACTTATTATGTTGATTAATAATTCATCCTATAAATACCTCTTGTGTTCAATGAACATCAATGTTTCAATTATCCCTAAGAGCAAGGTGATTATCATTTGTAATTTAATCTTAGAATTATGTCAGTGAAAAGCCTTCAAGTTAATGCTTTTTATAGACTTTGCCAATTTAAGCTTTAACTTGGGCTTGTAGTTTTTTTTCTTTAAAGGTGTTTAATTTCTAGTTACATTCACTTTTCTAATCCTCATTTACCCAAATTTGATTTAGCATCGGTCATTATTAAGCTTTTAAGACCTTGGTGGATACATTAGTAATTTTTGAATGAAATTGAATTTTAAGTGATAGTAATTCATCATCAAAACATTTGAATGTCATTTGAATACCAAATAGGGGTATTAAATTAGTGAGTTATTAACATCCAAAATCATAACCCTAAGTGTAGGATCATTTAATTTAATTGACCTCCAAATTTTAGTGATTTAGGAGATTGCAAATTTATCCTTTAATTAAGAAAAGTTATTAAGGATTGCCCTACCAATTAATTCCTTATGTTTCAATCATTTGAAAAGTTTAATTAAAATCAAAGATTGCCCTTTTCCCTTTCTTGACTTATACCTAAATGTTAGATAAGAAAAAACTTCCATAATTATATCTTTGCCTCTAAGGCTCTATCACTTCATAATTCATCAAATTTAACTCAAATGACTTTGAATGTTTATCCGACCTCACTCATGGGTCAATAAAGACATTAGAGGAGAAAATGTGATTTTTCAAAGTTTAATTTAATTTATATAATTATTTACATGTAAAAATAAGATTTTTTAAAGAAAATTCAATAGCTTGATCGAGGCAAAGCTTAATTACTTGAAATTTTTACTGGAGGTAGAATTTTATTTGAATTATCAGAATTATTTTAAGTTATGAAGTATTAATTATTTATAAAATATTTTAAACGTGAAAAATTAGATTTTACATTTTTATTAAATCTCTCTAAGGTCAAAGAACCCAGAGAAATAAGTTTAATATTTTCTAATATTTCTTTGAATTATTAGAATTATTTTAATGAAAAATTAAGGAAAATCCATTTTTAGCCTTTAAAATTATTTTAAGCTTTAAAAATTCAATATGTTCACGTAGAAAATTAGAAAAAAATATTCAAGTTGCTTTTAAGTGCTTAGGAGAAAATTTAGAACATTTCAATGAATTTTTTTAATTTTATGATTTTTATTATTTTTTAATTATTTAAATATTTAAAATATGCTTAAAAATGAAATTTTTACTTCAATTACAATTTTATTTTTATAAAATTTCTCTAATCACAGAGAGCTCCCAAAACCAATTTCATATATTTTTTAATTTTATTTTAATTATTATGATTATTCTAAGTGTTAAAAGTTCCATTTAACTTAGAAAATTAAATTAGGTTATCAAATGAGCTCCATATATTTTAAAATTTTTATGGGAGTCCTCTGAACTTTAAATTATAGTGGAGAATTAAAAGCAAGTCATTTAGATGTTTATTTTTTCCAAATTAATTTTTTTTGTATTTTAGGGTTTTATGAAAATTAAGTGTGCTCTTAATGACTTAGCTCATGACAAATTTTTCCTAGGGTTTTCTAGTCATAGTGAATCTACCAAACTTTTCTTGGATTTTTCTAAGAGACATGTTAATTATTATAATTAATTTTCAAAGTCATATGCATAAACTTGAAAAATATAGATCTCTGTCTAGGGGTCATCTTTGACTTTGAAAAAATCAGGGAATATCCCCCATGACAGAGGCCACAACATGCAAAAATATCAGGCCATTGTGAAATACTTGAATGCACAAAGAATCAAAATAAATAGAATAGTATTTAATTAATTAAAATAAAAATAAACATCAATAAACTTTAAACCATTTCCACTTTGTTTTCCTCTATTCACTGAGCAGTAAGATATTTTTATTTTATTTTTTTGATTTTTCTAAGCAAAGATATGATTTTTCATAATTATGGGAATTTAATCAAATAAAAAAATCCCTAATTTTATATTTAAGTGACATGGCATGGCGTAAACCTACGGTGGCTCTGAAGCTCCACACGACATCCTCAGGTTCGACGCTGTAGTCCACCTCAGTGTTGACTCGGCCCGCCGTTGATGTATGAAGAAGTTGTCTGGCTCGATCTCATCCGTCCATTTGATACACGCTCGATCGATCTCATCCATCCATCTGATACACGCTCGATCCAACGACTCCCCGTAATCGTCTTGGATAGACAAAACTCATGGTCGTTGACCTTAAGACCTTAATATCTCACTCATTTCTCAACCAAACTCGTTCGGGTTTGATCCTATAGACTCGTCTAAGTGAGACGAACATATCCATACAATAAACATGCCATTAAGTTGGACTATGCAAGTGTAGAATCAAAATAAGCTCGAAACAGTGGGGAGGTTTATACCCTTGCTCTGAGAATGGAAGCTTCAATCAAAGGTGCTCGACACGTTTGTGGTAGTCCAAGGAGGCTAGGGATGAAGCCTCTTGTTGTGGTGAAATGCCTAGACCCAAGTTCGATCAAGACCGAATTTGGGTGTTGATCAAAGTCTAGGGTAGAGGCTCTTTGTGAGGGGGCTTTGTCTTCTTTCACTGTGGTGAAGGTGTGGGCAAGTTTAATTAAAATTTTGTGCAATGTGGAGGTGTGGTCAAACTTGTCATGTTTCCGGCTAGAATAAAAATAAAAAAACTGAGCTTCGTCGATGAGGATTAAGGCAAGGAAGTGGTTAGTTTGCATTAATGAGGTCTGAAAGAGGATATGGAAGCAATTAGGCAAGCTTTCCTTGAGAAAATTTTGGCACCCCCTTTCTTGGCCATGGAAGTGAGGTTTAAATAGAACAGCTTAGGGGGCTGTCATGGCTAATTGAGGGGTGCATAATGAAGCTTAGGTGGAGGGTTTTGAAGTGTTAAAGCCAATCAGAGCTAGACACGTTGGATGGGTGAAATTGGGTTTTAAACTTGGCTTGGGGCTCTCAATTTTGACTCCTTCGACGACTAGGGTGGCTGACCATGGCAGGGGAGGTGGTTAGGTGGCTCAGGAACGTCATAAGGATCTGTCACAATAATTAATTTTGTCTAGTAATGGGTTTTGGCAAAGATATCTTTGTCTTAAATTATTAAGAAATAAATCCCTTGATTTAGGGGACCTTTGGTCCATGGCTCATTTAGGGTGGGTTAAGTGAGTTTAGCTTGGTCACTAGGATCCAAAAGTTGGCTGTAGAAGTCTTGCCTTGATCAATTTGACATGGCTAGGTCAATTTTGGTGCATGGGTTCAATTTGGGTCTAAATGGCTAAAAGTTGGGTTTGGGTTAGGCTAGCCATGAATTTAAGCCCAATTAATTGATCAACATTGTGTAGATGATTGTTATGAAGATTTTTGGTGAAGGATTGAAATGATTTTGTGTTCAATTTGGGGTTCAATTTGAAGGATTTTGGGATTTTGGTCAATTTGGGCATGTTGGGCTAGACTTAGGTCTAGGTTGGGTTAATGTTGAGCTAAGTCCAAATTTATTATTGAAAATGGTCTATAGTAACATCATGAAGAGTTTTCAATATAAATTGGGTTCCAATTTTGGGGTTAAGGCATTCAATTTGGTGGAATTTGGAGACAGCCAATTTAGGCCAAATTTGGGGATTTTTTGATTTAGACTTAAATTAAATGAAATTGAGGCTTCAACAAGGCCAATTCAAGGTCAAATTTGATATGTAGGATTGTCATGAAGATTTTAGGATTTAAATTAGGGCAAATCAAGTAGGCTATGGGGTTCAATTTGGTGGGATTAAGTCATAGGGCCAAAACTGGGGGTTTGACTTAGATCAAAATTGAGCTCAAAGGATGGGCTAATTAAGCTTAGATTTGGTTTAAGTTGGTCATATGAAAGAGGAATATGAGTTGAGGATTTAAATTAGGGGAAGTTGGTACAATATTGATGGACATTGGAGGTAAATTTGGGAAAATTGGGTTCAGGGTTGTGAGTGACTGTGGGTGAGCGTGTAAGAGAGTGAACTAGCTCCAAACTAACACCCAGAGTCAACCCTAAAGTTAGGAAATCCTAGGGGAACTCTCCTTGAGCTCCATCATAATGACCCCACCTTATAAGTGCTAGATGTTAGGACATATATGCAGAGCTTCAAGTTGAGCAAAGGGGAGATTAGAATTTCTAATGGTGAGGGTTCATTTTCTATTTTTCTAGGAATTGTCAACAAGAAAGTCCTATGGCTAGACCCTACGCTACTAAAGAGGAAAAACTAAACCTCAACCAAAAGTGAGGTTAACAAATGGGCCCCTAATAGGTGTGATGTGCTGTGCAAGCACACCGCGCGTATTGGCGTTGACTGACAAGATCAACAAAAACAATAGAGACTCCTAAGTCAACAGACTTAGAAGGAGGTGTAGAATTGTGTGTGCTATTTGTTTCTATTGGGAAATTAGCAAGTGAATATCTGTTCAACATTGAGGATTAAGAAATCTCGCTAGGGATTGGAGAGTGGGTGTTGAGTTATCAGGTTATAGGTATTTATAGAGGATTAGAATCAACATTCAGGTGATGACCTCAAAGATTGAGAGTAAGATGCCATGGTGGGGGTCTTATTCCTATCTCAAAAGGTGTGAGTAGAGAATTGGATGGCGTGGAGGTGGCATTACACCAATCTTGAGGATGTAGGTAGAGAAGTGGAAGCCAAGGAGGGGGCCTTACACCAGTCTCGAGGATGTAGGTAGAGAATTCCAAGCCGTGGAGGGGGCCTTCCACCAATCTAAAAAATGTAGGTAGAGAATTGGAAGCTGTGGAGTGGAGCCTTATACCAATCTCGAGTATGTAGGTAGAGAATTGGAAGCCCTGGAGGAGGCCTTACACCAATCTCGAGGGTGTAGGTAGAGAATTGGAAGCCGTGGAAGGGGCCTTACACCAATCTCGAGAATGTAGGTAGAGAATTGGAAGGTGTGGAGGGGGGCCTTACACAAATCTCAAGGATGTAGGTAGAGAATTGGAAGCCGTGAAGGGAGCCTTACACCAATCTCAAGGATGTAGGTAGAGAATTGGAAGCCGTAGAGGGGGCCTTACACCAATCTTGACGATTTAGGTAGACAATTGTATGCCGTGGATGGGGCCTTACACCAATCTCCAGGATGTAGGTAGAAAATTGAAAGTTGTGGAGGGGCCTTACACCAATCTCGACGATGTAGTTTGAGAATTGGAAGTCGTGGAGGGGGGCCTTACACCAATCTCGAAGATGTTGGTAGAGAATTGGAAGCCATGGAGGTGGCCTTACACCAATCTCAAAAGGTTGAGAATAGGATGTGATGTTCCATAAATGGGAGTCTTACTCCTATCTCAAAGATGTGTGTAGAGAATTGGATGCCGTTGAGGGGGTCTTATACCAATCTCAAAAGGTTGAGAATAGGATGATAGTGTTTTGGGATTGCCCTTGTGAATAGAAATGTAGTGCAAAAAATTTGTGGTGTCGAACTCATAAATGTGTGTCATGTAAAAAAATTGACATTGGTGAGGAAGATGTGAAAAATTTTGTGATGTTTTATACAGAATATAAAATTCTACAAGGATATGAAGAGAATTAGTGTAAACAAGGATAGTCGTGCTGCGCGAGTGATACACTTAAAATATATAGTGTTTTTAGACACATTTTTATACCTATTTTTGAGATATTACGCTTTAATGAAAGGTATTTTTGTGTTTTTCTTGCAGATACAAGTAAGAATGGAAAAAAAAATGTTTAAAGGAGTGAAAAAGGATCAAATTTGGAGCAAAAATGTGAAAAATTATGCAAAAGAGTTTTGGCGCCAAAGCGCCAAATCCGGTGCTTACGCGCCGGTTAAACATAGAAGGCCATGGCTAAGCACCGAAACCCCATGCTTAAGCACCCATGGAAATTACTAGATGAGTAAAATCAGTTTTTACAAATTTTGAAGAGGTTTTTGAGGCACCCATTGGCTTAATAGGTGGTTGTAACCACCATGGACGAATATTATCATGAAAGGATGCGTCTCTTGGGCACATACATCGAATCAAGACATATTTTGAAGAGATCCCAAGGCACCTCTTGGAAAACTATAAAAGAAAGAAGAAAGGACTTAGAATAGAGTCCTGAAAAGGACCAAAAAAGTGTGATTCCTGAAAATATCGGCAATTTTTGAAAGTTCTTCATTGGGAAGTTAGTTGAGAGAGATTTTCAGGAACCACTTTTTGTTTTTTTGTTTTGAGTGATTGTAAAGGAGAAGAGATTTAAAGGAACTTCAAGAGTTTGGTGGAGGATTTAAGATAAGTTTTCATCTTTTTGTTTTAGACTACTTTTGGTTTTAATCAAGACTTGTTGTTGGTCAGACAATGATTTCTTCTTTTAAACTATGTGTGGTTTTGTTTTCTCCATATATTTTGAGTATTTTTATTTATCTTTCTTCTTAAAATGAAAAGTAATTAAGTTTTAGATGGAAGTTGTGGAGGGTATTGACCTTTAATGATGGAAGAAGTTGTGATGATTTAAATTTATGCACTTCATTTACTTCTTGATTTGGCCAATCCAGATGTTAAAATTTGTTGTGAGAACATGTAAGAACCGAGCTGGTATTATCTTAGTCAACAATTGGAAATAATCTCATGAGGTTGTATGAATGAGAATGTAGTTCACTTTATTGAGTGCAAGCAAATAGGGGACTATTAATTGATGGGTGTAGAGTTAGAGGACTTGGTTTATTGTTTTAGGTTTTGATATGAGAATGTTATCCCCTAGGTGGAGGGAATCGAAGGGACTCTAGAGTGAGAGCTAGTATCTTCTCTGCCTAGCCGGTTTTCAGAACTATTCAAACTTAAATTAGTGAATGTTCTTTATAGCATCTCTAGTAATGGTAAAGAATATTATTGCTCCTATTTGACACAACACAATTTGTATACATTCACAACAGACTTCCTATATTTATTACTGATTCATGATAAGAAGAAAAATATTTTTATATTAAGTACTTTTCTTCTATAAAAACTTTAGTTATCGTTTTAAGTTGTTACTGTTTTGTTAAAATATCATAAATACCAAAAATATTTAAATTTTAAATTTCTACAAAAATCATTTTTAGTTTAATTAATTATTTTTTAAAAAAATAGAAATACTTTCTAAAAAGTTCATATTGCATAATCTTCCCTGTGGGTTCGATATTGAGGTCTTAATCAAAAAATCCTATATTACTTGATAACAATACGTATTCTTACGTATTATCCCAATATAAATATATATAAATAAAAAATTTAAATTCTTATTTTTATTCAGGATCAAGTTTTTGGTTTTGCTGCAAAATAATAAAATATAAGTGAAAATACTATCAGAACTATTATTATACTGTGCATAAGCATTAAGTAGGGGATCAGCGAGCAAAGAGTAAGAGACCTCGAAATTGAGCGAATCAACTGAACAAATTTATTTTCTTTTTTTATTTTTTTTATCACATTGAATTATCAAACTATGTTTTCAAATTTTAAAAATTTTTGTTGAATGATTTCTCTTTAAAGGAGTATTTTATTTGAATTTTATTATTATCAAGTTTTTATTGTTTTGTACTTTATTCACTGTACTCCCGAACCAACGTATGGTTCTGTGGCTTTTATCCATCGCACAAAATGGGAAATTGAACAAATAGACAAAATTCTGAAGGTGAATTCATTAATCTACTCCAATAAGTGTAACAGGTAGAGTGCAGGCCAAAGCCTCAAAAAGTACAATTATGCTGACTGCATCAAAGTACATCCAAAAATATCCCATGTTGAGTACATATCATAGGCTGAGCAAGTATAATATATATATATATATATATATATATATATATATATATATATATATATATATATATATATATATATATATATATATATATATNCTATTTGATTTATATATATATATATATATATATATATATATATATATATATATATATATCATATCTGCTATGATGAAATGCGATAAAAAATAATCCTCTAAGTGTTTGTCTCTGGTGGGGCAAGCTCCTGATTGAGTCGACCTACTAAGCCATGCTCCAGGACAAGAGTTCCCTTTGCATGTGCTTAGAGGTGAAACCCTCTCATTGCTCATAAAGTAGTAAGTCTTCCAACTATGGGTCCCATCAGAATCCATATGGAATTTTGTTTACATCCATTCTTCGGAAAGTTACAGACACCATGCGGTGTCATACCCCGGGAATGCAGTGTTTGGCGATGTTTGCTCCATTTCCTTTAAGAACCAGCATTGAACCTATGGGTAGCTGAACCCTCATGGATTTTTTGAATTCACCGGGGTCGATGACATCTATCTCTTTTGAAAATAGAATGTTGAGCTTGCTCATGCAAGAGAGTTTAGAAAGGTCTTACAAAGTTATGAAGGTCAATGTGCGGGGGTATGCAGTCGCCTTCATCATATATGTTGATAATACAACTGTTAGGAATATAGTCAGCTGGGAGTATGCTCCATCGGATCATTCTCTTAATCATTAATTTTATCATGGGGGTAGCGGGTCTACCTGATCGTGTCTCAGAATGCCATGAGGATTTCCTTGTATATCTTTACTGAAGTTGTAACAACAGCCACATTGTATGGTGATCCTGCCCTTTCCACACATCTATTTTCAAGGCTCAGAATAGGTTCTTTCCATCACAAGGCCCGCTTGACCCCTGTCTCTTAATTAAAAAATGCAGTCGAGAATACTTCTCTTGTCACTTTCAGAGAAGACCCTGATATATATCTCCAAGCCTTCTAGAATATTAATGAACCTTCCTTGAACTTCTTCATAGAATTCAAAATCCCTTTTTGTTTACTTTACTCATTTTGTAAAATTCTGCCATGCTGATGATTGGCGACTGTGGAGAATGTTCCCTTATTTCAATGTCGACGGGAATCCAAGCTGGTGCATCTTCTCTCTAGCGTAATGTATGACTCTGCATCCAATGATATATATGGCTCTGTACCCAATGGGATATATGGTTCCCCCATCAGGTAATCAGTAATCTAAAATCCATCATCAGTGGATGCACACTCCTCCAAAGTACTGTAGCACTCCAGGTGAAGGACGTTGCAGTCCAGACATTCCACAAATGCCCCGGTAGTTGGTGTACATGCAGGTAATTTTACGTTGCATGTCGGGCAACCCGTACAAAGAACATCTGAAACTGGAAGTATCTCAGTCTCTGTAACAAATCTAGACTCATCATTTGGAGCAATCAAACTAGAAGAGGTCTCTCTCATGCCTGGATCATATATATTCCCCTCAGAAATAGGGGTGAGCATGTTTTCCGCCTCCTTCTGGCATCTTTTCTCTTCACGTAAGAAAGCCCTATGCTCTCGACAATTAGCGTTTTTGCATTGAGTTATTCATAGCGGTACATCTGGCACACATTCATCCTTGGTAATGACTAGGCCTCTGGTCGGTGTAGCTATCATGGACGGTAGGCAAATAGTTACCTCCATTGGGTGTTGCTGTACTATCACATTTTTCCCTTTCAGTGAGGAAATGTCTCTAGTGCTAAGTTTTAGTAGCGATCGTAGCCCTTCCTTTTCCTGAAGGCTAACCACATCCATCAGAGGACCCTCATAATCCATGTTGACTTTACTGAAGTTCATGTCCAAGTTTATGGTGCCGCCATGTAGCACCCTTTCTTTGTTGAGTATAAGGTTCCAACAATCTTTAAAAGCAAAAATCAGCCTCTGGCCTGACATTTCTCTGCAGACGACAGAAAAAATATTAGTGAGCTAAAACTTAACGTGAACAAGAACAAAACAAAGTTTTTATTAAAGAAAATTCTAGTTTATGTTGGTGAGAAATTATTTATTTATGTGTGTATTTTTTTTAATTTAGTAGAATATCAAATTTTTTAGAAAAGACAAAGTTGAAGTGTATAATTTCAAGAATTCTCATTAAATTGAGGTGGATTTATTACAAAATTTTGGACTTGATTAAAAACATTTTGTCAAATAGATAACTCTAGAATAATCAAATTTTCAAAATTTCAAATCAAGTAATGTCAGGTTGCATAGTATGTCTTCAGGTATCATCCATTTATTGGCAGCATGGGTTTCTAACCACGAAAATCTACTAGCTGGTAGACTCCTCCAGTGTAGGCCTTTTCTATGACAAATGGTCCCTTCCAAATTAGCTCGAATTTCCACCTATCTTGTGACGTGCAAGAATGAGTCTTTTGAGCACGAGGACAAGACCACCAACTCTGAATTTTATTAGGCGGACCAATTTGTCATGAGCTTGTACCATCTTCTCTTGATAAAGCTCCAAATGTTGTTGTGCTTCTAATCATTTTCCTTCAAGGCGTTCCAATTCTTCAAGTTTAAGTTTTGCACTTTCTTTAATGGTCAGTTGATTGGTGACAACAAATCTGAGAGATGGCGTCTGAACCTTTAACGATTGTACGACCTCGAACCCATACACGAGCATGTAGGGTGTACACTGAGTGGGAATCCTGAACGTTGTCCGGTAGGCCCACAGAGCTTCTATCAACTTGTTATGCCAATCTCTTTTATTTTCATCCAATGTCTTCTTCAAAATTTGTACCAATGTTTTGTTGAAGGCTTCGACCAATCCATTTGCTCTAGGTTAGTAAATTGTAGAATATATCCAGTTTATCATGTGTTGTTTGAAGAAATTGTTGATTTTTGTACTTTTAAAGGTTGTCTCATTGTCGGAGATTATTCTGCGTGGAACCCCAAAAAGGTAAATGACTTGGCTTTTGAAGAATTGAAGGTTGTGTTGTGTCGTAACGTCTTGTAATGGTACTGCCTCTACCCATTTAGAAAAGTAATCTGTAGTGGCAAGTATAAATTTGTGTCCTTAGAAAGACGGAGGGTCTATCAGACCTATTATGTTCGTGCCTCAACACTCGAATGGCCACGAGGCGACGGTTGGGTGTAGCACATTCGGAGGCTGGTGCAAGACCACCTCATGCACTTAGCATTGGTGACATCTTCTGGTTGTATCCATGCAGTCGGACATCATTGCTTGCTAATAATATCAAAGTCTCTTGATCTTCATTTTCATCTTCAGTCCTGACTAGTGAGTGCCACACAATCCATCGTGTACTTTCTTTGATAATATTTTGTGCTTCGGCTCTGCTTAAACATCGTAGCCACATCTGGTCGAATGATCTTTTATAGAGGTCATCACCTATTAGAGCATATGACACAGCCCTTTTTATGATGTGGTGTGCTGCTGACTTATCCTCTGGCTGCTTTCTAGTATGCAAATATTCCATTAATGGATTGCACCAATCTTCATTGTTATCAGCAACCACAACAATCATTTCTTTTTCTTTCTCAAGCTTGTGTAGATTGTCGAGGTCAACTTGAAACAAAACTTGTCTTCCTTGTAATGTAATATTAACATAATCCTCCCGGGGATACGTCGGCACCTTAGCAATTTTTGCTAGAGCGTTAGCATGGGTATTATCTCCCCGAGGAATCCGATAGAAAGTTACACTGGGAATCTGCTTCAGCAGCTTCATGGTGTACCGATGGTATTTCTCTAATCTTGGATTTAAAATCTTTTACTGCCTGACGACTTTTTGGATGATGAGTTGAGAGTCACCGTAGATGGAAATATCTGTTATACCCATCAAGATTTCCAACTCCAGCCCGATAATTAGCGCTTCATATTCTGCTTCATTGTTGGTGCATTGTTCTGTCAGGTGGTATGAGGACCTTAACATATCCTTATCTAGCGTGATAAAGATCAAACCAATCTCTGCTTTGCCTGGTATAACTGTGCCTGATCCTTTTTCTTTTCTTGCTGATGAAGCTCTGTCAAAGTACATCTCCCAGTGTTGCGCACTGGAGAAATCCATCTGTAATATTTGTTCATCTGGTAACTTGTAATTAAGAGGGGACCCAACTGGAAGTGGGTGTGCAGGGAGGAAGTCTGCTAAAATCTGTCTCTTGATAGCACGGAGGAGAACAAAAGTTATATCAAAATGTAATAAAATTATTGACCATTCTGCCAGACGTCCAGAGAGTGTTGGTTGAGTCATCAAATATTATAACGAATTAACTTTCGAGATTAGGGTAATATTATGAGAAATCATGTAATGTATAAGCTTTTGGGCAGCAAAAATCAATGCTAGACAATGCTTCTCAATAGGTGGATACCTTATGTCTGTCGGTATTAAGCGGCGGCTCAAGTAGTAGAGTGCATTGTCTTTACCCTCGTCATTAACTTGGGCTAAGAGGGCTCCAAGAGAGTTGTTTAAGGCCGCGGTATAAAGTATCAAGGTTTCCCTGGGATAGGGACTGCCAAAATAGAAGATGTCATTAGATATTCCTTAACGCCCTTAAAGGTTTTCTAGCATTTCTCTTTCCAAACAAATTTGACATCCTTTTTAATTAATGTAGAGAAGGCTTGACACCTACCTGAGAGATTAGAAATAAAGCATCTCAGACATGCCAAATTTCCTTAGAAGGAACGTAATTTCTTTAAGGTTTTGGGTGGAGGCATTTCCAAGATAGCTTTAATCTTTTCAGGGTCAATCTCAAATCCCCGATGATGAACAACGAATCCTAGAAATTTTTTGGAGGTAACGCTGAAGGCGCACTTTAAGAGAATCATTTTAAGATCATATCTCCATAACCGTTAAAAAAATGATCCTTAAATTGTACAAATGGTCTATTTTTCTTTTGTTTTTGATGACCAAATCATCCACATAACATTCAACTTGGTTGTGAATGAGATCATAAAAAATCTTTGTCTTAGCTCGTTGATATGTCGCTCCAATGTTCTTCAACTTAAATGGCATCACTGTGTAGCAAAAAATCCTGATATGTGTTTTGAAGGCTGTAAGTGCTACTTCCTCGGGAGCCATATTCATTTGGTTGTATCCTGACGATCCATCCATGAGGGAGAAAATCTCATGTGTCGAAGCGATATGCACCATCATTTTTGGTATTGGTAATGGGAATTCATCTTTTGGACTTGCGTTTTTCAAATCCTTGAGTTGAAACATACACAGATTTATCCATTTTTCTTCTTAACTGACATAATGTTAGCTAACTACGTGGGGCATTGCTCTTCTTTTACAAAGTTAGTGTCTATTAATTTCTTCACCTCAGCAATGACTTGTTGCTCTATTTTGAGGCGCATTCTTCTAGAAGATTGTTTCAATGGGGTTACATCTTTGTCCACCCAAATTTTATGAACTGCAACCTCTGTTGACAGTCCTGACATTTCATCATAACTTTATGTGAAGCAAAGTTTAAACTCTATTAATAGTTTGATCAATTCTAAAGATTCTTCATCGTTGAGTAGAGAACTTATAAATTTATGTCAAGGTTGTTCTTAAGTCCCAAGGTTAATTTCCTTCAATTCATCAATAGTTTATTTAATTTCTTTCTCAAATTTTGGCTGAGCATCTTCTATTAGCTGATCAAAAGAGTCATCCTCCATATTGAGGCAATCTTCTCCTGATTCACTAATAACAACAATGCAAAATATTGACTATCGACTAGTCTGACTTTACCAAATTCGAGACCCTCTTTCAAGTTAGGAGTTCGACTTTTAATGTCCCATAATTTTTCACAAAATTGTAGTTAATTTTTTGGCATTTGTTTTGGTAATTGTCCCGATGAATCAACTTTTGTACACAAGGCAAAAAGTAACCAAAAGGCAATTCCATTACTTAATTAGGATCATCATCCAAATTTACATGGTTTTCAAGATTAGTAGAGGTAAGAGCATGATAAAACTTGAAATGCTTTAAACCAGTGCTATGGACTTTCTTGACCACTAAACACTCAACCTTTTGAGGGAGAATCAGAGTACGTGTTAGGGTGTTCACATAGTGTTTTATCTTATCATACATTGAGTCATATTTGCTTTTCTCCACATCTTCTAAGGATATATTGTACTGAGGTTTCCTTTCTTTTGTCATCATTATTTTATCTTCAGAACTGCCTAGTCCGTTCAACAATTGAGTTGAGTTTTTCTTGTCCACGTCCCCAACCTCAACCTCG
The DNA here is from genome assembly GCA_002079205.1 of Phalaenopsis hybrid cultivar. NCBI lineage: Eukaryota > Viridiplantae > Streptophyta > Magnoliopsida > Asparagales > Orchidaceae > Phalaenopsis > Phalaenopsis hybrid cultivar. The sequence continues at coordinate 72,725 of JXCR01145194.1, read as the reverse complement.
GGGGCGCGAACTAAAAAAACCCCCTCCAATTTGCTGCAAAAGAGTGGTGAGAAATCATTGAAGAGGAGTTAAATTGCTTCCTCTTTGTGAGTCTTCTGAATCTTCACCTTTATTTGTCATAATTTCACGAGAGAAGACAATTTTTTTTGGAGGCGCGTAGTAGGCGGCATCCTCGTGAATACAAACTTCATGAACTGAAAACGGTTGTAGATCTCCCTTGATGCAAAGCTCTTGTCCCTCTTTGTAGTACTTGATGCACTGGTGTAGAGATGATGGAACCATATTGTGTTCATGAATTCATGTTTGACCAAGTAGAGCATTGAAAGAGGTCTCAACGTCGATGATATGAAATTTAGCGGTTATTACGAGTTCTCCAACCTTCATAAGCAATGTAATGGATCCAAGGGCTCTATCTCCCTTTTGGTTGAATTTTCTTAACATCATTTTATCTGATGTAAGTTCCTGAGCTTCATTGTCCAAATAAGCCAATGTCCGTAGAATCATCAAGTTGAGTGATGCTTTAGGATCTACTAAAACTTTAGACAACACAAATCTATCAGTGTTAACGGAGATGTAGAGTGCACGATTGTGGTCGACGGTACCGAGCAACAAGTTTTCTCCTGTGAAGCTTGCTCCAGACTGCTCTTTCAATGAGCAAACTTCATCCAAATATGTGCTAGCCAACTGGGCTAAACAAATCTCTGGGTCAAACAAAGCTATTAACAGAGACTCTCTCATTTCCTTTAACAGGATCATAGCATCGTAGATGCTTAATCTGGCCGGCAACTTCCTAAGATGAGCTAGCACATTGTAATCCACTTTATATGATCCTCCCATTTTCTCTTGGTTATGTGGTTATTCCACTGGCGGAGGTGGAGGTAGCTCTTCTCGAGTTGTTATTTGCTTTTATTTATCTATTGGAGCTATTCTTGGGGTAATACTCTCCCACTCCTCATGTTTACTTCTGTAATTTCTTCTTCTTTAGATATAATTGTTGAATCTTCCAGTATTTCTTTTTTGTCAGAAAGATCTAAGTTGATGGAAAGTGGTGCACCGTGGCGCTCGTGGATTGGCTCCTCATTCCCGGTGCTTTGGTAATTGGTATTGTCAATGTCTTCTTTGGTCTTGTTAACGAGTTCGTCAGACTCAAGTACGATTTGACGAGATTTTGGGATTGAGATCGAAGTTATATTGGTCATACTCAATTACGTCATCACAAGAAATAATTAAATCGTAGGAGGGGTAAAAAGATAATCATATAAAGTCAGGGGTTCGAGGATTTTCTTCCCTGAATACGAGACAACTAATCTAGTAGAGGTAGCCCCTATCCTACCTCCCATGCTATCAAACTTCATAGTGGTGTTCTTCTTCATTATCTTTGATGATGAAGGATCTCCTAGTGAAATCTTCATCTCGGACTTGGTAGGCTGAAGGCCCTGAACGGAGGCTTATTTTGAAGTGCTCTGAATTTGGTTCAATATTTTCTTGAGCTTGTTCCAAGTCGTACTCCATCCATCTCTTTCAGTATACGAGTCAATCGAAGAGATTGGCTCAGCAAAAATCACATTTATTGAACCTTTTTTTAGGTTCTTTTAAATATTCTGTTGGGATCATTATATTCCCTTATTTAAGGTTCCTCTCAAGCCAGTCTTTAAATATGAAACATTCTTTTATAGTGTGCCCTAGTAAACAATGATACGAGGTTGATCTTTCTTATTGACCTCTTTGGGTTTCTTTGGACCTGGTAGTCTGAACTCAGGCTTCTCCATCAGAATTTTAAACATCTTGGATATCGCTTCGTCTTTAAAGGAATATGCCACTTTCCTACATTTTGCAATGGTCATTTTCTTATTCTCTGGTCGATATGATCCTCCCTGAGACGGTTGCTAGCTAGACTGCCCATACTATTGTATTTGTTGTTGAGTGTGCTGTGATGATGATTGACGAGGATGTTCTACATGTATCTTCATTGTTTGTTTTCCTTTATCAATAGTTTCCACTGTTCCGGACTTCTTTTCAAATACTTTGGTTGCCTTGGATTACTTGTGAGAATCCATCTGTTTAATTTTTTCTTGAAGACTATTGGCTTTGCTGCGTAGCTTCTCGAAGGATTTAATGGTGAGTCCCTTGAGCTTGAAAGCTACTTGCCCAAGAATGCCCTTGATTAAGATCTCAAAAGTGTGATGTCCTATAGCTGAGGTTCACATTTCATGCTAAGGTTTCTCCACCTCAAGATGTAATCCATTAAAGTTTTGTTGGCCTTTTGATTTTCTATCATGAGATCTCCAATAGACACATGATGTTGTGCTCCGACAAATCTTTTCAAAATTAATTATTTTGATTCAACGAATGTCTTAACAGATCCATTGGGAAAATTAACATACCAATTGAAAGCAATCCCTGACAGGCTGCTGACATATAATTGGAAGAGTAAAGTTTTGTTAACTCTTGTGTTGCCACAACTGGCTCGAAAATGTGTTATGTGTTGTCTGGGATTTCCATTCCCATCAAGTATCTTAAAGTTTAGGGACAAAAAACCCTTAGGGAAGGGTACAACATCGAATTCTTCTGGGTAAGGTCTACCTTTTAAAATAATTTCAACACCCTTAGATTGGGTTAAGACCTCCCAAACTTGTTCGACCATTTGGTTAAATTCCTTTTCCGACATGACACTTGAAGGAGAATCCTTATTTGATTGCTCATCTCTATTTACTGAGGTGACTTCTCTCCTTTCATCTGTAATGTGTATAATATCCGGTTGATTAACTTTTGGAGAGGCTAACTGTGGTACTTGAGATTGTCCTTAAACTGTGGTCATGGCGGTCATGGCGGCATCCATCTCTTCCATCCTCTTCTCTAGTTGGCTGACTTGCTCATCCCATAGGAAGACAGCCCTATGCAGCTCATCTACAACATTCTCTTCGGCGAGAGGTTGAGCGTCGGGCGCAGATGCAATGACTCTAGTTTCGATAACATGGACATCAATGAAATCTTCCTTAAGGTAATCGTTAAAGTCAAAATCTTCATCATCATCATCAATGAAATCTCCATATTCTAGGGCTAGTTTGGAAATCTCAACCCCGAGCTTTTGGATCTTTTCTTAGATTATTGATTCTCGAATTGTCTTAAGATCCGGAGGACCCTGCTGGACCTCCCCCACTTGTTCCTCCATCTCACTGGCAATCGTTGTGACAATATCAGATATTTTGGACCCTGACTTCATTCTATGATCTTTCCTTGCGGGCTTACTGGAGTATATTGGTATAGTGACCTTCGGTATCCACACATTTTTCTTTGATGGTGATGTCTTAAGATGGAGTATCTTAGCAGAGACATCGACATGTTGAGGAGAAGTATGCTCCCCATGGCGCAGACCAGATACAGTACTGGGTAATCTCTTCATCTTTTCCTTTGGAACTTTAGAAACATCCTTGTAATGGGTGATCAGTAGAATTCTTCAACCATATGTGTCTTAACTGGTTGACAACCTGCATTCCTAGTAAAGGTAAAATCGGTAGTAACGGTGGTTGTATCAACTCTGCTTCCTAAGAGAAACCAGACATGAATGCGAGCAGGCAAATTTTCAGTTGACTTTTGAGAATGTTTGACATATTTGACGTCCTTTAAGATTTATTTCTTCATGCAAGGGGACACTGCGTGTCCCACTCATTTAAGTAGTTCACTAACTGAATAACCTTCTTTGGCAGCTAGCCTCCTGAAAATTGAACCGACTCGGGTGATATGAGTAGACTTCTTCCTCTCCCCACCATGTCCATGAAGTGATGGTAAAGTAGAGGCAATCATTTGGATTCTTTTGTATCCGTTGGTATCCATTAAGGGATGGAACCTACTCCCTCACAGAAGTGGATAGCTCTCTAATAATCCTGAGTCATTCTAGTGAGGATCTTCATCAACAGGTACTTCTTTAAGAGTCTGGGCTTTAGTAGCCCTCCAAACCTTCTTATTACAACTTCTCTTTTAGGTTTGGGTTAACGATGTAGTCCTCAAACTTGACCTGATTTCAAATATTGATGGCGGGATGACCGATCCTTCAATCAGGTATTCAAATAGCTTAACTTTTTTTTCCTTATAGCAGCGGGAACAATAGGCTCGGTAGGTGTCGTGATGGCGGTAGTCTTGACCTTCTTATAAGAAGGAAAGATCTGAAGGCAGTTTACTCTACAGAAGGTCTTGAACCTATGGAATGAAATTATGAAGAACAGCGCTTTCCCGAGAATGACCTCAAGATCTTCAAACCCTGCTCCAAACTTGATGGTGGGAGAAACATTGCGAGCATTGCGGCTTGTCAGCAGGTTGAAGGAAAAAGTTAGCATTGGGCACGACATTGTAACAACTTCAAAAAGAAAGCTCTGGGGTTTACTATTTGTCCAATACCTTATAATCTTAGTTCTTGCACTAAAAATTAACAGAGGTCAATCTGTAGACTGGGTAAGTCTTTATTTAATTTGTGGGGATTTTAAAATTTTTGTAAAAGTAGTTTAAAAGTAGAAAAAATTGACTAATATGACAAAATTTTAAAGCGCGCGCAACACAACACAATCCGATTTAGTTTGCAAATGAGCAAATCAAACTTTAATGAGAGATGTGAAGTGTTTAGGACCTAGTGTGGGACCAAATTAAAAAAGCACAATACCCAGGTGGAACTAATCCACCCACACACCTATTAGGGATCCGACCCCACATGAAGATTAAAAAGTCCCTCATGTCCTACTAAACCTCCCTGTTCAAAGCTGGTTGAACAGATGGTCCTGAAGTTCAAAAAGTTAGTTGTACTTTCCCAAGATAGAAATGGGGAAAGCATGCCAACAAAAGAAGGAAAATCTGGTCCATAACGGAGATGAACACATTAATGATAAATGAAGATAATATTTCCTAATTTAAATGGAGAGAGAAACTATTCCCTAGCGGAGTCGCCAGAAGTTGGTCGGCACTAAAAAATTTAGCAGTTGCCTGTTGCAAGCTGTCGGTTGACCGAATCAAAATATCATCGCCTACTTCAGAAGGAAATTTAATTTGCATAGATATATATAGTTTAAGAAAAATATGAAATTAAACTGACCCCATATTTTTCATAATTTAAATGAAAGAGTGCTATACCTCAAATTCAGTATCTATCCCGAAGGATAAACAAAAGACTTGAGAGTGAGGCTCAATCAAATAAACTAAGAAATAGATGGCATATGTTTGGTCTACGAAACCATTTTATTTTGTGACAAATTTTTCTATTTAATATGAAGAATTAAATTGGGTTTATATTAAGTTGGGTTTGGAAAAGCTTCCTATAAAGGCAAGCTCCTACAGTTAATTACATCTTAAATAACCGAAGTCACCCAAGAAAACTCTCGATAGAAATCAAGAAATATTATTTTCGAAGAGGTCAAACGGATCTCACTCATTTCTCAACTAAACTAGTTTGATTTTAATCTTATTTACTCGACTAAGTGAGACGAAGATATCCATACGGTAAACATGTCATTAAATTGGATCTATGCGAGTGTAGAATCAAAAAAATCTTGGGAAAGTGGGGAGGTTTATACCCTTGCTCTGAAAAGAAAAGCTTCAATTAGAGGTGCTCGACATATTCGAGGAGGTCCAAGGAGGCTAAGGATGAAGCCTCTTGCTATCGTGAAATTCCTAGACCCAAATTAGATTTAGACTTAATTTGGGTGTTGATCAAAGTCTAGGATAAAAGCTCTCTTTAAGGGGGATTTGATGGGGCTTTGTCTTCTTTCACTGTGGTGAAGGTGTGGGCAATTTTAATTGAGATTTGGTACAATGTGGAGGTGTGGCCAAACTTGTCCATTTTCCGGCCAGAATCGAACTCAAAAATTGAGCTTTGGTGATGGGGATTACGACAAGGAAGTGGTTGGTTTGCACTGAGGAGTTCTCAAAGAGGCTATGGGAGCAATTAGGCAAGGTTTCATTGAGAAATTTTTAGTGCCCGCTTTTTCTTGGCCATGGGAGTGATGTTTAAATAAAATAGCTTAAGTTGTCTATCATGGTCAATTGAGTGGTGCATAATGATTCTTAGGTGGAGTGTTTTGAAGTGTTAAAGCCAATCAGAGCTAGACACATTGTATGGGTGAAATTGGGTTTTAAACTTGGCTTGGGGCTCTCAATTTTGGCTCCTCCGGTGACTAGGGTGGTTGGCCATGGCAGTGGAGGTGCTTAGGTGGCTCAGGAACCTTAGAGGAATCTGTCACAATGATTAATTTGGGTTGGTGATGGGTTTTGGCAAAGATATCTTTGGCTTAAGCAATTAAGGAAACAAATCCCTTGATTTAGGGGACCTTTTGTCCATGGCTAATCTAGGGTGGGTTAAGTGAATCTATCTTGGTCACTAGGATCCAAAAGTTGGCTGTAGAAGTCTTGCCTTTATCAATTTGACATGGCTAGGTCAATTTTGGTGCATGGGTTCAATTTGGGTCCAAATGGCTAAAAGTTAGATTTCAGTTAGGTTAGCCATGACTTTGATCCCAATTTATTGATCAAAACTTTGTAGATGATTTTTATGAAGATTTTTGGTGAAGGATTGAAATGATTTTGAGTTCTATTAGGGGTTCAATTTGAAGGATTTTGGGATTTTGGTCAATTTGGGCAAGTTGGGCTAGACTTGGTTCTAGGTTTGGCTAAGGTTAGGCTAACTCCAAAGTAATTGTTAAAAATGGTATATAGTAACATCATGAAGGGTTTTCAATATAAATTTGGTGCTAATTTTGGGGTTAAAGCATTCAATTTGGTGGAATTTGGGGACAGCCAATTTAGGGCAAAGTTGGGGATTTTTTGATTTGGACTAAAATTAAATAAATTGAGGCTTCACCAAGGCCGCTAGAATGTCAAATTTGATATGAAAAATTGTCATAGGGTTCAATTTTGTGGGATTAAGTCATAGGGCCAAAATTTGGGGTTTGACTTAGATCAAAATTGAGCTCAAAGCATGGGCCAATTAAGCTTAGATTTGGTTTAAGTTGGTTATATGAAAGGTTAATTTGAGTTTAGGATTGAAATTGGGGGAGATTGGGACCAAATAGATGGACATTTTAGGTAAATTTGGGGAAATTGGGCCCTTAAAGGCAATTTGGGGGTTTTGGTCAAAATTGTCAAATTGGCCAAATTAGGTTCATTTGAAGGGTCCAAATTGGGGTTCCAAGGGTATTTTTGTAATTTTTTCCATTTTGGGGGTATTTTGGTAATTTTGACATTTTATGGTGGTTTTGGGTAGTTTAGGTATCTTCAAATGGTTTGAAATGATTTTTGAACAAATTTGAGTATTTTGGGTGGATTTGGGAATTTTGGCCAAATTTTGGGCTCCAAGGGTATCTAAGTAATTTGGTGAGATTTAGGGGTGAAAGGCCAAGTTGTATATTTTGGTACAATTGGGGTACCGACCACCCTATATGAGCCTTGGACCAATGGAATTCCCCATTTGGGTCTTCTATGCACTAGTCTTAGCTAAACCCTAGCATAGGGCTAGTGGGTTTGGGGGACCATCTACATGAGTTTCCCACATAATCAAGGGATCAAAGTTAACAATTTTGGGTTTAGGGTTGTGAGTGATTATGGGTGAGAGTGAGTGTAAGTGAGTGAACTAGGTCCATACCAATACCCAGGGTCAATCCCAAGGTCAAGCAGTCCTATGGGAACTCTCCTTGAGCTCCCCCATAATGACTCCACCTACTAAGTGCTAGAGGTTAGGACCAATATGTAGAGTTTCAAGTTGAGCAAAGGGGAGTTTAGAATTTCTAATGGTGAGGGTTCCTTTTTTAGTTTTCTAGGAACAGTTAACAGGAAAGTCCTATGGCTAGACCCTAGGCTAATAAAGAGGATAAACTAAACCTCAACCAAAAGTGAGGTCAACATAAGTTCACTCTGACTAGAGAACCATAGGGAAAATTTGTCATGAGCTAAGTCATTAAGAACACACCTAATTTTCATAAAACCGTAAAATACAAATGAAATTAATTTAGGAAAAGTAAACATCTAAATGACTTACTTTGAATTGTCCACCGTAATTTAAAGTTCAGAGGACTCCCCATAAAAATTTCAAAATATTTGGAGTTCATTTGATAACCTAATTTTATTTTCTAAGTTAAATGACACTTTTAACTCTTAAAATAATCATAATAATTAAAATATAACTCAAAAAAATTACAAAATTGGTTTTTGGTAGTTCTTTGTGATGAGAGGAATTTTCAAAAAATAAAATTGTAATTAAAGTAAAAATTTCATTTTTAAGCATATTTTAAATATTTAAATAATGAAAAATAATAAAAATCATAAAATTAATAAAACTCATTGAAATGTTTTAAATTGTTTCCTAAGCCCTTAGGAGCAATTTGATTATTTTTCCTAATTTTCTAAGTGAAAATATTGAATTTTAATGCTTAAAATAAATTTTTAAAAGCTAAAAAAGGATTTCCTTAATTCTGAATAAAAATAATTTTAATAATTCAAAGAAAAAAAATCATAAAAATATGAAATTTCTTTCTCTAGGTTGGAAAGATTTAATAAAAATATAAAACTTAATTTTTCACATTAAAAATATTTGATAATTAACTAATTCTCCAGAAATTAAAATAATTCTTATAATTCAAACAAATTAGGCTTTGCCTTGGTCAAGTTATTGAATTTTCTTTGAAAAATCCTATTTGTGCATGTAAATAATTATATAAATTAAATTAAATATTGAAAAATCTCATTTTCTTCTCTGATGTCTTAATTAATCCATTAGTGAGGTAGGATAAAATTCCATAGTCATTTGAATTAAAATTGATGAATTATGAAGTGATAAAGCCTTAGGGGCAAATGTATAATTTTAGAAATTTGGTCTTGATTCACATTTAGGCCTAATTCAAGAAAGGGAAATGAGTAATCTTTGATCTTAATTAAAATGTTCAAATGATTTAAACATAAGGAATTAATTGGTAGAAACCAATTTCACTTTTCTTAATTAAAGGATAAATTTGCAATTTCCTAAATCATTAAATTTTTGAGGTCCATTAAATTAAATGATCCTAGGCTAAGTGGTATGATTTTGGATGTTAATAAATCACTAATTTAATACCCCTATTTGGTGTTCAAATGATATTCAAATGTTTTGATGATGAATCACTATCACTTAAAATTCAATTTATTTCAAAAATTACTAATGTATCCACCAAGGTCTTAAAAGCTTAGTAGTGACCTAGGCTAAATCAAATTTGGGTAAATGTAGATTAGAAAAGTGAATGTAACTAGAGATTGAAGACCTTTAAAAAAAACAGTACAAGCCCAAGTTAAAGCTAAAATTGAATAAGTGTCTTAATAGCATTAACTTGCACCTTTTAAGGGTTTTCACCCACATAATTATCAGTTAAATGACAGATGATAATCACCCTACTCTTAGGGATAATTGAAACATCGATGTTCACTGAACACTAGAGGTATTTACAAGATGAAATACTAAGCAACATAATAAGTTTAAATGAGCTCAAGACTTTTCACCAGGCGGTGAGAGGGAAGCATGGACCTGCTTCTTCCTATACTTTCTGGAAACCTCGAAGGTCTACTAAACTTAGTATGTTTTAATAAAANAAAATTTAAAAAAAAAAAAAAAAAAAAAAGAGATAAGTTTTGATAAATTATTTTCAAACAAAAATACACTTTTCTAAGAAACAAAATTGATAACTCCTCTTTACATGTCTAAGAATTTGTGTGTATGTCAAAAACATAAATTTTAAAAATACTTTTTAAAATTAGTTGTCCACCTGGCGAATACCTGTTTAGGCTGGGAAATAGCCCCCTAAGTGAGGTTCAACACACACTTCTAGACGAGTGACGAGTTTTATATATTCGGGTGACCGAGTAGCCTTCGTGGACCCTGGAGAATAAATATAGCTGAGCCTAGTCCCATACGAGTGCTTGCGGTCCCTCTCACTTGAAATTTTCTTTTGTTTTATCGAAGTTTTGGGACGGGGCACTCGTGTTACTTTTCCTTTCTTTCGGGATTTCCCCAGGAGTTTTGAGGATTTTCTTTCACTTGAGTCTCTTTCGTTGATTTTTTCGAGTTTTCCGCTTTCCTCGGATTTCCTGGATGACGTTTTCTTCCGGACTTTGCTTTTTGAGATGCATTTAGGTTTGCCATACTTAAAGAACATCAGATCTCGCGGGCGTACAGGTTTGCTTTATATTTTACAACACTTAATTTTCCTGTTTCTACCTGCTGTTGTTTTTCCTGTATAGCATGTTATAATTTTTCTGTTTCTACTTGCTACTGTTCTCCCTATATAGCATGTTACACTTGTACTGTTTCTACCTGCTACTATACTGTATAATATGTCACACTTGTCCTATTACTATTCTTCATGTATAGCATGTTGTACTGCTCATATTTTTGCCTACTACTGTTTCACGTGCATTCTACTGTTCGTTCCTGTATCGCACACTTTATATTTTATAACCTTAAACATGTTTACCTTTTTTTTTTTACATAGGATGTTTAGAGGACTACAACCATAGGGCCGTTTGATTTGACACTATAACTGGACACCCTAGAAAACTTAAACTCGTCACGTCGAGGAGCTTGGAGCTAGCGCAGTGGGCAGCACGACCATCTTCAACAGCAGAACATGTCTTTCTCAGCAAAATCATTCCTTTTCCTAGGATTAAACAACAAAAGCAGAACATGTCTTCCCCAACAAAACCATTCCCTTTCCTAGAAATTAAACAACAATCCATAGAAGCAGAACATGTCTTCCCCAGCAAAACTATTCATTCTCCTAGAAATTAAACAACGATCCATAGGAGCCTAGCGCAACATAAATCCTCCACCTTTTTCTTTAGGCATTCGTATAGCTCTGCTGTACGACCCAAAACTTTTTCCTTTTCCTAGAAATTAAATAACAATCCATAGGTTTTCGAGGTTGTTTGCCTAACCATTCCTTTTCCTAGAATTAAACAACAATCCATAGGATTTCGAGGTTGTTCGCCTAGCGTGCCTAGAAATTAAACAACAATCCATAGGTTTTCGAGGTTGTTTGCCTAGCGCAACATAAATCTAAATTAAACAACAATCCATAGGATTTCGAGGTTGTTCGCCTAGCGCAACATAAATCCTCAAATACCATAGGTTTTCGAGGTTGTTTGTCTAGCGCAACATAAATCCTCCACCTTTTTCTTTAGGCAGAATAAATCCTCCACACTCCTTTAGGCATTCGTATAGCTCTGCTGTACGATTTAAGCCCTAACTCGTTCTAGGTTCCGATGTTTAGGCATTCGTATAGCTCTGCTGTACGATCTAAGCCCTAAACTCGTTTTAGGTTCCGAGGCTAGGCATTCGTATAGCTCTGCTGTACGATTTAAGCCCTAACTCGTTCTAGGTTCCGAGGTTGTTGTCCGATACGACGTGCATTCGTATAGCTCTGCCGTACGATTTAAGCCCTAAACTCGTTCTAGGTTCCGAGGTTGTCGCTTCGTATAGCTCTGCTGTACGATCTAAGCCCTAAACTCGTTCTAGGTTCCGAGGTTGTCGCCTGATACGACGTAAACCCTCATATCTTCTAGGCAATTTGTGTAACTCTTCTAGGTTCCGAGGTTGTCGTCCGATACGACGTAAACCCTCATATCTTCTAGGCAATTTGTGTATAGCTCTGCTGTACGATCTGAGCCCTAACTCGTTCTAGGTTCCGAGGTTGTCGTCCGATCTTTTCGAGGTTGTTTGCCTAGCGCAACATAAATCCTCCACCTTTTCTTTAGGCATTCGTACAATGCTGTACGATTTAAGCCCTAACTCGTTCTAGGTTCCGAGGTTGTCGTCCGATACGACGTAAGCCCTCATATTTTCTAGGCAACTTGTGTGACTCTGTCACGCAAATATAAGCCCTAATTAAATAAAATTGGCAGGATGAAACACTTTAATAATCTCTTTTCAAAATTGGAGCCAAATCATAGGATAGACTGAGAAGTCACTGAGGTTCTCCTCATNTTTAATAAAATCATCCTCAAATGAATTAATAGAGGCTCACCAAGATATGATTTAGGATTTGGTAGATCACCGAAACCTTATCTTCCCACTCAACATAAAATGCTTTTAATATATAAATGATCTCACATGCATTTTGAGTTTCAGTTGAAGATGACGGGAAAACCATCCAGGTACGTTTTTATTGTGATTCTCATACTTTACTTTTCAGTACATTGCTGTACTTATTCACTTGCATGTATGAACAAAAAATAAAAACTTGCATGTTAAATAATGATGTCACCCTGCTTGAAAACCAAAACTACTAAGATAGTCGTCAACCAAAACTAAAATCAATCAAGATAAAATTTACCACAACAACATTCAAAATATAAAATAACTTAAAATTTAATCACAAACATCACAAAATAATAATTCCAACTAAATTAAAATGTTTCTATCGGATGATCGGGAATCCCTCAGAGGAGGTGACCCACGGTTACTAACGATGATTTCCACGGTCTAAATGAAAGTATGGAACTCATTAAGTTGAGTTCAGTAAATTCATTTGGACTAAGTGAGTCCAATAGAAAATAATGATACTAAAATGAGGGAACCGTAGGATCCTAACTGATGACGCTCTAATCAACTTTAATATGCCCAATAACATTTAAAGAACTAGAACCATAGGGACATCTGATTTGACATCATAACGAGACACACTAGAAAATTTAAACTCGCCATGACCAGGAGCCTTGAGCTAGTATGGTGGGCAACACAACCATCTTCAACAGCAAAACAGGTCTTCTCCAGCTAAACCAATTTTCTTCCTTAGAATTAAACAACCAAGCCATAGGACTTCGATATAGTTTGCTTATGCAAAATAAATCCTTACCTCATCTTTAGGCCTTTGTACAGCTCTACTATACAACATAAGCCCTAACTCGTCTTAGGATTCTGAGGTTGTCGTTCGTCAAGACCTAAGTCCTCACATCTTTCAAGATATTTTTGTGATAATTTCACACAAATGTAAACCCTAAGCAAATACAATTGATGGGATGTAACACTCAAACAATTTCTCCTCAAAACTAAAGCCAAATAATAGGATAGACTGTGAAGTCACCGTGGTTCACCTTCGGATCTGTGACATCCACTAGTTCTTCCTCCTTTGGATTTTATCACAAAATATTCCAAACTAGAACCATTCCCCTTTACCTCTTTTTTTGATCTCATTGAAAAGTCCTATCCTTTTGAACTCTTTGAAGATAATATTCCCTGATTTTTATCGAGAGTTTTCTTAGGTGACTTCGGTCATTTAAGATGTAATTAACTATAAGGGCTTGCCCTTATAGGATGCTTGTCCGAAACCAGCTTAATATACATCCTAATTAATTCTTTATATTAAATAATGGAACTTATCGGCAAATAAAATAGTTTTTTCAGACCAAACGGATGTCATACATTTCTTAGTTTATTTGATCGAGCCTTATCCTTAGGTTTTGTGTTTATCTTTCGGGATAGATACAAAGTTTGAGGTATAGTGGTCTTTCCATTAAACTATGAAAAATATGGGGTCAGTTTGATTTCTTATTTTTCTAAACTTATATATATATATATATATATATATGTATGTATGTAAATTAAATGTCCTCCCGAAGCGGGCGACGGGATTTTGGTTTCGGTGACCGATAGCTTCCAACGAGCAACTCCTTAACCAAAAAAAAAAGTGCCGACCATGAAGTTAAACTAAAATAATTGCTAAACTTTCAAAAGTAAAATTAAAAAATTAAACAAAATTTTTGTTGTGATGGAAAGATCAAATTTAAGAAAGCATCCTTTCCTTATACAATGAGTAAATCGTTTGTGAAGAATTTGAAATCATTTATATATATANTGAAGAATTTGAAATCATATATATATATATATATATATATATATATAAACTGTTTTGTTCCAAATAAGAGCAATCCTATTCTTCACCCTCTTCCGTGAGCTATAAAGAACATTGACTAATCTAGAGTTTGGTCCCTTATTTTGTGGTTAGGCTGGGAGGATACTGGCTGCCACTCTAGAGCTCCCACTACTCTCTCCCCTAAGGGCTAATAATCTCGCATTAGTTTCCAATCAACTAGACCAAATTGTAGATTTTAATCTATCACCTTACAATCTCAAAATTTTCATCCAACAAAGTATATTTCCCAATTTGATTACACCCAATCCCATGGATGACATACTCTCCCATGAAATCTAATGTGATTCTCTCTGTATTGTAGAAATCATATCTCATTTAAGAACAAATGTCTCTCAATAAGCTTTATCATTTCAATTGGCCAGATCCAAAATAAAATGAAAATCAAAGTTCAAATCATAACAAATTGTTATCATTTAAAATTGTAAAAAAAAAATATATTCTTCACTAAATCATATCTCAAATTAGCGAGAAAGATAAAGAAGACTACTGAGAATTCATAAGAAGGATACAATAAAATACGAATTATATATATAAAAACATGTTTACAAAACAAAAGAAATAAAAATACAACTTATCTCAGGATCAATCCCAAGCAAATTGCTCGAAGTTCTCTCCAAGCCTTTCTTTATTTACAATCACTCCCAATTCTGTCTTAGAAGTGTAATGAAGAAGAAATCACTCACCTTCCCTCTTTTCTTACAACCCTGGAGGAAAATTTCCTCTTCTCTCTCTATCTCTAACCATGCTAACTTTCTCTCCTTCACACCACACACTCTACTCCTCAAGTCTTCTTCTATTATTTTGGCCTACCTCCTTTGGAAAAGAATTCAAAAGTCCATCCAAAAGACAACTCTTTTGAATTTAAAAGATGTGTCATTTGATCCAAGCGTCATATCCCTTCATAAAAGTACCTTCCAACGTATCTAGATGCATTGAATTACTCAAAGAGGTGTGTAGAACAAGTGTCCTTTTGAAATTTGAGCAAAAATATGTCTTGAACTGCCTTAATTTGAAAAAGTCATCCATGGAGCACACATCATGCGTCGATCTGGCGCATCATGTGCCATAATCCAAAATTTTGCTATTTTGGCTCCAAATTTCATCATTTTTTGCTATTTTTGCTCCAAAAGCCTAAAAATGATATACCTACAATAAAAAAACAAAAATACCTTTCCTTAAAATGCAATATCACCAAAAATAAGAATAAAATAGGTACTTAAAACAATATATTATTTTGGTGTATCAAAATCCCCCAAACATAAATGTTACTTGTCCTCAAGTGCCACTTTTATTACATAAAAACATATGACTTAGGATAGAGATTAACTTATAACTTCCTTACCTTAGTTTAATAAATAGAATAGTAAAATTTAAGAAAAACTCTTTAATAACTTAGATTCAAACTATAAGTCTAAGAATATTTAATAATCAAATTTAAGATTTCTTAATCTCTATTCATTTCAAGAAGAATTGCAATTTTTCATATTAAGAATATTTAGAACAATCATATGAAAAAGAACTTCATAAAAACTTTACTAAGAATGCTACAAATAATCCAATACAAGTTTAGAAATTGTAATAAAGCTCCTTCCTTAAGTTGATTCAAGTGAAGCCAATTTTTGATTAGGCATCTCCTCAAGCTCCTCCTCACATATTTTTTTTCTTTTCTTTTTATTTTATTTTTTTTCCTTTCTTTTTTTAGGATCTTTTCAATCATTTCTTTTCTTTTTCTTTTTCTTTTTCAAGTGAGGTTTACTATATCTGGATAGCCTTTAATAATTTTGAACTTCACTATCCTCTTCTTAAAGTCAAAACTCTATACCTTTCTTCACTTTATAAATTCATATTAGTTTATGATTTTTCATAAAGTCTCATTCTTTTCTTCTTACATGAAAGTCTAAATTTCTTAACACTTCAAAAAAACAATTTTATTTACTTTAAATAGAAAAACCTTTCAAAAGTATACAGAAGTATAGTCATTTAAAGTTAAATCTTATTATCCCAGGGCATGTTAAATTAATTTTAAAAGTATATTTTTTAAGGACAAATAAAATTTAGTTTACTCCTTTCAAAATAAATCTTTATTTCCCCCAAATTTAAGTTCTTAAGTGATTTTAAAGATGTTTTTAGTATAAAATTTAGTAGGTGAAAGAAAACAGTAAATGCATAAAAATAACCGCCAACCTTTAGAGAAATTTTGATTATGAAACTTGGCTTTGGTGTACTGCAGGTACTAACTGTAAAATTACGTACGGACTTTAAAACATTAAAAAAATATAATATATCTAGATAACTTGCTGAGAATTAAAAAGATAAATACAAAAATTGAATAAACTAAACTGCCAAACTAAACTGAAAATACTAAAAATGCAGAAAAAGTACAAGTCTACAGTTACTATTGCATATTCAGTTCATAACACAACATAAAGTCTTTACCACAACAGGTTTCAAATGAAAGTACATCACAATATAAGCATAAAAAACAAACATAAATCAAAACAAACTGAACTAAACTCATAAAATATCAATCTTCATCTCCTTCCTCTTCATCATCAGATTCTTCTTCTTCTTCTTCTTCTTCATCATCATGAATGAGAGTATAGGGAGTGAAACTGGGGCAAGCAGGAAAATCCACATTAGGTTCACCCCTAAGATGTCTTACCATGACATTCTCAAAATCAATATCAAACTGAACTCTCCTCTACTGATATTCATCATTTCATGCATTTCATGCTCCTATCTCTCACAACTGAGTTTGAATATTAACTATGTCCATTTATAGAATCATGATTTTATCCATAGTACCTTCAAGTGATATAGATTGAGAGGTAGATGCCCCTGCAATAGATGTAGAGGGCCTATACCTTCTTCAACTTCAAGATCTAACAAATGATTCTACTCTTTAAATCATAAGCCTCCCAATCAGATTCTATAACTGTAATATTTCTTCATTTCTATGGGATTATACTCATGATTGTTCACATAGAGTTAAAATCAAGGCAGGGTATCCCAAACCTCTAGTTATAAAACTACCAGCTTTACTACGAGCATGCTGCACTATAAGTGCTCCAACGTCTATTGACTTCATGTTCTGAATGCAATAGTTTAGTACAACTCTATCTTTAGTAACATTAGCCATATGATTTCTTGGCAACAGTCTGGCAGAAATGAAGTGGTGTCATATTTTTTATTGAATAGTCAACATGGAAGCAGGGAAGTTAAGTATCTTGTTATTCTTAATCTTCCATCAGTAAAAAATGCAATCACTTCCTCCAGTGATGAATTGTTTATCACAAATGCAACATGTTCATCATGAATACATTCCTAAGCCCATAAAAAGCATTGATCCTTTCAGGAGAAAATTTAAGTTGCTTACCTCTTACCAAGATGTGATCTTCAGCAGAAAACCTTAGGTTTGCATAAAACTCCCGAACCATCGTGACAATTGCTACGGCAGTGAAGTAGCAGAATCTTTCTCAGGCCCTAGCAAGAATCAGTCTCTCAACCTTGCCACCTGGGTTTGCAAACACCGGTTCTTGGATCATTCTTTTCGTCTCCATCTGAGTATTGTAACTATTTGGGGCTTTAAAACTAACAAATCTCTGTGCATCAAAGTCCTCGGACGGCCTTCCTCTCAACTCTGGAAGCAATTTAAAAATTCTATGAAAATCCAAATATAGTCCAAATAAATCACTAAATCAAAATCCAACTCCGCAAGCAAGATTATTTGGTAAGAAACTTTTCACCATGAGTTTTCTTCAAGCCTTTTCATCAAAAATCCCAAATTTTGGATCTCCCAAATCCATGGTGAAATTAAAAACTTCTAAATTAAAGTGAAGCTCTTACCAAGAGAAGATGAAATCTGTGGTTTTTAGCCTCTGAATCCTTCTCTTTTGCCCATAATGTGATGCCCTAGAACAAGGTCTTAAGGTGGGAAACGACTTATGCAGTGAAAATGGAATTTTTTTGTGCAATTTTGTAGTTTTCTAGTAAATATGGCATGTTCGGACTTTCGGCACGTCATGCACCAGAGAATAAATTCATCAAATTTTGGTTTATGTGAAAATCTATTTCATACTGCTTTACGTCAACCTCTATTTGAGTAAAAAAAACATTATTTCTAAGCTTAAATAAAGATCATACTAACACCAAATGTTCATAATCAACACAAAACTCACATTTATATATATAATCCACACTATAACAAGCTAACATTTTTCAAGCCAACAAACATCAAATTCAGTGTTCTAAAGCAAACTAACATCCTAACACTGAAACCTAAACATCAAATTTCATAATATAAACATTGATAGTGTTCATTAGAAAGGAAATGCAATCCAACATAACAAACTAAAATAAATGGTACTAAACAAAATGTTCCGTGCATAAATTAAGATCGAACATCTTCTTTTTTATCGTCCTTATGGATATCTCCCATAGATTGGTAGTGCACATATAGGTTATAGAAGGGTCAAAATGGAAATTCATAAGTTAAATTTCTCTCCTCAATCCAAGCATGTTTCTTAAACATACGTACATATCCATCTTAAATGCGCCTAGTATGTTCAAAATGTTACTTTAGTCTCCAATCCAGATTGTCTAGCATTTCAGTAATATTCTCAATCACATGCATGTGATTCTGCACATCTTTCTCTATCTTTTTTATCCTCTTTAAAAGTGCATTTAAGTTGTAGTAGGGCTGAACAGGTGATGAATTCTGAGATTTTTGATCCATTAGTACATTCATATCATCTTCATCTCCCATCCCAATAAAATTGTAATAGACTTCGTGATCCATGGACTTGCAAGGAAGTAACACTTTTTCCCAACTTTCATAAGGTACTTGTGATTGACTGCATAGTAGTAAAATTGTGGATGGATGTCCCAGTCTAGTTGCAGATCCATTCATAATCAAACCCAAAACCGATTTTACAATTATAGATTCAACATCAATAGGCTTTCTAGTTTGAATACAGTAATTTAGAATGGTACTCTCCTTAGTTACCTTACTAATTTTCATGGTAGACAGTAATTTTGATGCAATAAAAAAGTGTCAGGCTTTTGAAACTGGATTTAAAAACAATGAAGGAAAACTTACATCTCCATCATCTCTGGTCTCCCAATTCGCATCTTTTACTACAGGAACAACAAAAGTGGTAGTAGTGTAGCAAAGCACTTCCCAACACCTCTACGTAATAGTCTCTTCTACTCTAGTATTTGGTGTGTTGAATCCTTGATTCACAAATCCGTTTTCCTTAATTAGCCTCTTCTTCACTAGAACTTAATCATGTAATTTTAGTGCATCAAAACTGATGAACTTTCTCGTGATGAAAATTCCAAATCTAGCAGAGTTTTTAGAGTGGGAAGCCATAGGATTTGAAAGGTAGTGAATCTTCCGTCGTTTTCCCCACTAAAATATGGTTTGGAGTTGGTTTTTAGAATTTATATGGAGAAGAAACCATTAAAAACCACCCTTTGACACTTTTTAAACATTTTCAAACCCATGGTGCATCATGCACTGATCTGGTCCATCATGCGCCTGCTCTCTGGAAAGCGGCGCATCATGCACCAGTTCCAAAATTTTTGTCGTTTCGACTTCGATCCAATAAATTCTCAGTTTTTCCATAAAATTTGGCAAATAAAGATGTTTCCAAATATTTATCAAATACACAGATTATATAAAGACATAAACATAAAAAAACATAAAATATTTCAAACAAAAAAACTAAAAAACAAATTAAACAACAATACATATAGGTTTCCCCCCACAAAGCGCTTGGTTTAATGTTGTTCGCCCGACATTCCCAATCTTATTCTATGTGACCCAGCAATACAATCTTCTCTAAAGCTAATCTTTGACCATCAAATTATGATTTCAATCTGTGCCCATTCACTTTAAATATTCTTCCAGACTTGGGGTCTTCCATATCTTGTAAAAGTATTTTTAATTAAAAATTTTGAAAAACTCCGAGCATCAGATCAAGGTAAAGCGATTGCTTAAATCCATTTTGAAACATAATCCACTGTAATAAATATGTATATATTTTTGAATGAGGATATAAATGGTCCCATAAAATCCAATCGCCATGCATAAAAAATTTCAATCTTCAAATTAAAATTTAGAGGCATTTCATTTCTTCTTAATATATTACCTACTCTCTGACATCGATCACATGTTTTGATATATATATTAACATGTCTAAATAGAGTAGGCCAATAAAATCCAGATTGTAAAAGTTTATGAATAGTTCTATAATTCCCAAAATGTCCTCCAAATTCAGAATCATGACATTTTTGAATAATTTCCTGAATTTTTTATAAGACACACATCATCTCATCGTTAAATAGTTACATTGCTTATATAAATAAGGGTCATCCAAAAAATAAGATCATGCATCATGAATGAATTTCTTTTCCTGTTGTTTTGTTAATCATTATGGTAAAATACCACTAATAATGCAATTTACAATATCAGCATGCTAAGGTAGTTCTCATCTTCTTACAGCATAAAGTCGTTCAACAAAAAAAGTTTCATTAATTTATTTTTCCAAGTCAAGCATTTCTTCATGTTCTGGCTTAGACAAGTGATCAACAATTTGATTATTAATCCCTTTCCTATTGACTACTATAAAATCAAACTCTTGCATCAGAAGTATACATCTAATTAATCTTGGTTTATCATGTTTCTTTTGCATTAAATACTTAATAACCGAATGATCAGTATGCACAACACATTTAGCTCCAATCAGATATGATCTAAACTTATCAAAAGTATACACAATAGCTAATAACTCTCTTTTAGTGGTGGTGTGATTAATTTGAGCTAGATAACTTTAAAAATCTTATCATATCTCTAATCTAAAACAACTCTAATTACATAATCACTAGCATCACACATTAATTCAAAATATTTCTCTCAATCAGGTGAAATAATTGTAGGGAAAGTGATTAATTTTTCATTTAAAGATTCAAAGGCTTTAAAGAAATATTGATTAAAGTCAAATTTTAGATCTTCTTTTCAAAACTTGGCATAAGGGTTTAGTAATTTTTGAAAAATCTTTAACATATCTTCTGTAAAATCCAGCATGTCATAAAAAGCTCCTAACTCCTTATATTGTGGTAGGTGGAGGTAGGCTCGATATAACCTGAATTTTTGCAGGATCTACTTTCATGTTATTTTCTGAAATTTTATGCCCAAGCAGAATTCCTCCTGCAACCATAAATTGACATTTTTTCCTGTTCGATACGAGATTAGTCTTTTCCCAACATTCAAGAACATTTTCTAAATGATTTAGACATATTTTAAATGAGTTCCAAATACAAAAAATAAAACCATAAAAACTTCAATCCCTTTTCCAATCAAATCACTGAAAATTGACATCATACATCTTTGAAATATTGTAGGTACATTACATAATCCAAAGTGCATTCGTCGAAAATCAAAAGTTCCATAAGGACTAGTAATTGATGTTTTATCTTGATCCTCTCGAGCAATAGGAATTTGGTGATAATCAGTATATCCATCTAGAAAACAAAATCGTTTATGCCCAGCTAATATATCCAACATCTGGTCCAAAAAGGGTAAGGGAAAATGATCCTTCCTAGTGGAAGAATTTAATTTTCTATAATCTATGCAAATTCTCCAACCAGTGACTTTTCTTTTTGATAATAAATCATTATGCTCATTTTTCACTACAATCACACCTTCTATAAACTAAATTTTGTTTCTCAATAGATGGAGTCAAATTCTTGTTACTCTCTTTAGGATATAACATTTCAAATTTTTCTTGAACATAATCCACATCCTGTTTACTCACTTCCATAGATTCATCTTAAATTTTATCCTCATCTGAATATTCCACATATTTCTTTTTAAATTCTATTTCAAAAGTATTCTTGAAATATTCATGGCTTAAATATTCATTAATATCCATTCTGAAACATTCAATCTCTTGCTTTCTTGCAGTGGTATCTCATTGATCTTGCATTATTAAATGTAACCTCTTGATCACTTACTCTCATAGTTAGTTCTACTTTCTGGACATCTATCAAAGCTCTTATAGTGGCTAGGAATGGTCTTCTTAAATTGATAGGAATTTCTTTATCTTCTTCCATATCTAATACAATAAAGTTAACAGGAAAAATAAATTTATTTACTTTTACCATAACATCTTTTATAACTTTTTTAGGATAGGAAATTGAACGATCAACTAAGTGAAGAGTTACGGTTGTAGGTGAAATATCTCCTAAGCCTGACCTTCTGAAAATTGATAATGACATAAGATTAATACTAGCTCCTAAATCACAAAAAGCTTTTCCATCAAATCCTTTGCCAATAGCACAAGGAATCGTAAAACTTCCAGGATCTTTAAGTTTTTAAGGAAGCTTTTTCTGAATTATAGTGCTACACTCTTCGTTGAGTGCAACACTCTCATTATCTACAAACTTCCTTTTCTTATTAAGTATATCCCTCATGAAATTTACATAGCTTGGCATTTATTCAAAAGCTTCAACAAATGGAATATTTATCGTTAATTTCCTCAAAATTACAAAAAATTTTGAAAATTGATTATCTCTACGTTTTTGCTTCAATATTCGAGGAAATGGAGGTGGAGGTTTTTTTAAAGTGACTTTCATTGGTTTAATAGGATTTTCTGCTTCAAAATGAAAATATTCACTGGATTTTTCATTTTCCACATCATCTTTTTGAACTTCAACTTCTTATTGAACTTTGTTTTCTAAATCTTTTCCACTTCTCAGTTGAACAGATTTAATTTGCTCTTTGTTATAATCTTTAAGATTTACTTCAACATTGCTAGGCAATGTTCTTAGAGGTCTACTACTAAGTGTAGTAGCAATACATCCCAATTAATTTTTCATGTTTTTGATAGCAGCTCCTTGACTTTATAATTGACTACCCATTTGGAATATCAATTCTTCCATTGATAATTTTTTCTCCTTACTCTGCAAATTATTAAAACCTTGGGAGTAATAAGGCTTATAAGCTTGATTCCCTTGATTGTTGGAGTTTCCTAATGGATTCGCAGCAGTGTTTCCCTAATGCGGATTTGTGTCATTAGAATTATTGTTACGTGAACTAAATTTTAGAAGATTCTTCCAACCAGGGTTATTATAATTGACATAAGGATTATCAGAACTATTGTTTATTGGATTTAAAGTCTAGTAAGAAGATTGAGATTTTATCATTTGTCTCAATGGGTTTCCCACAAGCACAGGTGCTTTCTAAGAATAATTCATTCCATATTGATCTATCTTCTTTGATATAGTAGTTATTTGTGTAGCTAAAATAGATATAGCATCAGAATCATCAATACTAGCTACTTTTATCAATTTACCCTTTTAGAGGGCAATTGAAAATTATTTGTAGCCATCTCTTCAATTAATGAATATGTTTCATCGAATAGTTTTGACATTAATGATCCACCAACAACATTGTCAATTTTTGATCTAAGAGATCCAACCAACCCATTATAAAATGTTTGAATTATTAACCAATCTGACAGCGCATGGTGTGGACACGAGATCTTTAAATCTTTCTCAAGCTTCATAAATGGATTCCCCTTTAAACTGACAAAATGATGTGATATCATTTCTAAGCTTAGCAGTTTTTTAATGTGGGAAATATTTAGATAAGAATTTTTGTGATAAATCTCCCCATGTTCTGATAGATCTAGGTGCTAATGAGTTTAACCACATCTTAGTTTTATCCTTTAGTGAAAAGGGAAAAAGTCTAAGTCTGACGGCATCATTCAATACACCATAATATTTAAATTTAGTACACAATTCTAGAAAATTAGCAAGGTGTAAATTAGGATCTTTAGTAGGTGTTCCGTTAAGCTAATTATTTTGAACTATTTGGATAATAGTAGGTTTAAGCTCAAATAAATTGGCAGCTACAATAGGGTTTTGTATACTCAAATGAATTTCATCTGGTGCAGGATTAACTTAATCTCTTAAAGGTCTCTAATAATGTTAATTTTCATTTCAAGCATTGTTTTAATTTTCATTTCTCTTTTTGTTATTTTGAATTATTGTAACAGTTATTTCTAACTCAAATTCATAAGGTACTAAATTTTCATATCATACACTACATATAAAAAAAAATAAAGCATGTAATTAAAAACAAGCAAACACACTTAAATAAGAAAATATTCAGACTAAACTACAAACACTCTTTTTTTTGAAATAAAATAAAATAAAATTCTAATATTTTTCATTAGTTTCTTGGTAACGGTGCCAAAAACTTTATACGAGGAGATTTAGTGTGAGGATTTTGCAAATATTTTTCAATATTATAAAATTAGACACGACAAATAAGTAATACATATAAAATATAATCCCAATAAAAATACATTTTATGAAAATAATTTATCTTTTAAAACTCTTCTTAAACTGTCAAATCTCCTTTAAAATCAACGCATTTATATGTATCACTCAAGTAATAAAGGACTCTAATTGAGTCCCATATATTGATCCCAGAAGGAAATTGGTAAATCCTAAAGTAAATTATGAAAAGTATTTTATAACAAGAACAAAAACAAAAGTAAAAGTAAATTTCCAAGTTTGAAAATTAACTAATCAAGTGAATGCTAATTAAAGTGCAGATGTAAGACTACAGAAATTAAACTAAACTAAATACTAAACTCTCAAAAGTAAAATTATGAAAATTAAACAAAGTTTTTATTGTGATGGAAAGTTAAAATTTAAGAAAACATATTTCACCTTTACAATGAGTATATCGTTTCTGAAGAAATTGAAATCTTTTGAAAATATATATAAAAACTATTTTGTGCCAAATAGGATCAATCTTATTCTTTACCCTATTCTGAGTGCTATAAAGAACATTGACTAATCCAAAGTTTGATCCTTAATTTTATGGTTAGGCTTGGAGGATACCAGCTACCACTCCAGAGCTCTCACTACTCCCTCTTTTGAGAGCAATAACATCACATTAGTTTCCAATCAACTGGAGCAAATTGGGGATTTTAATTTGTTACCATAGAAGCTCTAATTTTGCATCCAACAAAGTATATTTTCTTATTTATTTGCACCCCTTTCCATGGATGACATACTCTCCCATGAAATCAAATGTGATTCGCCCTATATTGTAGAAATCATATCTCATTTAAGAACATTTGTCTCTCAACAAGTTTTAACATTTCAATTGGTCAGATCGAAAAGTAAATGAAAATTAGAGTTAAAACATAAAAAAAATATTATCATTTAAAACCGTAGAAAATAAAATCTATTCTTTGCAAAACTTAGAAATTATGAGAAGGATACAAAAAACACGAATTTCATTTATAAAAACAAGTATTCAAATAAAAGAAATAAAAATACAACTTATCTTACAATCCTTCCTAAGCAAATACCTAGAAGTTCTCTCCAAGAATTTCTCTCTTAACAATCACTCCCAATTCTCTCTTAGAAGTGCAATGAGGAAGAAATCTCTCATCTTCCCTCTCATCTTACAACCCTAGAAGAAAATCTTTGCTTCACCCTCTATCTCAAACTCACGTACACTTTCTCTCCTTCACGCCGCACACTCAAGTCTTCAAGTCTACTTCTTTTATTTTGGACAGCCTCCTTTGGAAAAGAATTCAAAATTTCCTCCAGACGTCAACTTTTTTAAATTCAAAAGATGTGTCATTTGATTCAAGAGTCATATCACTTCACAAAAGAACTTTCCAAAGTGTCTATATGCATTGAATTACTCCAAGAGGAGTGTAGAACAATTGTCCTTTTGAAATTCGCACAAAAATTCATCTCGAACTGCCATAATTTGAAAAAGTCATACCTGACGCATCATGCCCCGATCTGGTGCATCATGCACCAGTTCTCTGGATTTTGGTGCATCATGCGCTGATCTAACGCATCGGGCCACAATCTAAAAATTTGTTGTTCTAGCTCTAAATTTCATCCTTTTTGTCATTTTTGCTCTAAATGCCTAAAAATGATATACGTGCAATAAAAAACAAAAAATACCCTTCTTCAAATTGTAATATCACCAAAAATAAGCATAAAATAGGTACTTAAAATAGTATATTAGTTTGGTGTATCAAGTAGCTTCTCGAAAGACTTGATGGTGAGTCCCTTAAGCATGAAAGCTATTTGCCTATTGATGCTGCCTATTGATGCTTTTGAGTAGAATCTAAATCACATGATGGACCTGTAGTTGGGGTTCGCACTTCAGGCTAAGGTTTCTACACCTCAAGATATAATCTACTAGAGTCTCGTTTGGCTTTCCACTATGAGACCTCCATTAGAAACGTGATGTTGTGCTCCAGCAAATCTCTTCATAAACAGCTATTCTAACTCAGTGAATGTCTTCACTGATATGTTGGGTAGCTCGCTGATCCTGATATTTTTTATATGTAGAATTTAAAAAGTTGACACCACTACTTGAAGATTTTAATCCCCGGTAATGACACCGAAAACTTGATCCCAAGCAAAGTAAAATTTTAATTATTTTTCTAGGAATTTTATGCAAGTATACGTATCATTATCAAGTAATATAGACCTTTCTAATTAAGCCCCGAATATCGATCCCACGGATATTGAGGTTAATAACTGCGGCTTTCAAGAGAAGTTCTAGTCTAGAATAACATGCCCTAGCTTGGAAGGTCGATAAGAGTTTGGTTTTGATTATATCCTACAACTATCACTACAATACTACTTCTACTCTTAAACTAAAATAATTAGTGAAAATCAGAAAGTGGGGTTTAATATATGCAATGAAAGTAAGGACATGTGTAAAAGTAAAACAAGTATTGAGAGAGATTGTGGCAAAGATGAGCAATTTTATTTTTTACCCTTACTAGAGATGTTATAAAGAACATTGGTTAATCTAAAGTTTGAATAGTTTTGAATATGGGCTAAGCAAGGAAGATATTAGCTCTCACTCTAGAGTTCCCTCTTATCCCTCCAACTGGAGGCTAACATCTCGCAATAAAACTTAAAATAATATACCAAATTAGGAGGCTTTAGCCTGTCCCTCTAAAGTCCTCTAATTCTACACCCATTAATGATTATTTTCCTATTTATTTGACTCAACCATATAGACTACAGTCTCATCAATACAATCTCATGTGATTCTACCACAGTTGATTAAGACAACACCAATCCCGAATCATACATGTTCTCACAAAAGATTTTAACATGCAAGTTGATCAAGTTTACATGTAAATGAAGAACAAAGTAAAATCATCACAATATATTCTCACTCTACTCAATTCTATATCCTACAAATGCATACTAACTCATTACAAAAGGGAAGAGTAATGAAAACTACTCACTACACATGGAGAAACAACAAAAACTTTTCATTGAACATGACTTTGAAACCATACAACAACGTAATAGATTCAAATCAAAATACAATGAAAATACTTATATCTTATGGAAATCAAACTCTCCTTGTAAATCAAAAGCAATCTCCTTACAATCCTCTTCAAGAACAAAGTGAAAAGAAAAGAAGAAATCTCTCACTCTCTCTCTTTCTCTCGCACCTTGCCGCCCCACTTGGGGCTCACGCCCAAGCGTTCTTATATTTCTCCAAGCCTTATTCTCTTCTTCTAATTAATTCAAGAGTCTAAGAGATAAATAAAAAAATTTTCCAAGCCATTTTTTATAATTTCCCAAGGGATGCTTAAGTGTCTCTTCAAAATTGTCCTTATTCAATGAATCTACCAAAATATGCCTCAAGTGCCTCTTAAAAACTAGATATAACCACCCAAAATTCCTCTATAAAGTCCATTTTAACAATTTCAATGAATTCCTCAAGAGATGCACGAAGAACCACTTCAAAAATTGTCCAAATCTGACGTATATTGAAGAAGTTATGCTAAAAAACTTCTCAGGCGCCTAAGCATCCTCTCTGTCTAGTGGCCCCTAAGCGCCATTTTGGGCACTTAATTAACGGGACCCGTTTTGCTCCGATTTACTCCGTTTTGGTCCATTTTTGTTCCTTTTGCTCCAATCACTCCAAATTCTTCAATTTTATGTACCTAGAACCAAAAACACAATAAAACATAACTTTAAAGTGTAATATCCTTATAAAATGAAGCATGAAAATAATATATTTTTAGGCATATCAAAATCCTCCAAACTTAATGATTACTTGTCTTCAAGTAATAGTTCATTTTTAAAATAATTTATGTAGATTAGAGTTAATCGGTCATCCCTTAGAATTGTTAATATTTTATTCTAAAAATGTGATAGTTCAAATTAGAAGAGCTTCTAGTCAATCAGACTAGCCCAGGGTCTAAAATATTTATCATCAAACTTGAAAATTTGTTTTCCTATTTTGTTGAGAAATATATGTAGATTTTTAAAACTTTGGATCCTATGAACTTTACTTTCTAGACTTAAGAACTCTCTTAAAAATAAATTTTACTAATATAAGTATAAAAATCAAGCTTAGGATTGTTTTAAGTTCATTACTCTAGAAAGACTCAAGTGAAACCAATTTTTGATTAGGACCTCTCCTCAAACTTCTCCTCACCTTTTTTTCTTTTTTTTTTGCATCTTTTTTTTTATTTTTTTTTGCATCATTTTTATTCTTTTTTTTTTTATATCTTTTTTATCTATTTATTATTATTTTTTTTAAGTGAGGATTATTATATCTAGAGAAGTCCTTAAATAATTTTGAATTCCATTATCCTTCTCTAAAGTTAAAACTTATTACTTTCTTTCACTTGAAAAGATGTATATATTTTTTAACATACTTTCTAAGAGAGCCTTAAATGTTCAAAAAAAATTCTAAGAATCCTTAATTTTTCAAAAAAAAAAAAAAAAAATTCCTACTAGAGATGGTTCTTCATTTTCCCAAGCTCTCCAATAAATATCCTTAACTCTCGGTTCACCCTTTTCATCAAAAATATCAACTATGTTTTCCTACTCCATTTTTACTTAAAATTCTAACATCCTTAAGATGACTCCACATAACAATAATCATTAGAAATAAAGTAAAAAATTATTTGTAATAATATTGAAAATAAGTAAGGTTTAAATTTGAAACATTTTTTCTTTCGCCCAAACTTAAGCTCAAACATGTGTATTAATGAAGTACAAAAATATGCAGCAGGGAAATATCACTTTTACAATCTACTACACATCATACAAAAATATTAACAAAAAACAAATTGTAGAATATGAAAGTAGAAAGTAAATCTTTCTTAAACATGCTTGACATAACACTATAAAGGAATTTTAAATAGTAGAATAGATACAAATTGAAGATTAAACAGTAACACATTTTAAACTTCATAAAGGAATTGTTGGATGCTAACAAGTTTAAAAGATTAAGATAAGTTTTGTCATGTACAAAGACTCATTTAACTTGACTTACAAACATAGACACACAAACTCCAATACATAGACTCATAGTTTCATAAACAAACAACGACTGACGTCAATCTACCTTCTACTCACATTTCCCCTCTTTACTTTCAATTTCTAATGGAAGAAACTACACTAATAATGTGGGTGTGTTATAAAACTTTATATGGTTATTATGCATAGACTAGAATTCTCTCATGTGTTGTCAATTTCAGTGTTACTCTAAGTCTAAGGCATGCACACTCTGGTAAATAAAAATAGTGCAGCCCATCCAGATGTTGTTCACTAAGTAAGTTCATGACCTTAATCAATGAAGACAAAGTCAGATAAAGGAATTAATTGAGTTGGAGTGTCTCAAGTCCAAACACTACATGATTCAAGGAAATTCTCAGCTCCGATTAAGAACTAAGTCGTAACAAACTCATCAACCTGTTACTACCACAAATCATATACAAATCTAGTCATGACGAAGGAATTACATCACAACATTAATCCAATCCACTCTTACACATCAAACACAGATCAAAGTCCAACATTTCACTATTATCCAATCCAACATAACAAGAATCTCACTAAATAGATAACAAAGATAACCATGGGTTCCTCCCACCAAGCACTTGGTCTTGCATCGACCACCCGATGTATCCAATTTATACTCTAGTTGCCCCAACATCAGAATCTCATTCTTTTTGTTCGTATACCATGAAATATGTCATTCAGTGATTTTGAATAACTCTTTATTAGGAGAATTTTACTGATTTCATCATTCAATTCAAGTTCTTGTGATTGAGTCAAATTTAAAGATATAAAGACTGGTAGTGTAGATGAATTCCATAAATAAGTAGGCCTTAAAATTGTATGGGGTACATTCATCTTAAGTTCATGAGATTTTTCAACAGATGGAATTAAAATTTTACTATTCTCGGTAACTTCCATCATTTCACACCTCTTCTGAACATGCATATAGTCTTCTTTAATGAACATTTTCAACTCATCATAAAAGTCCATTTTGATTTCATCTGTTAACTTACTCTCTTAACTTTCTTGGAAATGATCTTTACTTAGATAATCAATTTCATCGATCCAAAAATAATCATAATCTTTTCTCTCAGCTGGATACTTCATAGACTATAAAACAACAAAAGTGGCTTCATGGTTATTAAAATTCATAGTCAACTATTCTTTTTGTGCATCTATCATAGCTTGTCCAGTAATAAGAAAAGATCTCCCCAAAATAATTGGATTTTCTTTATCTTCCTCCATGTCTAATAGAATAAAGTCCATAGGAAAGATAAATTTATCTACTTTAACAAGCATGTCTTCTATAACTCCTTTTGGATAAATGATAGATCAATCAATTAACTGAAGGGTTATAGTAGTAAAGGAAATATTGGCTAAACCTAACCTTCTAAATACTGATAGAGGCATCACATTAATGCTCGATCCTAAATCACATAAAGCTTTTCCACATAATCTTTCTCCAAATACACAAGGAATTGCTAACCTAGAAGGATGTTTCTTAAGAAGCTTTTTCTAAAATATAACACAACACTCCTCACTAAGTGCAACTGTCTCATAATCCCCAATCTTCCTTTTCTTATTTAATATATCCTTCATAAAATTTGCATAACTTGGCATCTGTTCTAAATCTTTAGCAAAAGGAATATTTATCATTAACTTCTTAAGTACTTCCATGAACATTGGCTACCTTTTAAGATTTTCCCTTGCAGAGAGCCATTAAAATTCATTTGTAGCTATTTCTCAATTAACACATATGCTAGATCAAATGGTTTTAACATTAATGATCCACTAGAGACAGCGTCAATTGTAAACCTAACGGATCCTACTAACTCATTGTAAAAAGATTGAATGATTAACCAATCGGGCAGAGCATGGTGTGGACACTTTCTTAGAAGTTTCTTAAATCTTTCCCAGGCTTCATATATTGATTCCCCTTTATACTGACAAAATGAGATAATATCGTTTCTAAGTTTATTTGTCATTGAAGGTGGAAACTACTTATCTAGGAATTTCTAAGTTAACTCCTCCCAATTTTTAATAGCGCCAGGTGATAATGAGTATAACAATATTTTAGCCTTATCCCTTAGTGAGAAAAGAAAAAGCCTTAGTCTAACAGTATCGTCTGACATGCCATTATAAAAAAATATAGCACAAAGTTCTAGAAAATTTGATAAGTGTAAAAAGGATCCTCCAAAGGAGTTCCCCCAAACCGGTTGTTCTGCACTAGTTGGATAATCGATGGATTTATTTCAAATGAGTCAGCTTCTATGAGAGGGGTTTGTATACATGATTGAATTTCATCTGTCATAGGATATACATAATCCCTCAATGATTTATGATGATTTTCTAAGTTATTATTTTCAATGTTTTCCATTTCTAGTTTTTCAAGTCCTTTCTGTTTTTTTATTTATTTCCCTTTTTCTAACTCAAGATCATAAGGCACAACTCCTACATATCTTTTGTCTGACATACTCAACACAACAAAAAATACATTAATAATTAAACAAAGAAAATAAACAATATATTCAACATAACAAAATATTTTCACAAACACCTTATTTTTCACATAAATAAATTTTTCACAACACTTTTTCATACAAAAAACACTTCACACAAAAGCAGTTTTTACGACACTACAATTTTCCAAGTCTAAGCTTAATTACTTCAACTAAAATTCTCCTAAAACTCAAGATCAACCATTCAATATCCGGCAATGGCGCCAAAAACTTGATCCCGATTTATATATATATATATAGAATTTAAGAAATTTACACCACTAATTGAAGATTTTCATCCCCTGTAATGACACCAAAAACTTGATCCCAAACAAAGTAAGATTTCAATTATAATTCTAGGGATTCTATGCAAGTATATGTATCGTTATCAAGTAATATAAAGATTTTTTATTAAGCCCCGAATATTGATCCCACGGAGAACGAGGTTAATCACAGCGGCTTTCAAGAGAAGTTCTAGTCTAGAATAACATGCCCTAGCTTGGAAGGTCAATAAAAGTTCAGTTTTGATTATATCCTACAACTATCACAACAATAATACTTCTACGCTTAAACTAAAATACTTAGTGAAAATCAGAAAGTGGGGTTTAATATATTAAAAGTGCTCTTCCTTAAGCAATAAAAGTGGTGACATGTGTAAAAGTAAAATAAGTTGTGACAGAGATTGTGGCAAATATGAGCAATTTTATTCTTTATCCTTACTAGAGATGTTATAAAGAACATTGGTTAATCTAAAGTTTGAATGTTTTTGAAGATGGGCTTGGCAGAGAAGATACTAGCTCTCACTTTACAGTTCCCTCTTATCCCTCCAACTGGAGGCTAACATCTCGCATCAAAACCTAAAACATTAGACCAAATTAGGGTGATTTAGCCTGTCACTCTAAAGTCCTCTAATTCTATGCCAATTAAAGATTATTTTCCTAATTATTCGCACTCAACCATATGGATTATATTCTCATCCATACAATCTCATGTGATTCTATCACAGTTGATTGAGACAACGCCATCCCGGATCTTACAAGTTCTCACAACAGATTTTAACATGCAAGTTGATCAAGTTTACATGTAAATGAATAACAAAGTAAAATCATCACAATATGCTCTCACTTGACTCAATTTTATATCCTACACATGCATACTAACTCATTACAAAAGGGAAGAGTAAAGATAACTACTCATTACACATGGAGAAACAACAAGAACTTTTCATTGAACAAAAATTTGAAAGCATACAAAAAAAGTACTAGATTTAAATCAAAATATAATGAAAATACTTATTTATTATGGAAGTCAAACTCTTCTTGTATATAAAAAGTAATATCCTCACAATCCTCTCCAAGAACAAAGTGAAATGAAAAGAAAAAATCTCTCACCCTCTCTCTTTCTCTCTCACCTTTCCGCCCAACTTGGCGCTCACTTCCAAGCCTTCTTCTTCTTCTCCAAGCCTTCTTGTCTTCTTCTAATTAACTCAAGAGTATAAAAGATAATTTAAAAACATTTCCAAGCTTTTATTTATAATTTCCCAATGGATGCTTAAGTGTCTCTTCAAAACTATCCTTATTTAATGAATCTTTTAAATGGTACCTCAAGTGCCTCTTAAAAACTCCATATAACCACCTCAAATTCTTCTAGAA
The DNA here is from genome assembly GCA_002079205.1 of Phalaenopsis hybrid cultivar. Taxonomy (NCBI): domain Eukaryota; kingdom Viridiplantae; phylum Streptophyta; class Magnoliopsida; order Asparagales; family Orchidaceae; genus Phalaenopsis; species Phalaenopsis hybrid cultivar. Next base: position 39,266 of record JXCR01145194.1, on the reverse strand, counting down.
ATTCCATTTTATCAATTCCAATGAATTATCCAAGTGATGCATGAAGCATGTTTCAAAAATGATCCAAATCCAACATATATTGAAGAAGTTATGCTAAAAACCGTCTACGATGCCTAAGCACTGATTTCGGGGCGCTCAGGCGCCCTCCTCTCTGTTTGGTGGCACTTAAGCACCATTTTAAGTGCTTAAGCATTGGGAATAGGCACTTAAGTTTCTGCTTTAGGTCCCCATGGCATCGGTGTGCCCCGATTTAACCCGTTTTTCTCCGGTTTGCTCCGTTTTAGTCCATTTTTGTTCCTTCTGCTCCAATCACTCCAAATTCTTCAATTTGATGTACCTACAACCAAAAACACAAGAAAAAATAACTTTAAAGTGCAACATAATTATTAAATGAAGCATGAAAAATACTACATTTTTAGGCGTATCACTCGTTGTACCAGTCAAATGCATTTCTTGATAGGCTGCTGACAAACTGACGGAAAAGCAAGGCTTCGTCAACACTGGTATTACCACAACTGGCTCAGAAATGCGCCTTGTGTTATCTAGGATTTCCATTTGTTGACCTCAATTTTGGTTGAGGTTTAGTTTTCCCTCCTTAGTAACCTAAAATCTAGCCATAGAACTTTCCTGTTGACTATTCCTAGAAAACTTGAAAAGGAACCCTCACTATTAGAAATTCTACCCTCTTCTTTGCCCAACTTGAAGTTCCACATATTGGTTCTAACCTCTAGTACTTATAAGGTCGGGCCACTATGAGGGAGCTCAAGGAAGTCCACTTCGGGCTGCCTGACCTTATGGTTGGCCCTGGGTGCTGGTCTGGAGCTAAGACACTCTTTTTCACTCACTTTTAGTCACAATCACTCACAACCCTAAACCCAAAATTTCTTGAAGTTGATCCCTTGATCTTTCGGGAGACTCATGTAGATGATCCCCTAAACCCACTGGCCCTAGGGTGTGTATAGAGGACCCAAATGAGGTTTCCATTGGTCCATAGCTCATATATGTGGTTGGTACCCCAATCCTACTAAAATATTCAACTTGACATTTTGCCCCTAAATCCCCCCAAATTACCTAAATACCCTTGAAACACCAAATTCACTCAAAATACCCAAATTTGTTCAAAAATCATTTCAAACCTTTTGAAAATACCCAAGTTACCCAAAACTACCCAAAAATTCCAAATTTATCAAAGTACCCCAAAATGGCCAAAATTACAAAAATACCCTTGGCACCCCAAATTTTCCCAAAACCTCCAAAATCACTCCAAATGTCTTCAAAACTAATTTGGACCCTTAAATTGAACCCAATTTGGCGAATTAGATCATTTTGACCAAAACCCCCAAATTGCCTTTAAGGGCCCAATGTCCCCAAATTTACCTCAAATGTCCATCAATTTGAGGCCAATTTTTTTCAATTTCAATTCTAAACTTAGATTCACCTTTTATATGACCAATATAAACCAAATCCAAGCCTAATTGACTCATTCTTTGAGCTTAATTTTGATCTAAGTCAAACCCGCAATCTTGGCTTTATGACTTAATACCATCAAATCGAACCCAATAGCCTACACAATTTACCCTAATTTGAATCCTAAACTCTTCATAACAATCCTACACACAAAACTTGCACTTCAATTTGCCTTGGCCTCAATTTCATTTAATTTTTGCCCCAAATACAAAATTTCTAAAATTCCTCCCCCCTTCCCCAAAATTGGCCATGCCTCCAAATTCCACCAAATTGATTGCCCAAACCCTAAAATTGACACCCAATTTATGTTTAAAACTCTTCACGTTGTTCCTATAGACCCTTATTAATAATCATTTTGGACTTATCCTAAGCCTAGCCCAATCTAGACCCAAGCTTAGCTCAACATGCTCAAATTGACCAAAATTCCAAAATCCTTCAAATTGAACAAAATTCCAAAATCCTTCAAATTGAACCCCAAATTAAACTCAAATTAATTTCAATCCTTCACCAAAATCCTTCATTACAATCATCTACACAATTTTGGTCAATTAATTGGGCTTAAAATCATGGCTAGCCTAACGCAAACCCAATCTTCGGCCATTTGGACCCACATCAAACCCATACACAAAAATTAGCCTAGTCACCCTAAAGCCACCAAATTTATGACTCCACAGCCACTAAACACACTCCATGAACCAGGCTAAACCCCCTTAGACTAGCCATGGTGAGCTATGGAACATTAGATCCCTAAATTAGGGGATTCATGCCCATTTATGCGCCTTAACAAAAATTCTCCCCCATCATCACTTGCCATTGAGGGTTAAAAATAATTAACCCTCCACTGGCTCACCTGACCTCCAAGCCACCTCCCTTGGCCCTGCAGGCTAGCCTAGTCATTGGAGTACCTCAAAACTGAGGGCCACCATTCCCAAATGAATTCCAATCTCAACCCTATGGCGAGCTCACCCTAATTAATCCTTAGAGCTTCTTATCCCACCACCTCAGCAGGCTTTTGCACCCAAAGCCAGATCTTGAGCTCCCCTCTCTGGCCATGGCTATAAAATGACATCTTTATAGCCAAAAGTGGGGTGCTGAAATTTTCTCAAGGAAAGCCTGCCAAATTGCTCCCATAGCCTCTTTGAGACATCCTAAGTGCAAACCAACCACCTCCTTGCCCTAATTCCCATCGCTGGAGCTCAATTTTTTAGCTCGATTCCGGCCATAAATAAGACAAGTTTGTCCACACCTCCACAGCGCTCCAAAGCTCAATTAAAATGTCCCACAACTTCACCACAGTGAAAGAAGACAAAGCCCCATCAAAGACCCCTCACAGAGAGCCTCTACCCTGGACTTTGATTAACACCCAAATTTAATTCTTGATCGACTTTGGGCTTAGGCATTTCACCATAGTAAGAAGCTTCATCCCTAGCCTCCTTGGACCTCCACAAACATGTCGAACACCTCTGCTTGAAGCTTCATTTCTCAGATTAAAGGTATTGAATCCCCCCTCTTCCCAAGCCTATTTTGACTCTCCATGATATTAGGGTTAATTTAATGGCATATTTACCATATGGATATGTTTGTCTCACATAGAAGAGTCTATAGGATCAAACCCAAATGAGATTTATTGAGAAAAGAGTGAGAACTTAAGGTTTTAGGGTTAACAGTCACTTGTTCACACCAGCCAGGACGAAGATGTGGAGCATTTGGTTGGTACGTGTATAAGAAGGACAAACAGGATCGTGTTGGATGGAGCTTGATACCTAAAGATCGGGCCGAGTCAGTGGCTACGTGGATGGAGACATCCAACTAGAGCGTACCACACAAGTCTTCGAAGCCGTCGCATGAAGTTGTGGCGCTGCGTGCTTAAGTAGGAAACTAGGGATTTATTTAATTTAGAAAATGTCCCTTACCATCAAAAATCCATATCTTGGGGTAAAACAATAACAAAAAAAAATAAAAATATCCTAGTGCTTAGTGAATAGAGGAGAACAATGTGGAAATGGTTTAAAGTTTATTGGATGTATATTTTATTTTTAAATAAATAAATACTGTTATAAGTAATTTGATTCTCCATGCATTCAAATATTTCACCATGGCTTGATATTTTGGCATATTGTTGCTTCTATCATAGCAGATATTCTCCAATTTTTCCAAAGTCAGAGGAGGCCATTAGACAGCGATCTATATTTTTCAAGTTTATGCATCTAATTTGGAAAATTAATTATTATAATTAGCATGTTATTTACAAAAATCTAACAAATTTTTGGTAGGTTCACTGTGACTAGAGAAACTTAGGAAAAATTTGTCATGAGCCAAGTCATTAAGAAAACACCTAATTTTCATAAAATTTTCAAATACAAAGAAAACTAATTTAGGAAAAACAAACATCAAAATGATTTGATTTTAATTCTCCACTATAACTTAAAGTCCAAAGGACTCTCCATAAAAATTTCAAAATATTTGGAGTTCATTTGACAACCTAATTTGATTTTTTAAGTTAAATGGCACTTTTAACAATTCAAATAATCATAATAATTAAAATATAACTAAAAAAATTATAAAATTAGTTTTTGGGAGTTCTCTGTGATTAGAGGAATTTTTTAAAAATAAAATTGTAAATAAAGTAAAAATTTCATTTTTGAGCATATTTTAAATATTTAAATAATAAAAAATAATAAAAATCATAAAATTAATAAAATTCGTGGAATGTTCTAAATTATTTTTTAAGCCCTAAGGAGCAATTTGATTTTTTTTTCCTAATTTTCTAAATGAAGAAATTGAATTTTAAAGCTTCAAATAATTTTTTAAAGGCTAAAAAGGGATTTTCCTTAATTTCTCACTAAAAATAATTCTAATAATTCAAATACAAAAATCAAAACAATATGAAATTTATTTCTCTGGGTTGCTTGAAATTGGAGAGATTTAAGAAAAATATAAAACTTAATTTTCCACATTTAAAATATTTTATAATTAATTAATACTCCATAATTTAAAATAATTCTAATGATTTAAATAGAGCCCCAAAAAACATGAAATTTGATCTACATGGTTCTCTTGTCCAATTCTACCTCCAGTTAAAATTTCAAATGATTAGGCTTTTCCTTGGTCAATTATTTAATTTTCTTTACAAAATCCTATTTTTCATGTAAATAATTATATAAATTAAAAAAAAATTTGAAAAATCACATTTTCTCCTTTGATATCTTAATTAACCCATGAGTGAGGTAGGATAAAAATTCTAAAGTCATTTGAATTAAATTTGATGAATTATGAAGTGATATGATAGAGCCTCAGGGGCAAAGGTATAATTTTAGAAATTTGGTCTTGATTAACATTTAGGCTTAATTCAAGAAAGGGAGATGGGGAATCTTTGATCTTAATTAACATGTTCAGACGATTGAAACATAACGAATCAATTGATAGAAACCAATTTCACTTTTCTTAATTAAAGGATAAATTTGTAATTTCCTAAATCATTAAAATTTGGAGGTTTATTAAATTAAATGATCCTAGACTTAAGGTATGAGTTTGGATGTCAATAGCTCAATAATTTAATACCCCTATTTGGTGTTCAAATGACATTCAACCAAGATAAAATTCACCATTCAACATATAAGACAACTCAAAATTTAATCACAAACATCACAAAACCACAATTGCAATTAAATTAAGACATCTCTATCGGATGATGACGAATCTCTCACAAAAGGTAACCTACGTTTGCTAACGAGGCTTCCCATAGTCTAAGTGAAAGTATGGAACTCATTAGCTGAGTTTAGTAAATTCATTTGGACTAAGTGAATCCAATAGAAAATGGTGGTACCGGATCAAGAGAATCGTAAGATCCTAGCCGATGTCGCTCTAATCAATTTTAATATACCCCAGAACATTTAAAGAACTACAACCATAGAGACATCTGATTTGACATCGTAACTTGATACATTAAAAAACTTGAACTTGCCAAAACGAGGAGCTTGAAGCTAGCACTGTGGGCAACACGACCATCTTCAACAGTTAGAAAAACTACAACAACACATCCTTCTTTAGAATTAAACAACAAAGCCATAAGTCTTCGAGGTAGTTTGCTTATGCAACATAAATCCGCACCTTAGGTTTAGGCCTTTGTATAGCTCTGCTATAAAATATAATCCCTAACTCGTCTAAGGATTCTGAGGTTATCGTTCCTCATGACCTCAATCCTGACATCTTCCAGGCTATTTGCGTGATCGTTTCACATAAATATAAACCCTAATAAAAAAAATTGGCAGGATGAAACATTTAAATAATTTCTCCTTAAAATAGAAGCCAAACAATAGGATAGCTTGGGAAGTCACCGAGGTTCTCCTACGGATCTATGACATCCCCTTGTTCCTCCTCCTTTAGATTTTGCAATAAAATGTTTCAAATTTAAGTCATTCCCATTTCACAGCTCATTGTCCGATTTCGTTGAAAAGTCCTATCCTTTGAAGTTAATATTTCTTGATTTTTATCGAGAGTTTTCTTAAGTGATTCCGGTCGTTTAAGATGTATATAACTATAAGGGTTTGACCTTATAGGAAGCTTGTCTGAACCCAGCTTAAATTAAACCCTATTTAATTCTTCAAATTAAATAGGGGAAACTATCGGCAAATAGAATGGTTTTGCAGACCAAACGGATGTCATATATTTCATATTTTTCTAAAACTTATATATATATATATATATAT
>JXCR01145194.1:12715-33011 GCA_002079205.1 Phalaenopsis hybrid cultivar | reverse complement strand
ATAAATTAAAATGTCCTTCCAAAGCGGGCGACGAGATTTCAATTCTGGTGGTCGACAGCTTCCAACGGGCAACTCCTCCAACCAAAAAAAAAGTGTCGACTCCTTTTGGCGACGCAGCTGGGGACTAGCTTTTCTCTCCATTCAAATAAGGAATTATTTTCTTCATATATTAGTAATGCGTTCATGTCCCTTATGGACCACATTACCCTTCTTCTATTTGCATACTTTATCCATTTCTATCTTGGGAAAGTAAGGTCAACTCTTTGGACTTCAGGACCGTTTATTCAATCACCTTCAAATAGAGAGGTTCAGGAGTCCATTAAGGACTTGTTTTTTTAATCATCATGTGGGGTCGGACCCTCAATAGGTGTGTTGGTGGACTAGTTACACCTTGGCTTTGTGCGTTAATAATTTGGCCTTGCATTGGGTCCTAAACACTTCACATCTCCTTTTCGAGTCTGAATTGCTATTTTACAAATTAAATCAAATTGTTTCGTTTTGGGCGCACTTTAAAATTTTCTTATCTTAATCAAAATTTTCTACTTTTAAACTACTTTTACCAAAATTTTAAAATCCCCACAAACTAAAGAAAAACTTACCCGGTCTACAGATCAACCTTTGTTAATTTTAGTGCTCGCACTAGGATTACAAGGTATTGGCTAAATAGATAACCCTAAAACTTTCTTTTTTAAAGTGCTGCAATGGCGTGCCCAACGCTAACTTTTTCCTACGACCTGCCAATGAGCCGCAACGCTCGCAATGTCGTTCCCACCATCAAATTTGGAACCAGATTTGAAGATCTCAATGTCATCCTCGGGAAAGCTCTGTTTGTGGTGGTGAGAGTCGCCGCTCCATAAGCCTTGGAGCTGTCTAATGAATTTAACTTGAACTGCCTTCAGGACTTTCCTTCTTATAAGAAGGTGAAGACTACTGCTGTCATGGCACCTACCAAGCCTGTTGTTCCCGATGCTGCTAAGGGAAAAGAGGTTATGATCATTGAAGACCCGACTGAAAGGTTAGCTTTCCTGCCCTCAGTATTTGAAATCGGATCAAGTTCAAGGACTTCACCGCTAACCCAAACCCAAAGGAGTAACCTCAAAAAAAAGGTTCGGAGGGCTACTAAAGCCCAGACTCTTAAAGAGGTACCTGTTGATGAAGATCCTCACCAGAAAGAGTCCAGATTGCTGATACACCTAAAATATATAGTGTTTTTAGACACATTTTTATACTTATTTTTGAGATATTGTGTTGTAATGGAAGGTATTTTTGTGTTTCTCTTTCATGTATAGGTAAAAGGGTGAAAATTGCTTAAAGGATTGAAAAATGATCAAATTTGGAGAAAATAAGTGAAAAATGTACAAAAGTGTTTTGGCGCTTAAGCTCCAGATCCGACGCTTATGCGACGGTTAAACAGAGAAGGCCGCGCCTAAGCGATAGAGGCCCCACGCTTAAGCTCCAGTGTCAATTATTGGATAAGTAAATTAAGTATTTACAAATTTTGAAGAGGTTTTTGAGGCACCTATTGGCTTAATTAGTGGTTACAAACACCTTAGATGAAAATTATTGTGAAAGGATTCATCTCTTGGGGAAATACATAGAATCAAGGCACATTTTGAAGAGATACTAAGACACCTTTTGGAGAATTATAAAAGAAGGAAGATTGAGACTTTGAAATGGGTCCTGAAAGTGCTGGGAAAGTTTTGAAAGTTCTAAAATTGGGGAGTTAGTTGAAGAGATTTTCAGGAACCACATATTTTTCCTTTTTATTTTAGTTTTATAATGAGGGTCTTGTAAAAGAGAAGAGATTCAAAGGAACCTCAAGAGTTTGGTGGAAGAATTAAGATAAGTTTTTATCTTTTTGTTTTATACTAATTTTGGTTTTACTTGAGACTTACTGTTGGTTTGACATTGATTTCTACTTTTAAACTAAAGTGTGATTTTATTTTCTCCAAGGATTCTGAGCTATTTTCATTACATTTCTTCTTAAAATGATAAGTAATTAAGGGTTGGATGGAAGTTGTGGAGAGTATTGATCTTTAATGTTGAAAAAGTTGTGATGATTTAAATTTATACACTTCATTTACTTCTTGATTTGACCAATCCAGATGTTAAAATTTATTGTAAGAACATGTAAGAACTGGGTTGGTTATGTCTCAGTCAACAATTGGAAAGAATCTCATGAGGTTGTATGAATGATAATGTAGTTCATATGATTAAGTGCAAATAAATAGGGAAATATTCATTGAAGGGTGTAGAGTTAGAGGACTTTAAATTGACAGGTTAAAGCCCCCAACTTGGTTTATTATTTTACGTTCTGATATGAGATGTTAGCCCCCAGGTGGAGGGAATCGAGGGAACTCTAGAGCGAGAGCTAGTATCTTCCCTACCTAGCCGGTCTTTAGAACTATTCAAACTTTAAATTAGCCAATGTTCTTTATAGCATTTATAGTAAGGGTAAAAAATATTATTGCTCCTATTTGGCGCAACACAATATCCATCCTTTCACAATAGAATTTCTATACTTATTACTGATTCATTATAGGGAGAAAGATATTTTCATATTTAGTGCTTTTCTTCTACAAAAACTCAAGTTATCTTTTTAAGTTTGTTCATTTTTTGTCAAAATATTAAAATTACCAAAAATATTAAACTTTCTTTATTGCAAAAACATTTTTAGTTTAAATAATTGTCTTTATAAAAATACAAATTTTTCCAAAAAGTGCGTATTGCATATCTTCCCTGTGGGTTCGATATTCAAGTCTTAATCAAAAAGTGCAATATTACTTGATAACGATACGTACACTTGCGTAGCATCCCAATATATATAAATTAAAAGTTGAATTCATATTTTTCTTCAAGATCTAGTTTTTAGTTTCTTTTTTTGCGAAATAAGGAAATATAAGTAAAAAATGTAATCAGAATTATTGTTATACGGTTGGATATAAGCAGTTTTGGGATCAAGTTTTTGGCCCCGTTGCCGGGGAAGTGAAGTGAAAATTGTAAAGAAACTATTGATTTAAAAGCAATTTTCTATTTTTAGAAAGTCCTATTTAAAATTTAAATTATTGTATTTTATTTTGTGTGTGTTTAGTTTTATTTTATTTTGTGTTTGTTTAGTTTTATTTTATTTTATGTTAGTGTATGCATAGTTCAGGTTCTGAAGGACTAGTTTCCTACTATTCTGAATTAGAGAGAACTGCTAGAAAAATTAGAAAAAACAAAAAAATTAAAAATCTTGAAAATTCTAAAAAAAATTTAAAAAATGGCAAACCACAATGATCAAAATGTTGAAATTCATCAAAAGTTTAGACCTTTAAGAGATTATGTCAACCCTACTATATATGAACATCATTGTATTATTCAAAAACCTACTGTAGTGGCTAATTCATTTGAGCTTAAACCTGCTATTATCCAAATTATATCAAATAATCAGTTTGGTGGATCACCAACTGAAGATCCAAATTTAACTTGCCAATTTTCTAGAATTGTGCGCTACATTTAAATACGATGGTGTATCAGATGATGCCATGATTTGAGCTTAAACCTGCTATTATCCAAATGGTATCAAATAATCAGTTTGGGGGATCACAAACTGAAGATCCAAATTTACATCTTGCAATTTTTTCAAATAATCAGTTTGGGGGATCACCAACTGAAGATCCAAATTTACATCTTGCCAATTTTTAATTGTGCGCTACATTTAAATACGATGGTGTATCAAATGATGTCATAAGACTTAGGTTATTTCCTTTCTAACTGAGGGATAAAGCTAAGATGTGGTTGAATTCATTAGGACCTGGATCTATCAAAACTTGGGGTGATTTAGCACAAAAATTCTTTGCTAAATATTTTCCATTATTAAAAACTACAAAGCTTAGAAACGATATTACATTCTTTAATTAGTTTGAAGGGGAATCTATTTATGAAGCATGAGAAAGATTTAAAGAACTCTTAAGAAAGTGTCCACACCATACTATACCAGATTGGTTAATAATTCAAACCTTTTATAATGGATTAGTTGAATCTCTTAGATCAATTATCGATGCCTCTATTGGTGCTTCATTAATGTCAAAATTATTTCATGACTCCTATGATTTAATTAAGTAAATGGCTACCAATTATTTTTAATGGACTTTTGAGAGGGTGAATCCTAAGAAAGTAGCTAATATTCATGAATCTGTTGCATTTACTATGTTAGCAAATCAAGCTGCTGCAATTTCAAGGAAGTTAAACGAATTTGGAATGATTTTTTCTCAACCAATTTGCATGATTGAAGAGAACTCATTATGTCAAATGGTAGATTATCAAGCATCATTAGAAACTTTGAATGCCATAAATATTAAGTAGAATAACTCATATTCAAATTATTATAACCCAGGTTTGAAAAACCATCCCAATTTTAACTGGAATAATAATTCAGGTGGAAATAATCAACAATGGGGGAACAACCAAGTAAACCCATTGGGAAACTGGAACAATCAAGGGAATAATAATTATAGTTCTATTTATCCTCAAGGTTTCAACAGTAATAAACAATTTAAAGAGAAGAAGTTGTATATAGAAGAAGTGGTATTACAAATGGGAAATCAATTATAAAGTCAAGGAGCTACAATTAGATATATTGACAATAACCTTGAGAAAATAGCAAATTCATTAAGTAATAGATCCTAAGGAACACTTCCTAGTAATACTATATCAAATACAAAAGACCAGAATAAAGAGCAAGTAAAAGCCGTTCAACTTAGAAGTGGAAGAGAGTTGAAAGGTAGGGTTCAAAAAGAAATTGAAGTAGAGAGAGAAGAAATTGAAGAATCAGAAGAGGACACTCCAAAAGATTCTGAGTGACCTATTTCTCTACTAAAAATTGATTTGGAAAAACCACCACCTCCATTTCCTTAGAGACTTCATCAGCAAAAGTTGGATAAGCGATTTTCAAAATTTTTGGAAAAATTTAAGAATCTTACATATAATATTCCATTTGTTGAATCCTTAGAACAAATATCAGGCTATGTAAAGTTTGTGAAGGATATTCTCAACAGAAAAAAGATGTTTGAAGACTTTTGCACTTAGTGAGGAGTGCAGTGCTATAATTAAGAAAAACTTCTTGAAAAGCTTAAAGATCCTGGAAGCTTTACAATTCCATGTGCAATAGAAGACAAACTTTATGGGAAAGCTTTATGTGATTTAGGTGCAAACATTAACCTTATGCTATTATCAATATTCTGTAGTTAGCAGATCGTTCGATAACATACCCTAAAGGAGTTATAGAAGATGTCCTAGTGAAAGTGGATCAATTTATCTTTCCTGTTGATTTTATTGTGAAAGATATGGAGGAAGATAAAGAGATACCTATCATTTTGGGAGACTTTTCCTAGACACAGGAAGAGTAATGATAGATGTGCAGAAAGAGGAATTAACAATGCGCGTCAATGATGAAACTGTTACTTTCAATATTTCAAGATCAATGAAATATCCTACAAATGGTAAAGATGATGAATGTTATAGGATGGATGTTATAAGATATCTAAGTAAATGTCATTTCAAAACAGCTTAGAAAAAAATTTGAAGAAAAAGATTTAGAACACGTGCAAGAAGAGGAATTAGATTGATGTGAAGAACTTTTTAAGGAAGAATCAAACTATGTTCGAGAAAGTTTTGAAATTTTGGACACAATAGATAAAGATAAATCATTTTGTCATCAATAGAAAAACTTTTAGAGTTGAAGTTACTTCCTGAACATTTAAAATATGCCTTTTTAGGAGATTCCTATACTTTACCAGTAATATTTTCCTCAAAATTAATTATGGAAGAAGAAGAAAGGTTGATAAAAATTTTGAAAATTTTTAAGAAAGCCTTTGGATGGCCAATTGTTGATATTAAAGGAATCAGTCCTTTAATTTGTATGCATAGAATTCATATGGAAGAGAATTGCAAATTCAGGGCTGATCCTCAAAGGAAACTGAATCCTGTTATGAAAGAAATTGTTAGGAAAGAAATTTTAAAGTTGTTAGATGTTGGAATTATCTATCCTATTTCAGATAGTGCATGGGTTAGTTAAATTCACTGTGTTCCTAAGAAAGGAGGAGTAAATGTAATTGTGAATGAATATAATGAATTAATATCTACTAGACAAGTTGAAGGGTGGCGGATATGATTACAGAAAATTAAATATTGCCATAAGGAAAGATCATTTTCCATTACCTTTTCTATATAAAATGCTAGATAGACTAGCTGAGCATAAATACTTTTGTTTTCTAGATGGATATACTGGTTATCACCAAATACAAATATCTCTTAAGGATCAAGAGAAAATAACTTTTATCAGTCCTTATGATAATTTTGCTTTTAGAAGGATGACTTTGGTTTAGGTAATGCCCTGCTACATTTCAAAGATGTTTGATGGCAATTTTTTGTGATTTAATTGAAAAAGAAATTGAAGTATTCATGGATTATTTTTCAATTTTTGGAACTTCTCTTGACTCATTTTTAAAACATTTATCTAGATTTCTTAAGCACTGTGAAGAAATAAATTTAGTCCTTAATAGGGAAAAATGTCAATTTATTGTAGTAGGAGGAATTGTATTAGGTCATCAAATATCAAAAAATGGTGTGGAAGTAGATCCTGCTAAAATTCAAGTGATCTCTAACTTACCTTATCCAACAAATGTAAGGAAAATTAGGAGTTTTTTTAGGACATGTTGGATTCTACAAGTGATATATTAAAAACTTTTCAAAGATTGCTAATCTTTTATGCCATTTACTGGAGAAAGATGCAATTTTGAATTTTGATGAAGAATGCCTAAAAGCTTTTAATTTATTAAGAGAAAATTTAATCACTGCACCATTTATAGTTTAACCAAACTAGGGAAAACCTTTTGAATTGATGTGTGATGCTAGTGATTATGCTATAAGAGTTGTTTTAGGACAAATATATGATAAAATTTTTAAAGGTAATTTACTTTGCTAGTAAAACTCTTAAAGAAACTCAAATCAAATATACAATAATTGAAAAAGAGTTATTATCAATAGTATAAGCTTTTTATAAATTTAGATCACATTTAATTGGAACTCTTTGTGTAGTGCGTACAAATCATTCTACTTAAGTACTTAATGAAAAAGAAGGATGTTAAACCTAGACTTATAAGATGGATTCTTCTTTTGTAAGAATTTGATTTTGAAATAGTAGATCGAAAGGGGACTGAAAATCAAATTGTTGATAATTTATCCAGGCTTGAGTTAGAAAAACCACTCTATTTTGAAATAGAAATTAATGAACATTTTCTAGATGAAAAACTGTTCACTATTAATGAGTGGTGTGTTTCATGGTATGCCAATATTGTTAACTTTATTGTTAGTGATATTATACCCTATGGAATGACATACCAACAAAAGAGGAAATTTATTTCTAAAGCTAAGACTTATTTTTGGGATGACCCATGTTTATATAAATAAGGAAAAGATCTAATTATTCGAAGATGTGTTTTATTAGAAGAAACTTATGAAATTGGTCAGTCAAACTTGTCTATGCATTGTGGGCTTATATGACTGCATACAGAACTCCTATAGGAATGTCCCCATATAGGTTAATATTTGGGAAAACTTGTCACTTACCAGTTGAACTTGAGCATAAAGCATATTGAGCGATTAAAGAGTTCAATTATAATTTGAAAGATGCTGGTGAGAAAGGATTATTGCAATTAAATGAGCCTGAAGAGATAAAGAATGAATCTTATGAGAGGCCTAAGATTTATAAAGAAAAGATTAAGATGTGGCATGATCAAAGGATTCTTACTAAAAATTTTCAGTTAGGGCAACAAGTTGTGCTATATAATGCAAGGTTAAGATTATTTCCAGGCAAACTTAAGTCCAGATGGATGGGTCCATTTGTTGTGATAAAAGTTTATCCTTATGGAGCTGTCGATATTAAAGATCATAAGTTTGAGAAAATATTTAAAGTTAATGGACATAGACTGAAACCTTATTTTATAAGGGATCAGCATAAATTTAATGATGAAACAATGTTGGTTCAACCAAAATAAGCACTAGTTACGTCGGGCTGACGACGTCAAACCCAGCACTTTATGGGAGGCAACCCATAGTTATCAGAGTGTATTTATTTTAATTGTTATTTTGTGTGTGATTATGAAAATTGGGGTAATATTTTTGAAACTATTATGTGTTAGTAAAGATTTTAAGACTTTATTTAGTGACAAGACATGTTAGAATGAGAATTTGGATGTTAAGTTGACTGGTACAAAAATGTGCATTGGCACTTAAGTGTCAGATCCAATGCTTAAGCACGACAGTTTAAATTCATGTGTGAAATTAATATTCTAAAAGGTTTAACCGCCAATTAGTTTGTAAAAACATGCAAAGGCAGTTTCTAAACGTGTCTAGGAGTTGTTGGAAGGATTTAGACTTATAAATAGAAGGGTTTTGTGAAAGAATTTCACCCTAGATCATTTCTAATGCTAAAAGTCTAAGAGAAAGTGAGATTTAAAGAAAATGTTTTCATGGGAGATGGATTCGAAGAAGAAGGAAGAAACCATGAGGAAGAGGTTCATTAGTCAAAGTGCATAAGAGATGTATAACGGTTTCTTAGTCGTTAGTATTGAAGGGATGTCGAGAAGATCAACAAAATTGAGAATATTATGGCTTTATTGGAGACCAAGGTACTTGAGTTGCATGCAAATCCAGAGCATATTGGATGGTAATTAAAGATGAAATTTAGCCACACAAGTTATATAGAGGAAGACGATAAGGTGATGTTCATAAAGCAGAAGTGGATTCAAGAAGATAGTATCAGAGCTCGTCATCACCGTCCGTTTTATCAACTCTTTATTCTTGGAGAGACTAATGAAAGGCAATAACTTGTTCCTTTGAATGAAGAATGGAATTAAGTTTAGTGTTAGAATTTGTGTGTTAGAAGTTGTTGTTTTCAAGTGGTTTACTGTTTAAGTCTTATTTTTAGTATTTATGACTTCTTATATGTGTTTAATTATGAAATGATTGTTGTGCATTTGTATTTAAAAAAATTTTCTCATCCAAGACGATTTGGAGTGAGAATTAAGTGTTTAAAGGAATTTTTACTTTTTTGTGAATTAATATAAGTTTGTTTGTGTGAAAATTTGTGTTATTTTTAGCATCGAATTGAAATAGTTATTATGGAGAATTTTGAGAGAGAGGGGAGTTATAGGAAGTTAAAAATAGACATTTATGTGCTATGAGACCATTTAGAGACTTAAGGTTTTTTTGGCGCAGCTGTGGATTATTTATAATCTGCTGATAAGCAGATTATTCTGATAATCTAATAATCTACATATTATCAGAATAATCTGGCTTGCTGTTTGGGGCAGCTTATTCAGACTAGCTAATTGGTAGTTAAATGACATTCCTGCCCCTGTCTGATAAAACTGTTTGAGGCAGCTTATTCAGAATAGCTTATTGATAGAAAAGAAACATATAGTGCAGAGACATACGATACTCACAGATCAGTTCTAAAAGATACCATATAGTTCTCACACCCTAATGAGTATCAGGAGAACTAGAAAAGTACAAATACAAGTACGATAACAAGGAGAAATATTAAAATATTTAACTTCAAACTCTGGCTACGCCGGTCCTCATATGCACTGTCAACCTGAGAAAATATTGAATTCACATGACTGTTGGCATTACTACTGTCAGTGTAATATGAGGGACTATCAACCTACCGAAAGAAACCACAACGAGCTGAAACACCCCTGGCACAACCATAGAACTACCTCCCAAGGCTATGCTCCTTACATGATGTTAGCAACGGAGACGGTATTCCATAATAACACAAAATACCTCTGTCTGTACCTGATATTCTGGAATCATTGTTGGTATAACTGTGAAAATAACAAAAGAATGAAATGTCAGCTTAAGGTATTTAAGAAAAATAAAAAATAAATGCATATGAATATAAACCTATAATCTTATTAAAGGAAAACTTGGTAGATCAACAACCACGATAGCATCTGTGATAGACTCGTTTAAAGCAATCAAATCAGCCAAACTTTCAGCAACTTGATCTCCAAAATCATTAGATTCTATATCCTCCTCAGGTAATGAATGCCCCCCACAAGTCCTGTTGGTTGCTCGAACATATTCAGTTCATTATTGTCAGCCATACTGAAGTCTATATCTAATTGCGAGGAATGTCTTCGGATGAAGTAAATGTAGTGCCATTGTTGCAACCACAATGTACACCTGCTTTTGGAAAGGATACGACGACATATCACGTAAGATGACCTGCTTCTTCTTCCAAACTCCAAATGTTCTTTCAATTACCCCGCGTAAAGATGAGTGGCATTTATTAAACATTTTTTTTCTGCCACGAACTATGTCACTAGCTCGCTCGAAATCAAGAAGATGATATCTCGTGTCAGGGTAGGGCTTCATGTATCCCCTTTGCATAGGATATCCTGCATCAACCAAATAACATTTTCTTGGTACGAAAAATAATGTTAATAAAAAGTTGCACAATCCCACATATACAAATTGCTAAATAAAACTAACCTCATGGGGGGTGAGGGAAACACTGCGATCTATTCCTAGTGGCAAAGGAGAAAATCCGACTGTCATATGCACTCCCTTCCAAGCCTGCAACCACAAAAGTAAAACACATGTTGAAGTCGCATACAACCATGACATTTTGCATTGTTGAACCACTATGACTGATGTCTGCTACCTTCTCGTGGTTGAGTATTCAGGCATCAACGTGGGTACCGTCAATTGCACCAATACAGTTCTGTTTAGTTGTCCATTTGAGAGTAATAATATTGTTAAAGTATAGCATGTAACAAAATAAAAAGACCGATAGTTACCTTGAATTATGGCATGTATCAAGGATCGTTGGCAATTTATTCTTGAGTGGTAGCAAATGATGGATCCACTGGTTTAATTATTTGAGCTGCTAAGCTAACAAGTGTCTGTATCCCTTTTGAAAAGTAACGACTAATTATTTCAGATGAGTGCTGAAATCTTTCCATAGCTCCTCTAATTGACTCATTATGTGACAGAATGTACAGTGTTATAGCCAACACCTTCCTACACAGAGTTCTAGAAGAACCCTGGAGTGATTTAGACATAACTCGTGCAGAAGATCATAAAAATAGGTTTCGTCATTCTCAATATATTTCTGAACCTTATTGAATGTCCATAAAGCATTTTACCAACCCAACTATCTCCAACAAAGGTGGATTTCATGCGTGGAATGTAAGTAGTGCTATGTTGGTAATAATCCAACAACAATATCGCAACAGCTGTAGCAAATGCCATTCTCCTATGACGTTCACGTTGCAGATCCATCCGAAATGATTTAAAATATAAACATTAATATTCAAATATCCAATAATTTAAAATTTTAGCAATTTTGCTAATAATAGAAGTTCTCATTTGATACATATAGAAAGATTACACATGTAGAATATCACATATAGAAGGACAAACATATATTAAAAATAAAACGACACAAGTAGAAGCTCAATTAGTGCTGATACATAATGAATCAATAAAAAATATCATTCATCCACCAAAACCCGCAAATATTCAAGACGCATTTCTGGCTCAAGCGCCATAAATATTTTCATTCTAGTTGAATCCTCAAGATTTTTCACACAGTGTGCGTGAAATTGCCTATCTGCTACAACTTCAGGAATAGTACGCAAAAGCCTCAAACAGCCTAATATGCTTGCATCAGAGATAGGTGGAGCTGCAAATTCTTCAATCAAATGATCGAAGGAAGTGTTCAAAAATTGTTCTTTCTCTTTATTTTTCTTAGCAACTCTGGGCCTCTTTATTATGTTAATGTCCCCCATATCTCTCTAATTAATGCTAGGCCCTTCTTCATCAGGTGTCAGTGGTTCACGAGTGAATTCATCTGGCATTCCTGAAAAGGTACTTTCACTTTTATTGAAAGTAAATTTTCCTGTTGCCACACCACATTTAAACATTATGTCCAATTTTTCTTCAAAATTTGGCTCAATCCTGCACTGCCTATACTTTTTTGCTACAGGTACCGCCTGTGACATACATTTTAAAGAGAATAGTTAAGCAAGTAAAATTAGAAAAACCAATTTGGAAAGCAAACAAATCATGGAGTAGATATAAAATTACCTTCAATTTTTCAGCCCACCATTCAGCGGGAGCATCAATTTTCCTTTTAATCAGATCCCAACCCAAACCTGTAGATCCACTTTTCAACTCCTTCCATATTTTCCATTCCTTCTTTAATTGGTCCCATTTATTTTTTAATATAAACTTGTTGTAATCTCTGTCAGTTAGTTCTTTGAAGATCGTACCAATATTATTCTAGCCCTCGTTATTAAAATACATTGTAGGCCTGTTCCCCAGCTCAATTTCTTTTATACATAGATCACAAAATATATTGGTGTCTTCTTTATCTCACATTGCAGAGGGACCCCCTTCAGATGTCTTACCCATTGTGGAACTATACGAAGAATTGCAAGTAGCACATAAGAATCAAATTATCTCAATTACCCAACAATTGTGCAAATAAATGCTAAAAATTGCTAAGAATAAAAAAATCACAAATGTTTTTTATGTGGTTCGGTCAAAGACCTACATCCACAGTAAGGCATCGAACATGTTTTATTATCAAATTTTTAAACGTATAAAGCTATATTTCTCACTAGAGATGACTACAAATATAAAATACATGTGTAATATGCAAATTCTAATACATGTCCTTCAGTTCAATTCCAACAAAGCTAGGATTATCTGTAATCCGAAATTAAATTTGCCAATGAGCTGGCCTGTCTCAAGTTACACCGCAGGTAAATTACACCACAATTTTCATTTCTTTGGCTCAACACCATATACCCATTTGCTAAATGCATCACATCAGTAGGACATAGCCAAAATCCTACAAATTGTTACATGAGAAGGCCACATATGCCAAAAGTATAAAGTAAGTCATTCATCAAATGTTGAGCCATAGAATATGTAACAAGGCAATAAGTAAAATACAAATTCAGCGCACCATAAGGATGCGAGCCAATCATGCTTCTTTGCAAATCAATTTTGCTACCCAACATGTACTTCATATCCATTTTTTTAGTGCAATAAGTAAACTAGAAATCCATTTTTCTACCCACCGTAAACAACAAATTCAGCCCACCATAAAGATGTAAGCCATTCATGTTTTTTTGCAAATCCATTTTTCTACCTAACATAAACTACAAATCCATTTTTTAATGCAATAAATAAACTACAAATCCAGTTTTCTAGTAATAATAAACTACAAATGCAGCTCACCGTAAATAATTGCAACGATTTATCTCTGTGAATTCAGTACACCATAAATAAACTACAAATTATAAAAAAAAAACATTAATTGTAAGGCCGTAGAACAGTAATGCATTACACACAACGTCACAATAATGCATTACAAATGAGAAAGCCCAAATCAGTGGTCCTTTACTGAACCAACAAAATCAGGACAAGATAAGAGTTTTGCATGCCCACTTTTGAATTGCACAGAGGTACAAATGTGAAACCCCAAATCATGGTTCTTCTCTTTCCAAATACATAAAACGATTTAAACAGAATGAAAATCTCCAGCAGAAGAACCAAAAAATAGTTATTTGGAGAAGGGACACCAACACAATTGAAAACGATTTGCACATTTGTTCTCAAATCCGTAAGAAGATTTTTGAAGGAAATCCAAAACTATTTTTAGTGCCCATTTTTTAACAACACAAATCACGGTTCTTCTACTTCCACAAGCCCATTTTCAAAGAGCACAACCCACATCAATATCAAAGCCATTTTCAAATACATAAAAAAATTTTAATAGAATGAAGATCTCCAACAGAAGAACCAAAAAAACTCACAGATCCAAAGCAATAGAAGAAGAGATATAGGGAAGAACCAAAAAAAATTCACAGATCTAGAGCACGAAAGGAGAAGAACCAAAAGAACCAACCACAAAAAATCGTAGATCTTATGGGAGAGTATCTCAAAGGGAAAAAGAATGAAAACGAGCCCTAACACCAACAGAGAGTGATGCCTTGGATCAGAGAGGGAGGAGGCGAGGGGAGAGCGTGCGAGAGATCTCTAAGGGAAAAAGAAAAAATTCGAGTCCTAACACCAACAGGCAATGTCAAACACAGCCTCATCCCCGTGATCTGATTAATGAAGAAAAAAAGCTCCGCGTGACGCTACGTTTAGAACGCCACCAAATGAACTTGCAAAACAAATGTGAGGGCAGCGTTCTGAAAACGCCACCGCACCTGTATAAGCTGCGCCAAACAGGGCCTTAAACAGATAGTGTGTTTTACTTTAATTTGAAAATTTTAAAAATTGTGCATTGGAACCTAAGTGCCACATCTCACACTTAAGCACAAGCCAACCAGAGAGGCAGGCACCTAAGCGCCATTTCCTTGTGCTCCTGTTCACAAATGGTTAAAAGTGAAATTTTAGCCCTAAAAATCACCATTTTTAACGCCACCGTCACCTTCAACAACTCGAGTTTGCTACTTTTTTAGGGCTAGGGCACATCTAAAGTGAAGATTTCTTAATAGAATCAAGTGAAATTTGCTAGATCCAAGCTCCTTGAGGTAAGCGCTTTACTTCTTTATATGGATTTTCACTATGTATTTTGAGCACATTTGAAGAAATTCTAAAATTAACTATTCATGGTGAAAAATGAGAAAAAAATCTATAGAAATTGCATGGTAAGTTTAGTTTATACTTTCGAAGTTTAGTTTAGTAATTTAGACTTGATTTTTGAAGTTATTTTTAGAATTTATAAAATTTGTAGAATGGAACCAAGAATAAAGAGGATTAAAGTAAATAAACCTTTTGATTTGAGTAATTTTGTTAGTTTTAAGGCTCTGGATCGGAACAGTGATGCGTTACAATCTTGGAAACTGATTCAGGTGTAATATTTTAGAAATCCAGGTGGAGACATAGAGGATTTGATCGTTCGCCAACAGTGGGAAAGATTCTGTTGTTTCTCTGCTGTGGTAGTTATTTCAGTTGTTAGGGAGTTCTATGCAAACCTCCCTGGGGATGAATACAATAGAGTCATGGTTCGAGGAAAGTTGGTACCTTTTTCACCGGAGGTAATCAACTTGTTTTATCATCTGCCATCTGATACGTTATGTTTTTATGAAAATTTTAGTCCGACTAAATGAAAGTTAGACGAGATTATTTCTTATTTGACTGTTGGAAGAGGACTTTAGAAGATCCCTAATGAGAGGAGAGTCAACTTCCCAACTTCAAAGTTATGTGCACCTTTGAAGGCCTGACACTATTTTATTTCTTCTTGTCTGCTACCAACAAATCATCTCAGTGAAGTGACCAGAGAGTGAGCGACGTTAAATTATTTAATTGAATGAAGACGTCTGCTACTTCTACCTCTGCTGCTTCTACATCTAGACCATCTGCCTCACATGCTTCTACATCTAGAAGTGAGTCTACTGAGACCCAAGATCAATTATTGCAGAGGATGATGGATCATATTAATTTTATCATTGATAAAGTTTAAAATTTAGAGTGTTTTGTAGAGCATGCTGATAAGTATAGTAGGAGAAAGAGTGATTATGAAGAGAAATTCCACTCATCTCTAGAGAACCTAATTAGGGGTGACCCATGAGTGAGATTTTCTCCATATCCTTGATATCCTGATTATGATCCTGTAGAAAAGTTGTATAGCAGTGATTCAGAAGATGAAGAGTAGAATTGAGAGATTTTTATGTTTGTAATATGTGTTAGACTCTATGTGCTTTGGACTTGAGATTTGTGATGTGTTGTTTATTTTTATGTTGTGGACTATGTGGTGTGGTACTGCTACATTTGCATCTTTGTGATGATATATACTATGTATTATGTTTTGGACTTTTGTATTTTATTCTTATTGTGATGTTTATGTTAGTTAGTAGTTCGTTTTAAAATTCTAGGGTAGTAACAGTTTTGAGTTTGGTGATTTAGTTAGTTTAGAACTTAACTTAATTCTATGTCTTTTGAAAAGATGAAAATCTTGCTAACTTAGTTCTTAAATATTAAATTTCAGAAACTGCTACCCTATATTTTTCTTTTATCAAGTTTGTGAGTTTGTTTTTTTGTTGGGATTGTGAAGTCAAGTTAGTGTGTTAGTTTGCTTTTATGTTTATACCNTCACAGTGGAGAGCAAAAATCAAGTCATTTAAATGTTTATATTTTCCAAATTTAATTATCTTAGTGATTTAGTATTTGTAAAATTTAAGTGCATTTTGAATGACTTGACCCATGAAATTATTTCCAAAGGTTTTTTTAGTCATGGTAGACTTTCCAAAATTTTCTTAGGATTTTATAATAAATATGCTAATTTCCATGATTATTTTGAAGGAATAATGTGTAATAACTTGAACAATATGGATCTCTATATAGAAACCACATTTGACTTTGAAAAAATCAAAGAATGTTCCCCCCTACAAAGGCTACAAAATGTAAAAATTTCAAGCCAAGGTGATATGTCAATATGCATGGAGAATCAAATATATCCAGATAGTATTTAATTAATTAAAAATATTTTATGCATAAAATGGGCTTGAAAATTACTCCACTTTATTCTCCTCTATTTGTTGAGTAAGAGGGTATTTTTATTTTATTTCTGTGATTTTTCTACACAAAGTTATGTATTTTTGAAGTTAAGGGTATTTAATAAATAAGAAAATACCCCTATTTTTCTATTTAAACCGCGCGTGCCACCTCATCCTACCACGGCTCCGAAAGCATGCGTGGCGCGCTCTGCTTGGACGCCGCCATCCATGTAGCTTGCTGACTCGACCCGCTATTCACGTCTCAAAGTGCCGCCCGACTCGATCTCCCCCATCCATTTGATACACGCTTTGATCGAACGTCTCCCCGTCATCGTCCCCGATAGAGTGATCCCGTGCCCGTCCAAACTAAAACCTTAAGATCTTGGCCTAGACTCAACCAAATCGCTTCGGGTTTGATTCTATGGACTCGTCTAAGCGAGACGAACACATCCATACGGCTAAGGNTATTTAATATAAATGATTAAATAGGGTTTATATTAAGCTGGGTTCGAACATGCTTCCTATAAGGGCAAGCTCATATAGTTAATTACATCCTAAATGACCAAAGTCACCTAAGAAGATTCTCGATAAAAGTCAGAAAATATTATCTTCAAGGAATTTCAAAGGGTGGGACTCTTCAACAAAATCGGACATAGAGGTGTGCAAGGGGATTGGTTCAAATTTGGAACTTTTTATTGTAGAATCCAAAGAAAGAAGAACTAGGGGATGTCATGGATCCAGAGGAGAACTCCAGTGACTTCCCAAGCTATCCTAATGTTTGGCTTCAGTTTTGAGGAGAAGTATTTAAGTGTTTCATCCTGTAAATTTTATTATTTAGGGCTTACATTTGTGTGAAATGATCACACAAATAGCCTAGAAGATATGAGGATTTAGGTTATGACAAACGACAACCTCAGAATCTTAAGACGAGCTAGTGCTTATATTGTATAGTAAGGCTATGCAAAGGCCTAAAGATAAGGTGAGGATTTACGTTGCATAAGCAAAAAATCTTGAAGTCCTATGGCTTTGTTCTTTAAGTCTAAGGAAGGAAGACTAGTTTAGCTGGTGAAGATAGGTTTTGTTGTTGAAGATGGTCGTGCTGCCCACCATGCTAGCTCCAAGCTCATGCCGAGACGAGTTTGAGTTATCTGGTGTGTCAAGTTATAATATTAAATTAGGTGGCCCTATGTTTGAAGTTCTTTATATTTTATGAGGGCATATTAAAGTTGATTAGAGTGTCACCGGTTAGGATCCTACGGTTCCCTCGTTCCGGCATCACTATTTTCTATTGGATTCACTTAGTCCAAATGAACTTACTAAACCCAACTTCCTGAGTTCCATAATTTCATTTTATCCGTGGGAAGCCTCGTTAGCAACCGTAGGTTACCTCCTTCGAGGGATTCCCGATCATCCGATATAGAATTCTTAATTTAGTTGAAGTTGTGGTTTTGTGTGATGTTTGTGATTAAATTTTGAGTTGTTTTATATTTTGAATGTTGTGGCGGTGAATTTTATCTTGGTTGATTTTAGTTTTGGTTTTGGGTATGTGGCTATCCTGATGGTTTTAGTTTTCATGTAGGGTGAGATCGTTGTTTAGCATGCAAATTTGCAAGTACAAAAGTACGGTATGAAAGAACAAGAAAAGCAATGCTGAAAAAACTATAAAAGTGTACCTGGTGAGTCTTCTCGTTCCACCACCTGAAACTTAAAATGCATGTTAATGCAGTTTATGAAGAGCAGGAAAGGTAAAATTTTCCTAATCCTACGTCATATTATGGTGAGTCCTTAAAAGTTTAATTAAGGATGATTTCCTTAAGCAAATAATATTAAGTTTAATAGGCCTCTGAGGTATGCAACAAGTTAAGAGGGGGAAACAAGTCCATGCCTCTCCCTCACCAACTAGTGAAAAGCCTCGAGCCCATTTAAACCTATCATTTTGCTTAATGGCTCATCCTGTAAATATTCTAATGCTCAGGTGAACATCGATGTCTCATTATTCCCTAAGAAAGGGGTAATTATCATTTATCATTTAATTTTGAAAATTATATGGGTGAAAATCCTCAAAGGGGCAATGCTTAATGGTTCATCCTGTAAATATCCTTAATGCTCAATGAACATCGATGTCTCAATTATCCTGGGTAATTATCATTTATCATTTAATTTTGAAAATTATGTGGGTGAAGACCCTTAAAGGGGCATGTTAGTGTAATTTTAACACATCCAAATTTTAATCCTAATTGGGCTTAGTGGTGTTTCAAGGGTGTTGATATAATTATGTTTATTTTTCTAATCCTCATTTAATCAATTTTGATTTGGCCTAAGTCACCAGTAATCCCTTAAGACCTAGGTGAGTGTCTTAATTAGAGGGTTAAGTTTTAAGTGGTCATGATTCATGATTTGGATTCTATTTGAAAATCAAAATAGGGTTATTAAATTGATTAGTTATTGACTTCAAAAGTCATACCCTTAAGTCCAGGATCATTTAATTTTAATAAACTTCCAAATTTTAATAAATTAGAAATTTATTAATCCTAATTAGGAAAGTGATATTGGTTTCTACCAATTAACCACTTTGTGTTTTAAACATCAAATAAATTGACTAAGATTAGAGGTTGCCCTCTTTTCCTCCTGAATTAAGCCTAAATGTTAATTAAGGCTAAATTTCCAAAATTACACATTTGCCCCTAAGGTGTTAACACTTCATAATTTGTCAAAGTAAATTCAAATACCTTTGAAATTTTTATCCTACCTCATTCATGGGTCAATTGAGACATGAGAGGTGGAAATGTGATTTTCAAAATTTAATATAATTTATATAATTATTTAATGCAAAAATAGGATTTCTCAAAGAAAATTCCTAACTTGACCAAGTTAAATTATAATCCTTTGAAATTTTTACTGGAGGTATACCTTGACTAGAGAAGCCTTTGAATAAAAATTCATAATTTTTTGAATTTTTTGTGATTTATTAGAATTATTTTAATTTCTAAGTTATTTAATAAAAATTAAATATTTTAAGTGTTGAAAATTAAGTTTTATATTTTTAAAAAAACTCCTTAAGGTCAGAGAACTTAGAGGAGAAAATTTTATATTTTTTTGATTTTTTCTTGATTTATTGAAATTATTTTAGTGAAAACTCATTTTTAGCTTTTTAAAAAAAATTATTTTTAAGCTTTGAAAATAAATATCTTTATTTAGAAAATCAGGAAAAATATTTTGATTGTTCCTAAGTGATTAGGTTCATATTTCTCAAATTTTTCTTTGATTTATTGGAATTATTTTAGTGAAAACTCATTTTTAGTCTTTAAAAGTTTTTAAGCTTTGAAATTCAATATCTTTATTTAGAAAATCAGGTTTTAGCCTTTTAAAAACTATTTTTAAGCTTTGAAAATAAATATCTTTATTTAGAAAATCAGAAAAAATATTCTAATAGTTCCTATGTGATTAGGAAATAATTTAGAACATTTCCATGAGTTTTATTATTTTTGTGATTTTTATGAATTTTTTAATTATTTTAAATATTTAAAATAGGCTTAAAATTAGGTTTTTATTTTAAATATTATTTTATTTTTAGAAAATATCTCTNATATTTAAAATAGGCTAAAAATCAAATTTTTATCTTAAATATTATTTTATTTTTAGAAAATATCCCTGATCACAGAGAACTTAAAAAACTAAGTTTCATAATTGTTTGAGTTATATTTTGATTTTTAAAAATTATTTAA
>JXCR01145192.1:137338-162547 GCA_002079205.1 Phalaenopsis hybrid cultivar | reverse complement strand
AAGCCAACGTGAAGATTTCTTCATGTAATGAATAGTTGATGCTGATAAGCTTAATGCATGGATTGATCAGTTGGAGATTTACTGTCTTTTATATGGGTATGGCACCAAGATAAGATTATCTTTACCTAGCTGAAGTTCAATTGTCATGCTTTAGTGCAGTGGAATGCAAACCTGAATATGAAAGGTCATGAAGATGCAACCACGAATATCTTTTAACAGCTAATGCATCAAAAGTTCTACCAATGGGCTATGTAAAAAACTAATGGAAAGTGACAATTTGTGAAAACACAAAAAATAATCTTTATAAGTGTATACCATGGAGCTCAGATAACAATCAATTACCTTAGGAATAAATTTTGGAGAGATACAAACACTAATGAAGTACACCTTCCATGTTATTTTCAAATTGCATACCAGATCCGCTAATTCCTAATCACTAATCTCAGCCAATAAAAGCATGATTATGATGACCATAAAGTATGAGAACCAATGTAAAATAGAGAAGACTCGGAATCATCTGAAGAGAATAATCTTCAAAAGAAAAAAAGGGAAAAAAGGACAACTGATGATTCTTCCTCTCATAAAATGAATATATATATGGCAAGTTTTGTGATCAATGTCTCGCATATATACCACATAAAAAATTTTGGAAAAATTTTAAATTTAACATGTCTTAAATACAAAAGAATTGAAAAACAAATATTTGTTCTGATGAAAAACATGCTCAGTTCTCGATGGGCAGGTTGGACAGTCTTTATTTTTAAGGCAATATTGAAGGATATGGTGGCAAAGTACCCTCCGTTCAGGATATAAAAAAAAAATTATTCACTATAAGGATACAATTCTAGCAAGAGGAGATCCAACGACATTATCAACACAAACAGCCAAAAGAATCTTATTTCAGCCAACCTTGTGCAGATATTAGGAACATACCCTATCTCAATCCCTACCCTTTAGGTTAGATTTAGAAGCAACCATAAATGCAGATGTTTGCATTTCTCACTTGAAGCTTGCACTCAAAAGAATTACACAAATGAGACGACATGCAAGATGGTTCCACTTGACATTTATTAAGTCATCTTTGATAGCTCAAACCTACATGAAAAGTACGTGGTGTGTATCGACAAATTTATAAGCATCAACTTACAAAGAAAGGCAAGACCATTGAATTGAAAAAATACCACTGACACTGATGGCAAACATAATAACAAGGCCAACAGGTAGATTTATCAATGCAATGCCAGAATGCCCTATTGATGCTAATTTGCCCTGTGGACAAGCATACATAATGAATGCAAACTAAAAATAATAATAATAATAATAAACGCATGTATGATTTCGTAATAACGTTAGAAATTAGTTCCTAAAAAAAATGTTAAGTTCTATATAAAACTGCATGCTTTCCATGCACATAAATTGCCTTGCAATGAAATAAAGATATATGATAAGAAACCTCCTTCTAAATGGACTTTGTAGTTGGAGCCACTGTCCAAGGAACTACCATTTTAAATAGGCAAGATGACAAGGAAAAGCGCTAGTACACTGGTCATTAGGAGAGGAGAAGAAGAACTGATGCATTTTCAATTCGTATAAGGTGAAAGAAAAAAAAGGAAAAAGGTATATAGACAGTCTGCGAAGAGGGAAGAAAGTCACTACTGCTTGATGGAAGAGGATAAAGCAGCTGCAACGAAGGAGAATGTACATCTCCCTCTAGTAGTTCGCAGGTTTTGCAGGAAGTTAATTCTCATAAGAAATGAAACAGATGGAAATGAGATTCCAAACCGACCGAATTACTTGGGAAAAAGGCTAGAGATGATGATGATGAATAGACACCCAATGAAAAACTAGGTGTATTAAAGGAACGGGGTGACAGCTATGATGGCAGCATTGTAAAGTAAACGGTCCCTCAAAAATGTGAGAAGGATGACATGGCTTCCACCAAATTTGATACATATCTGCAGTACTATCTAGCAAATTGGCTATTATTGCAGCATAAAAGTGACCAAACTATTACTTCGGGGCCATAAAAANATGCAGAACTGTAAACTGGAGCTTGTGTATTAACTGACGACAGAAGCAGAACCAGGAAATTTGATAAAAGATTAAAATAGATAAAAAATGAAAAATCCAAACTCATTTTTCTGCAGTTAACTACTCTTACATTGTAAAACTGCTAAGGGGCTGCTTGGTCGGCGAGAAGTGTATTATAGCTCTTTTGCATGGGTTTTGGAAATCTAGACATTTGGTTGGAAGAATTTCGAAAGCAGTGCAAAATTATAATGTCTTAGAAATTCCTTCTCTAATTCAATTTCAATGTATTTAGAATTCACTGGATTTGAGTGATTTTCAAATACACCGTTTTGTGTAAGTGATGTCCGCCTATCGCCATTGATAGGTGTATTTTAAATTGAATTTATTTTTATTCAAACCAAACATAAAAATATAAACTCCTATATTTATTTTACATTGAAACAAACAGCTCCAAAGCATTCCAAATATAGTACATCTCCTTTACATTCTTTCTTCAACAACCTTAAAACTTTTGACTAAACAATCTAACATTAATTCAATATGAAAGTGAAACTCCAAAAGTGACCATGCGTCAGGAACTCTAAATATGAATTAACTCAGTATGCCAAAAATTAGGTTTATTTATACCCCTCCTTGGAGTCCGGGGTTCGAAACTAGAATAATGTGGTGTGTGTGAATTGTGCATTGGCTCTCTACGCTCCAAAAAAAAAAGGGGGAATTTACATATATACCACACAATTCTTATGTATTTACATATCTAAGATCCAAAATATGATATTTATACTTATGCCTAACCTATGTCTGAAAAGAAGTATTTCACTACTGGAAAGATAGTGATGGTGGTATTTTTATGCATGTAAATATGAATGCATAGGTCCTGGATATGTTCATACATAAGAATTATGCGTTATGTATGTAATGCCCCAAAAAAAATGAGGGCTTCAAATACAAACCTCAGAACGCAAGTCATCCACTGAAGCTGCCGAGAATGTAGGAACCAAGTCAGCTCCATTAATAACTGACGTAACGAAGTGTGTACCCGACTCTGCCAAGTCCCAGCTCATACATGCAGCTGCATGTACAATAAATTCTAAGTTAGTGAATAATCGCAACTTGTAATGAATATGCCAAGTTAGCAAACACAGCAACTTAATAGTAGGTTCACAGATATAAATATAAATGGCGTTATGAAGATCTATAATTAATTTTCTAAGATAATAAAGTTGATATAATTTTCATAGAATTGCTATGAAAATGGCTTTATAACTACATGTTCTTCATTAGATTAAACATTTTCTATGACAGTCCTCTAAACTGCTAAAAAACATTTGTCTTAAAGATGAAAGCCAATCCCTTGAGCAAAACTCCTTCAATTAAACCAGCATGCTTCAAAGTACCTCTTTTAGGCCGGTCTGGACTTATGTTGCATTTATAAGTTTACTTACAAACCCGACGACTTGCATTTTATGTGAAAATTATCATGGTTGACACTCTGATTCTCACATAAATACCATGCATGTTAAAGGAGTGAGCATCAACATTTATTTTTGAACTATTAATAGGTTCGCCAAATGTTTAACGTTTGCCTAACAAAAGGAAAGGAATAAAAGAACAAGTAAAAACCAAACAAAAAACAATATTGAAACAAATCCATTCAGTATGTGAGCCTAGAACAGAAGAACCATATACATCTTCATCATTTAAACAAAGGTAAATAGAACATGTTGATGTATGCCCCGGACTACTGGTAATGTAAGGGTGTATTATTTGACTCTAATTTTGAAAAACAATACAATAAGATTTTCATCATAGCACACACTCTAAAGACAAATCAAAAAGGTACCACGCATGATAAGTAGTTGGCACAAACATAAAATTTTTGAAGTGTTTATACTTCATAAATTGCAATTTGCAACATTTACTAAAGAATGAAGATGGCATGTTCTTTTGGATGACTTAGGTAACAAAGTCCGGAATGAGTCGAGTAAAAGCCCAAAATAGTCCACCAACTACTAAGAAACGACCAATTTAATCTTATAATTTTAAAATGATGCAATTTAATCTCATACTATAAAAGTTGTTTTGAATTGATCCAAAATCAAAATTTCCATTTAATTTAAAAATGACTTTCACAAATTTAAGGGTAAATCCATCTTTACAATCTTTAGGAATTAAACTCGCCATGTACTTCATTGCTCCAATTCACTGAAGAATTCTTATAGAAAAATAACCTCGATCTAAAGCTTCATTGCTACTCCACTCGAGCAACTTCTCTGGTTCTATTTCACCGTTGACAAAGCACATGACTCAAAACATGCACTCCCTTCGTTACTACCTCACTCGACGGTGCTGCCTTCATCTCTGTCTCCCATCTGTGGTGCTTGCGTTGACAGAGCAGGCTTTGACCTTAAGACCTTAAGTCATCGACTGCATACTCCCTTCACTGCTCCTCCATTAGAAGGTTGATGCCACCTCACTATCGTCGAGGACGATGCACAAACGTGCGGATGGAGGCAAAGCCTGTCCGCACAAGCACCACAGATGAAGATCGAGATTGGGAAAGAGATGAATATTGCTCCGTTGAGTGGAGCAACGAAAATTCTGGAGACATGTGCTCTGCGATAGTGAAACAGAAGCAGAGAAGCCATGCGATTGGAGGAGCAACAAAAGTTTAGGGCTAGGCTATTTTTGTGTAAGAATCTTCTGGCGAATTGGAGCAGTGAAGTTGATACGGGGCTGTCCACTTGAATTGGTTCAATTGGTTCAGGGTGGGATTAGGAGGAGCAATAAAGGTTTAGAGCTAGGCTATTTTTGTGTAAGAATCCTCTGGCAAATTGGAGCAGTGAAGTTGATACGGGACTGTCCACTTGAATTGGTTCAATTGGTTCAATTGGTTCAGGGTGGGATTAGGAGGGGCGGTCGGTATTCCTAGGGTTTGAGGTTTGCCTCCCAAGTGGGTGGGGCCCCTCCAATTTTACCTAGTATAAGTATATGTTATTTCTACTTGTTCTAGGGCATTACTTGTTTTCATGTTTCTATCTAGCTTGTCGTAGGCAGCTGTTTTTTCCTTCTAGAGATATATTTGACAATGAGTGATGCTTCAGTTATATCTCGCCTGAAGTGGTGGTTATCCTCAACCTTCCCACTCTCCCGCAACCCTACCACTGCCACCGCCGCCGCATTTATTGTAGACCAACCCAAAGACAGCACTGTAACTGTTTCCCTGCAAGCCGCCCACCCCTATCTTCATCTCCAGCCACAACTTTCTTGTTCCTTCCTCCAGTCCAGCAGCACCTAACTTTCCCCCTCCCAACAGAACCTACCATCCTTAGCTATCACCCCTCCCTCTATCAACTCAACTGCACCTCCCATCACTGCTCTTGCTGCCACCACCACAATCCAACAACATTTTCCACTAATCACGACAACCTTCCACCCTAAGCCTCCCTACCCCCTCCAACCTTCCATACACCAACTCTACACACAGCCCACCACCTTCAATCCTAGCCCTAGAGAGATCTTGTGTTTGTGTCGTTGCATTTCTTGTTTTCTAGAGTCGTTTGTAAAACCTTTGAATTTCAACAAAAAATTGTTATTTTGAAATTAGTATCAGAAGTCCATGGTGTTTAATTTGTGAAGATTGTAAATAGACAAATTTACCCTTAAATTTGTGAAAGTCGTTGTTAAGTTAAACATAAAATTTGATTCAGGACTAATCCGGAATAATTTTAATAGCTAAAACTAAATTGGAGTATTAAAAAACTCTGGGAAAAAATTAGTCAATTCTTAATAATCGGGAGACTAGTTTAGGCTCTTACCGGGAATAAGTTGTATGAATAAAGTCATATGGGGCCCAATCAAGTATATTGAAACAAAAATACCGATTCTACTTATAATACTCGGTCAAATAGCTTGCTCAATCCATAAATCAGCAAAACACAATCCAAAGAGATAACCGACAAAAACAATCAAGCATATAATTAAGGAATACTCTTGAATAGACTCCCAAAGATAATTTATGAGTAAATTCTATAGGGACATTATGGAAAAAAGACTAGTGTAGATAAGTTTTAGAACAAGAGAGATTCAGACTCTATGCGGCTACCTGTGGAACTAATCACAAAAGCTTACTCCAAGAGATGATAACATGCCCTTTTTTAGCTCATTTGAGAATCATGAATGCAAGCTAATTCATGAAGATCTCATAAATCAAGATTGAAATGCAATATTTCCAAGTTGAAAATTGATTAAAAAAATAGTTGGCAATTCATCAAACAAGCTCTTATGCTTGAGTTACCTTGAAGGGTAGGTTAGGAAATATGTTAATTTGTAATATGTTGAATAGCCTATTTAAAGGCAAGTGGTAATAATAGATGGCAGAATTAGTTGGTTTCAAAAACATGTTGTTTTCACATTTTTGGAGTTATTCCACGAAAATCCCTAACTAATGAATCAAACAGCCATAGTTAATTTGTGGCATCGTCCCATATTGAGGTTCAGGCTTCTAGCAAGCGCCAAGTCAAAGTTGTTCCATCTCATTCCCTTTTCATTCTTTTACTTGTTATTCCTACTGCAGTATCTGGTTTCATCACCGTTGGAAGACAAATTCAGCAGGTAAACAGCCTGCCATTCCCTATTTCCTTAGCTGGGTTGTGGCAAAATAGGCTCTCCCTAGCCCTTGAATGTGACCTGGCAGTGGCAAGGGTATTCTTGCACCCAATAACACATGAGATGTGCTCCAAAGTAGAGCATTTTTTGAGCAAGGAATGTAATAAATAAAAGTTCGGCAAAGTTTAGACAGCCAAAATCAATTCATTATATTTATAGTGTTATCATGCAGATTTATTTTAAATTTTCAGAAATTTAATCTATTTAACTAGTTGAATTATCATACAAGTAACTAGAGATTTGAATAAGAGTTATTTGATAGAAGCTGAGTCAATCTAGAACGATTAGTTCCTTTCAAAATTAAATGTACCCTAAATTTTCTAGAAAAACCAAGTAGTGCAATGGAAACTTTCATATGGGGGGGGGCTGCAATTTTCATTCCGTCCGCAACAAGGAAGAGTCCAAATGTGGGAGAAAGATGTCAGAAGGGAATCATTTAAGAAGTCCCTAAAATGTTTTTAGCCATTCCAGCCTTACATTCTGGGCTTCCACAATAACTTTAAGAGGTTGGCAATCACAGAAAAAAATCCTTAATGCAAGGTGCAAAACTTAAAAAAAAAATGATACAAAGACGATGAAGAGTCATTTCTAATCTTTGAGTAGATGAGAATGCAAACACCCTTAAGTCAAAATCTTCCTCCTCTCAGGCAAATATGGTTGGACTGCATGACCCTTAATGGTCATATTTTAACTTCTATGACCTTAGATATCTTATTTAAACATTAATATGTTATTATTTCATAATTTTCATAAATTTACTGGTTTAATCCTGAGGCTTACACGTCNATCATTTAAGAAGTCCCTAAAATGTTTTTAGCCATTCCAGCCTTACATTCTGGGCTTCCACAATAACATTAAGAGGTTGGCAATCACAGAAAAAATTCTTTAATGCAAGGTGCAAAACTAAAAAAAAATGATACAAAGACGATGAAGAGTCATTTCTAATCTTAGAGTAGATGAGAATGCTAACACCTTTAAGTCAAAATCTTCCTCCTCTCAGGCAAATATGGTTGGACTGCATGAAGATGAGGATAGATCATCATGGTTTAATATTATGCAAAGCATATTTCAGCTCAATTTTAAAAAAAATAATAATAACAATGAGGCATACGGCTCGATAGGGGNATCATTTAAGAAGTCCCTAAAATGTTTTTAGCCATTCCAGCCTTACATTCTGGGCTTCCACAATAACATTAACAGGTTGGCAATCACAGAAAAAAATCCTTAATGCAAGTGCAAAACTAAAAAAAAAAATGATACAAAGACGATGAAGAGTCATTTCTAATCTTAGAGTAGATGAGAATGCAAACACCCTTAAGTCAAAATCTTCCTCTCAGGCAAGTATGGTTGGACTGCATGAAGATGAGGATAGATCATCATGGTTTAATATTATGCAAAGCATATTTCAGCTCAATTAAAAAGAAATAATAATAACAATGAGGTGCACACCTCATGCTTGCTAAATGAGGCATACGGCTCAATAGGGGTTTGGATTACCCCAAGGCGCATCCCAACACAATCTTGAAGAGACATAAGTTTTAAAAACTAAATATTAGATGATTTAAAATTTTAATTCATCAGATTTATATATAATTAAGCATATTTATTATACCTAAATCAAACCAAACTAGTCAAAACCTTTTAAGTGATGGGAGTGGGGGATAATTTTAAATTCAAAAACTATGACCTTAGATTACTTGTTTATGTTAAATTTATTTAGCACTGCTTGAAGCCATGTTTGACTTTTTAATGGTCATATTTTAACTTCTATGACCTTAGATATCTTATTTTAACATTAGTATGTTATTATTTCATAATTTTCATAAATTTAATGGTTTAATCCTGAGGCTTACACGTTNTACTTTAACATTAGTATGTTATTATTTCATAATTTTCATAAATTTAATGGTTTAATCCTGAGGCTTACACGTCGAAGCTTAAGCCTCACCTCATGAAAGGAGAATGCATCACTACCCAATTGCCTTATAATCACTCATGAAAAAGAGATGCAAACATTTAAAATAAAAGCCAACGTGAAGATTTCTTCATGTAATGAATAGTTGATGCTGATAAGCTTAATGCATGGATTGATCAGTTGGAGATTTACTGTCTTTTATATGGGTATGGCACCAAGATAAGATTATCTTTACCTAGCTGAAGTTCAATTGTCATGCTCTAGTGCAGTGGAATGCAAACCTGAATATGAAAGGTCATGAAGAGGCAACCACGAATATCTTTTAACAGCTAATGCATCAAAAGTTCTACCAATGGGCTATGTAAAAAACTAATGGAAAGTGACAATTTGTGAAAACACAAAAAATAATCTTTATAAGTGTATACCATGGAGCTCAGATAACAATCAATTACCTTAGGAATAAATTTTGGAGACAAACACTAATGAAGTACACCTTCCATGTTGTTTTCAAATTGCATACCAGATCCGCTAATTCCTAATCACTAATCTCAGCCAATAAAAGCATGATTATGATGACCATAAAGTATGAGAACCAATGTAAAATAGAGAAGACTCGGAATCATCTGAAGAGAATAATCTTCAAAAGAAAAAAAGGGAAAAAAGGACAACTGATGATTCTTCCTCTCATAAAATCAATATATATATATGGCAAGTTTTGTGATCAATGTCTCGCATATATACCACAAAAAATTTTGGAAAAATTTCAAATTTAACATTTGTCTTAAATACAAAAGAATTGAAAAACAAATATTTGTTCTGATGTAAAACATGCTCAGTTCTCGATGGGCAGGTTGGAACAGTCTTTATTTTTAAGGCAATATTAAAGGATATGGTGGCAAAGTTACCCTCCGTTCAGGGTATTAAAAAAAAAATTATTCACTATAAGGATACAATTCTAGCAAGAGGAGATCCAACGACATTATCAACACAAACAGCCAAAAGAATCTTATTTCAGCCAACCTTGTGCAGATATTAGGAACATACCCTATCTCAATCCCTACCCTTTAGGTTAGATTTAGAAGCAACCATAAATGAAGATTGTTTGCATTTCTCACTTGAAGCTTGCACTCACAAGAATTACACAAATGAGACGACATACAAGATGGTTCCACTTGACATTTATTAAGTCATCTTTGATAGCTCAAACCTACATGAAAAGTACGTGGTGTGTATCGACAAATTTATAAGCATCAACTTACAAAGAAAAACAAGACCATTGAATTGAAAAAATACCACTGACACTGATGGCAAACATAATAACAAGGCCAACAGGTAGATTTATCAATGCAATGCCAGAATGCCCTATTGATGCTAGTTCGCCCTGTGGACAAGCATACATAACGAATGCAAACTAAAAAAAAAAAAAGGAATAAACGCATGTATGATTTCGTAATAACGTTAGAAATTAGTTCCTAAGAAAAATATTAAGTTCTATATAAAACTGCATGCTTTCCTTACACATAAATTGCCTTGCAATCAAATAAAGATATATGATAAGAAACCTCCTTCTAAATGGACTTGGTAGTTGGAACCACTGTCCAAGGAACTACCATTTTAAATAGGCAAGAGGACAAGGAAAAGCGCTAGTACACTGGTCATTAGCAGAGGAGAAGAAGAACTGATGCCTTTTCAATTCGTATAAGGTGAAAGAAAAAAAGGAAAATGGTATATAGACAATCTGCGAAGAGTCAATAAGGGAAGAAAGTCACTACTGCTTGATGGAAGAGGATAAAGCAGCTGCCTCTAGTAGTTCGCAGGTTTTGCAGGAAGTTAATTCTCATAAGAAATGAAACAGATGGAAATGAATTCCAAACCGACCAAATTACTTGGGAAAAAGGCTAGAGATGATGATGAAGAATAGACACCCAATGAAAAACTAAGTGTATTAAAGGAACGGGGTGACAGCTATGATGGCAGCTTTGTAAAGTAAACGGACCCTCAAAAGTGTGAGAAGGATGACATGGCTTCCACCAAATTTGGTACATATCTGCAGTACTATCTAGCAAATTGGCTATTATTGTAGCATAAAAGTGACCAAACTATTACTTCGAGGTCATAAAAATGANCCTAGCTGAAGTTCAATTGTCATGCTTTAGTGCAGTGGAATGCAAACCTGAATATGAAAGGTCATGAAGAGGCAACCACAAATATCTTTCAACAGCTAATACATCAAAAGTTCTACCAATGGGCTATGTAAAAAACTAATGGAAAGTGACAATTTGTGAAAACACAAAAAATAATCTTTATAAGTGTAAACCATGGAGCTAAGATAACAATCAATTATCTTAGGAATAAATTTTGGAGAGAAACAAACAATAATGAAGTACACCTTCCATGTTATTTTCAAATTGCATACCAGATCCGCTAATTCCTAATCACTAGTCTCAGCCAATAAAAGCATGATTATGATGACCATAAAGTATGAGAACCAATGTAAAATAGAAAAGACTCGGAATCATCTGAAGAGAATAATCTTCAAAAGAAAAAAAGGGAAAAAAGGACAACTGATGATTCTTCCTCTCATAAAATCAATATATATATATAG
This sequence comes from Phalaenopsis hybrid cultivar, assembly GCA_002079205.1. NCBI lineage: Eukaryota > Viridiplantae > Streptophyta > Magnoliopsida > Asparagales > Orchidaceae > Phalaenopsis > Phalaenopsis hybrid cultivar. The sequence goes on along the minus strand of JXCR01145192.1, from coordinate 151,328 downwards.
CAAGTTTTGTGATCAATGTCTCGCATATATACCACATAAAAAATTTTGGAAAAATTTAAACTTTATCATTTGTCTTAAATACAAAAGAATTGAAAAACAAATATTTGTTCTGATGAATAACATGCTCAGTTCTCGATGGGCAGGTTGGAACAGCCTTTATTTTTATGGCAATATTGAAGGATATGGTGGCAAAGTTACCCTTCGTTCAGGATATAAAAAAAAAATTTATTCGCTATAAGGATACAATTCTAGCAAGAGGAGATCCAACGACATTATCGACACAAACAGCCAAAAGAATCTTATTTCAGCCAACCTTGTGCAGACATTAGGAACATACCCTATCTCAATCCCTACCCTTTAGGTTAGATTTAGAAGCAACCATAAATGAAGATTGTTTGCATTTATCACTTGAAGCTTGCACTCACAAGAATTACACAAATGAAACGACATGCAAGATGGTTCCACTTGACATTTATTAAGTCATCTTTGATAGCTCAAACCTACATGAAAAGTACGTGGTGTGTATCGACAAAATTTATAAGCATCAACTTACAAAGGAAGGCAAGACCATTGAATTGAAAAAATACCACTGACACTGATGGCAAACATAATAACAAGGCCAACAGGTAGATTTATCAATGCAATGCCAGAATGCCCTATTGATGCTAGTTCGCCCTGTGGACAAGCATACATAACGAATCCAAACCAAAAAAAAAAAAAGGAATAAACGCATGTATGATTTCGTAATAACGTTAGAAATTAGTTCCTAAGAAAAATATTAAGTTCTATATAAAACTGCATGCTTTCCTTACACATAAATTGCCTTGCAATCAAATAAAGATATATGATAAGAAACCTCCTTCTAAATGGACTTGGTAGTTGGAACCACTGTCCAAGGAACTACCATTTTAAATAGGCAAGAGGACAAGGAAAAGCGCTAGTACACTGGTCATTAGCAGAGGAGAAGAAGAACTGATGCCTTTTCAATTCGTATAAGGTGAAAGAAAAAAAGGAAAATGGTATATAGACAATCTGCGAAGAGTCAATAAGGGAAGAAAGTCACTACTGCTTGATGGAAGAGGATAAAGCAGCTGCCNAACGAATGCAAACTAAAAAAAAAAAAAAAAGAATAAACACATGTATGATTTCGTAATAACGTTAGAAATTAGTTCCTAAGAAAAATGTTAAGTTTTATATAAAACTGCATGCTTTCCATGCACATAAATTACCTTGCAATGAAATAAAGATATAAGATAAGAAACCTTCTTCTAAATGGACTTGGTAGTTGGAGCCACTGTCCAAGGAACTACCATTTTAAATAGGCAAGAGGACAAGGAAAAGTGCTAGTACACTGGTCATTAGCAGAGGAGAAGAAGAACTGATGCCTTTTCAATTCGTATAAGGTGAAAGAAAAAAAAAAGGAAAAAGGTATATAGACAGTCTGCGAAGAGTCAATAAGGGAAGAAAGTCACTACTGCTTGATGGAAGAGGATAAAGCAGCTGCAACGAAGGAGAATGTACATCTCCCTCTAGTAGTTCGCAGGTTTTGCAGGAAGTTAATTCTCATAAGAAATGAAACAGATGGAAATGAGATTCCAAACCGACGGAATTACTTGGGAAAAAGGCTAGAGATGATGATGAAGAATAGACACCCAATGAAAAACTAGGTGTATTAAAGGAACGAGGTGACAGCTATGATGGCAGCTTTGTAAAGTAAACAGTCCCTCAAAAGTGTGAGAAGAATGACATGGCTTCCACCAAATTTGGTACATATCTGCAGTACTATCTAGCAAATTGGCTATTATTGTAGCATAAAAGTGACAAAACTATTACTTTGGGGCCATAAAAAGAAGCTTACTATACACACAACACACATATAAGGAGGTGTATGAACAATAATGAGTCCAATTCGTGTATGCCTTCTCATAAAAAAATGTCTGATGAAAGCTAACCTGGAGCAAAAGAAACACAAGAAGCAGTTGCAAATTCCTGATGCTCGCGTAAAATATATGTCAGGAGTGCTGCAGTTCCTCCACCGAGTGAGTGGCCGACAACCTAACCAAAATTATTACTGAACAGGTTAGTAAGAAAACACAAAAAGACTGAATTAAAACAGTTCAATCAAGATAAAAATGAGAAAAAAAAATGGCTAAACTAAATTAAACTATTTTAACTAGCANATTAAAACAGTTCAATCAAGATAAAAATGAGGAAAAAAAATGGCTAAACTAAATTAAACTATTTTAACTAGCGAAAACAAAGATAAACACGGCACAACAAGAGTGAAGTGACTAATTTAAAACTTTACAAACAGGCAAAACAAGTTGGCTGAGTTGAGGCAATGTGAAGTATAATACAAATTAAAGAAGAAAAACCACAAGGACAATCTACAAGCCACTAAACAAGAAACTAAAATGCAAGCAAAGAGTTTTCAACTTCTCATCTCATCAAATCTGGTACTAGTAAAGTTACAAGTTCGGCGAAAAAAAACTTGAGTAGCAAATATGGAAAACATTGGTCACCCTTAGCTGGTAATCTGGATAATCATGCAATGCTTTTGTAAGACATGGATTTGCTATCTTCGCAATCCATCGAGCAGCCGCAACCATTCCACAGTGTGCATAACCAAGAACTAAATCACTAACACCACCTTTATGTACAAGAGTATGATGAAATGGTACAATAGCCCCTGTTGCAGCCGTCAAAGTATCCCTTATACTATGCGTTCCACGAATGAGTAGAAGTATGCTCTTAGTGTCCCTGTCAGTTAAAATTGTGAAAGCTGGCTTCAAAATCTGCAACCATGTTAAACAAAAAAATCATTAGAATAAGGACTTATAATAAACTATTTTAAAATCTTAAAAAAAAAAATTGTCAGCAGTGACAGAAACTTTAAAGGCTGGCATGATTAAAGATGAACTCATCAGCTCAAACAATTACTGCATAGAACTCACCCCTGCTTTTGGTTCCTGGATTAGAACATCTTCGCGAGAGTAACCTGTTGCCTCTAGAAATAACGGGAATGGCTTCTTCGAAAAATGCCAACAAAGTGTTAACAAATTTAAGAGATACGTTAGCTCAGCAGTGATTTTTGGTCCTTTAAGTTGTACACTATTATCTCCAGCGTATATACCAGAAACATCTAAATTTCCCTGCAAGAGAAGGAAGAAAAGGTGACAAGAAAAGCTTTAGCAAGCAAATGAAATGATGCCAATATGTCATGATTTATCATGAGCTAATGACTCGCATAAGTGAACCACTGGAAGTAAAAGACCCCTCCTTCATTGCAAATAAACTAGATACAAATGTAAAGGATATTGCATGATATTTTGCATCACAGAATCTAACAAACAAGAAAATTGCATACTTTTGCGATGAGTTCCTTGCCTATATTATAGAAGAAGCAGAAGTAATTCACATGGTTAAAATATAATTGGAGGGCTGTGATTAAATAAAGAGTATATTGTTAATAATCATCATTAGTCATAATCCCAACTATAGAGGGCCATCTTTATGAATTATCTCTGTCCATTCATTATTATTAAATGTTGTTTAAGTTGTTAAATCTGTTCTACAATTTTTTTTTACACAATATCTATCCATAGTTACCCTTTAAATAAGGCTTTCCTTCCTAATTAATCTAAAATAATTTTATCTACCAGTCTAAATGATGTATCTTACCCTCCTTTGTATAATGCTCAAATCACTTAAATTTACTTTTTATTTCCTTACCTTCAATAGGGACCAACTCTCACAATATGTCGCATACTTCCTTCCTAGTATTCCCACTCATCCAGCTTACTTTTCTCATTTCTACATACTCCACTTAGTTATCTATAACTTCTTTATAACGTAATATTATGATTCATCTAGCATACCATTGCTGTACATATGTCTAACATTACATTTCATAATGGATGCTCTCTTATCACAAAGTACTAAAATTTACTTCTCGGTTTTAACCATCAAGTCTAGCGCAAGATCTCCTTTTCTTTTAATATCCCATTTATTCTAAATAATAAATCCAAGATAAATAAACCTATCAGATTTAGGCTTCAGTAACCTTATAGAAATAATGACTAACAATTCTCAATTTCACAACTACATTTGTATGTCATATACTAGGTCTTTATTTTGGTAATCCTGAGCTCCTTACACTAAATATCTTTTCCAATATTAGAACAACAACAACAACAAGCCTTTATCCCACTAAGTATCATGTTTATCTATTGTGTCCTATTGAGTGTCATATTTTCATTTAATTCTAATAAATTTAGATCATTTTCTATTAATATGCCCAAGTTTTTTAGGTATATCTTAGTCTTTCTTAACGTAAGTCGAATCCAAAACAACTACTCTTTTAACCGAATCATCAGATAATTGACGTTTAATATGCCAAGTCATTTAAGACGACTCTCTCCAGTTTGCCACTAGAGCTACACCAACCCTTTCACGCATACATTTGTTTTGCATTATGTTTGTAAGTGTCAAGCCACTCATCCACCTAAACATTCTAATCTCAACAACACTTAACTTAGTTTTATGCTTATATTTTAAAGGTCAACATTCTGTGTCATAAAACATTGTAGGTCCCACCACCATCTTATAAAATTTTTCTTTAAGTCTAGGCGATACCTTTCTATCACACAATAGGCCCAATGCATTCCTCCACTTCAACCAACTTGAGTTCTACTAATAACATCCCCATCTCTATCACCATCACTTTGAACAATAGACCCGAGATACCTAAAACAATCACACCGTTTAATGATTTGATCACTCATAGTTACAACTCTACCACTAGATCTACTACTACTAAAATTACATTCCATGTATTCAATTTTAGATTTACTCAACCGAAAGCCATTAGACTCCATTTTCCAATATTAGAACAAATCATATATTTTAACAGAAGTTTCTCTCTCTCTCATACACAGAGAAAAGCATATCCAAGGAACATTAGGTTGTAACTTGTAAGTAACTCCATTTGGGGTGGTGACAATGAACAAACATGACACTCGACTTGGATAGGAATCCTCAGGTACATCTACTCAACATGTTAAATAAAAAATCAATTGGTGAAAAAAGACAAACTAGTAGCAGCATGCTGCAAGAATATTCATCATAAGAAATAATCAGGGATAGTTCAACTCAAAAAACAAGAGACTCCAACTTGTGTCCTGTAAAAGGTAAAATGAGGAGCTTTTTTTTTCAGAAAAAATTAACTCCACTTAGTGCTCATAAAAAAGTTAGAATGCAGTCACAACACATGCATGTTAAGAGTCACAAAACCTTGAATAAAAAAAAAATGGAGATGTGCGCCATATTCAAAGAGATTACAACAACTACGTTACCATTTCAAAACAGTTTAGTAATCTTAATTCGTTAACATGCTTCCACCGATATTACAATATCTATTCATCCATTCCCCTTTCTAGCACCAACTCCTTTTCTTTAATGCAGATCAAAATATGAATCCATTAAGAAACTTAAAAAAAAAATTAATCTAATCAAAGGCCGACCCCACGTAGTGGGATTAAGGCTTTGTTGTTGTTGTTGTTGTTGTAAAGGCCTAACAATGTCCGTGCAATTCCCATTCCATATCAAAATAAGACATGTACAAAAATTTGTATTTACATGCCTAAAGCCCAAACCTAGATATTTGCACATACAGCACCTTGGTGTCATAAACAAATGAATGACAAAGTGTATTTTAATTTTAAAAAGGTAGTGATTGTGATGCTTTTTTATGTGATGTTAAAGATTTGAGTGGTATGCATGTAAATATCAAACTTTGGGGGTTAGATATGTAAATGCATAAGAATTATGTGTTATGCATGTAAATGCCCCTCTTTCTAGTCAAGAAAACCAAACGGAGTAGGTTATGTTTATACCAAACTCTTCAGGGTTTTTCCCAATAAAAATAGACAGCTATAAGTACATTTCCATCTTAAAAGCTCTATGCCTGCTTAAAGACAAGCAAATTAAAGGGTGTACCTGCCTCTTGAGAAGAAAATTGATCCCAAAAGCTAAATCTCCAATCGGCCATTTCCCCAGAGTCTCAGAGTAAGTAAACCTCAAAGTCTCAGACAAGGTCGATATTGTTTCCATCCACGTAGCTGGTGCTTGCACCGGCCTCCGAGAAATCCTGTTCACATCAGGAGCATTCCTAGATCCATCATCACTGTCTTCGCCCTCTTTATGATCCCGAGATTTTTCTGCCTGTAATCTTTTGTTCAGCGTGTAGTAAAGTAGAGCCGCCGCACCTGCAGCGGTGGCCATTGTTGCCGTAGCCATTGTTTTCAATCTTCCGTTGATGAATCCAAACAACAAAGCACATAAACTTTCTGCAATCAGGAGAAAGAACACAATTTCCTCCTAGATCAGAACAAACAATAATAACAAAGATTTTCAGATCACTAAGCCTTCCGTGCCAAAATATATTCCGCAAACCACAACAGACAACAGCTAACAAGATCCATGAAATAAATTCAATAAAAAAAAAATCAGAAATGCCCCAAAATTCCTACAGTACAAACCCTAAATAATCTAAAAAGCTAACAAAATCAAATCAAAAGCAATAAAAAACCTGAAACGATCCAAGCTTACCTGATACTGAATCCCGGAGCACAATTTCGCTTGCATCCGCAGATCAAACCAGTCTTCTGCGCAGAAGAATGGAAACAAGAACGTATCACTCCACAGGGTTCAGTTTCTCGCAAAATTTTTAGAATTGGGAGAACCGATCGTTAGGGTTTACTTCGCGGAGAAGCAGAAGGCGCCGTGCGAGCCATTCCATCCGCGTACATTATGGAAACTTTCAAGGCAGGACGAATTTCAGTGGCCGACAATACATTTCTACCATTCTATGTCTCTCAAGACGTCCACCACCGAGCGTTAAAAGCCACGGGGCGTTTTATGGAATTCCTCACAAAATGAGAATTATATATTTATTTAAAATTTATAAATGTGGTATGAATGTAATTATCTCTGTAAAAATGATTTATCGTTCGCAAACAGCTCGCGTTCGTTAAAATTTTAAAATAGTTCGTATTTAATTCGCTAACATAATGATCACAAATACAGATTTATTTGTTCTTGCTCAGCTAATTTTGAAATTAAATAATTAAATAATAATATTTATTTATATCATTTCAATATTAATTTTTATATATATTATAGAAATAACACAGATTAATTCTATCTCATGATAACTGTCAAAAAAGTTTGTTGTTTGCAAATAACTCGTATTCGCTCGTTGAACAGTTCGTGTTTGAATAATTTATTAAATAAACTAGCCAAATACGAACAAGCCTTTGGGATCGCTCATACTCGATTCATTAACACACCTATACATAAATGACTGAGTTTGTTTACTTTTAAAAAGTTGTTAATGGGTGAAATCTTACTTTTAACAAAAAAATATTATCCTTTTAAAGTGGGATTTACATACATACCACACATTTACATCCACTAAAAAAAAAATCTCACTTTAAAATAAATAAAAAATAATAACACAAAATAAAACCAAAGTTTTTTTATTTGGAAGCCCCCCAAAAAGGAGAAAATTACCAATTTATCTTGAATGAAAGCATCTTTTATATGAATAAAATTATCGAGATTTGCTTTCGTCCTAATTAGAGAAAATAAGATTACAATATTTAAAATATTGGGAAGATCTGATGAGGGTGTAATTGGTAATGTTCGAGAAGTTTTAAAAGGTGATGATGGTGATTGATTGGTCAATAATAGGTAATTGCGGTCGAGCAACATCGGTTAAATATGTAAAGCTGCTGAAAAATAATTTAATGTTCAAAGCTGTGGTGGGTGTTACATTTTTTTTTTTTTTTTGAAAAAGTCTCACTGCAGCTAGAAATTTGCCACCACACATATTCAGAGCTAGTGGGAAAACATATATTTTAGCGGTAACTTTTTGAAAAAGTGGACAAAATGCAGTTTACTCAAACAGATAAAACTGTGGTATTGTGCCGCACTGCCACCACACTACCGCCCCAAAAGGAGCCTAAATATGAAGCTCTCTTTTTATTAGTTTAAATCTTATAGTCCTAACACCTCTTTATAATGTGGGATTAAATGTGTTATGTGAATATTTATAGAAATGAAGAATTGGGACATAAGAATTAGGTTTAGTTGGATTGTAAAAATTGTGCGGCAATAATTCAAAAAATATATCATATAGTAGATATATTCATGTAATTATATTTTATTTTATTTAATTAATTTTAAACAAATTTAACATAGTAATACATAATTATTAAATTATTTTAAGTTATATTTAAATAAAATTAATTGTAAGTATACCACCCATTTGACCCACAATTCAACTCTTATTCCAAAATAAACTTTTGAGCATTCTTTCCTTTTTGGTCGATGTTTGGTTTGATTTACTAAAGCTTGTTAAAAAGCATTGGGAAATGATACTCAAACTTAAATATCGAGGTTAGCTCTAAATTTCCTTAAATCTTCAAGCTCTTTCCATTAAAGTTAAGATCCCCTCTAAGTGGAGAGTAGAGATTTATTTATAGCTTTTAACAACAATATTTTTTATTAATTTCATCAAAATCATAAATAGTTCATTAAACGGTTTAGGCTAATGATTTTGATTATGAATCATTCTTTTAGTATTTAGGCGTCTTATTGATATCAAAATTAAGTAATCTTAGGCTTTTTTGAATTGACATGATTGAGTTGCCACCAACAAATTTTCATCAACCAGCACGAATCTCAGTGCAATTTTTTGAATAAGAAACATTCAAACTTTGATTAAGAGTCATCCGGAGCTCTGATTTTAGCAAAATTATAGTTAAATTGATCGGCTCGATGAGGCGGACCTAATGATATAAAAGTTAGTCCAATTCGAGTCAAAACATTTTCAGATCAAGTCATTAAACCAATATTACAGGATTTTCGGAGGCATTTGAAAGATCAAACGGATGTAGAATCTAGCGAGTTTATAATCGAATCGAGCGTCTCGAAAAGACGAATCCAACGAGCCTAAGATTGCTCAATTCCAACATCGTTAAAACACTCAAATGTCCATCAAACATCATCTGATCAAGAGAAGCTCTCCGGACCGTCATTTCAAAATGGTTCATTCCTGCATTAATTACACTCAAAGCACTATAAATAGAGCCTCGCCCCTCACATGAAAAGGAGAAGGCTTAAGAGAGAACTTGAGGTTTTGAGAAGGAGCTCAAGTCCAATATCATCCTTGCTATCGTCGATCGCCGTCGACCACCACTGACCGTCGACAACGACCGCCGACCTCTGTCGACCACCGCCGACCACCGTTGAACGCCGCCGATCACCGTTGACCTCTGTCAACTACCGCCGACCGTCATCGACTGTTGTTAGCCACTGCTCACCTCCGTCAACCACCGCTTACTAGACGTCATCAGTCGACGTTGTAACGTGGAAAGCTAGTAACACTTTCCCGCCTGTGGGACAAGGGGCATCTGTAATCACCAACTTATAGTGTATTTTTACAACTGGGTTAGGCCCCGTGGTTTTTCCCTTTTTACGGCTTTTCCACGTAAAAACTTTGGGTGTTATTATAGCTTGATTCATTTTCATCTGAGTGTGTGTTGAGTTCTCGTGCAACGCTAAGACGATAATTCATTACTCTACCGCCGCGAATTTTCTAGCATGCATCATTATGTTTGTTAAAATTAGAGTTTTGTTTGGTCCTATATTTAATTATGAAAGTTTTTAATACAAAGAGTTATCAACATTAGATTTTCTAATGACATCATTTTCCCGTAGATCGTATCTTTTAATTTTATGTCTTCATTTACTCTTTATAATAGTGGATGATCGTAACTCTTTTATTTAAGTTTATAACTCTTGTTCTCTAATATTTATAGTTTCTCATTGTTGCGTGTTGGAAGATTCACGGTGATTGAATAATTATTTAATGTTTTAGTGTTGTACGAAAGTTCAACACACACATACAATGGAAATGACAGATTTAGACACTAGAAATTTTACTTGGAAAACCTGAAAAGGGAGAAAACATAGGGTCTAGCCTAGTCAGAATGATCTATTGTGAGTTAGTGAGTACACTCTATAGGCCCTTATGCCACAAACGAAGGGTTACACAGTCCCTCGAAGTACAATCATTGTATGCAAAAGGACTCATTGTACACTGGTTAAGAGCGATTGAAATTGGGATTAGTTGACAGGGACTTTAGTGCACCATCTTCGAGGGACGTCATTGCACAGTCTTCAGAATGATGCGTTGCTTTGTATAGTTCTTCACCACTTCGTGATGTAAGTCATTACTCTATATGGTGCTTTGTTGTAATGAGTAGGGACTGCCAACAATGTTCAACGACGACCAACGAGTTGTGGTCAACGGTAGTCAGTGACTGTGGGAGCGTGAAGTGTTCATCGGGTCTTTGACCTAGAACTACACTAGAATTTAGCTCATTCTTCTCCATTCAATTCTTGATTTGTTTTCAAATATTAGTCATTCCTTTCCTCTTCACAAGAGGGTAGGGCTCTATTTACAGAGAGTTTGGGAGTGACCTCCCCTATAAATAAGGAAAAAATATGAACGACTCTGTCAGATGACACCCAGAGAAACTCTCACAATCCGGTGACAATTTATTCACATTTTAGTATCTTACTAATATTGGTGTCGGGTGATCTTGAGCCCATTGAATTCATGTCATTGAGATGCTTGATTTGCTATAAAAATTTTAGATCTAGAATTAATTTGGCATTCCAATTCACCGCCCAAAACTTTCAAAAGTTATTTAATGGCTTGATTTGGGATTGATTTGATTGTGATTAGATCAATTTTGTGTCATTATGTCTGTCTCATTGAGCCAATCAGTTTGACTATAAGTTCATTAAAGTTCTAGATGATTTTTAATTTGAGTTTGAAAATTTTTTATACAAAAGGTGCCTCAATATTCATGTCATGCCTCAAAATTTATGTCATATGATAAAAATTTTTTGATGACATATCAGTTGTCTCCCCTCAAATTTTTTTTAAAAAATTTGATTTCTTCGCTTAAAAATTGCTGAAATAATAAAAACTAAGTATATTTTAAGATACCTAGAACGTTTGAACTTTTTCTATGGTGCAGCGGACGACGGTTATCGTCTGGAGGCAGTGGTAGATGGTGGTTGCCGCCTGTAAGCTGAAAAGGCAGTGACAGAGGCCATGGGACACGTGTGAGGCATCACTCCGGGTTTTACTGGGTCTCCAGTTTTAACGGGTTGTGGTGTGCGGTTGTGTTGATGGTTCATCGGTTAAACCGAATCACTGGCTGTATCAGGTCGCGACTTAGGTCAATAGTGTCAGCATGTAAGTTGGCCATTATTGAGCCCGGGACATAGAACGATGAGCACGTTTGCAGGCTAGATTGGGCCAGCCGACACATGGGGCCCATGCAGGTCATGTCGACGAGCCCCAAATGACAGAAGAAAGTTAGTCGATGATCCATGGATGTTGGATTAGACAGCGCTCCGCGCTTTCATGCTCTCATGCAAATCACACAATCAAATGATGTCTAGGTCATTCTGCAGTAGTGGTAGATGGTGGGCATGATTGAGGCACGATCCAAGTGATTTTTTCCTAAAATTTTGCCCCTTTTTTATGAATTTGAGCCTGCAACTAGGCCTGAAAGAGAAGAAACGGCTTGGAAGCCCAACCTGCTGTTTTGACATTTAAAAGGGTTTTCTTGGCCTATTATTGTGCCAACATAGAGTTCACTTTGGCCTATTATTGTGCCACCCCAGAGTTCCCTTTGGTATGTTGTTGTGTCACTTTAGAGTAGAGCTTTGTATTACAATTGTGCCACTCTGATGTAGATATTTCATGTTTTGAGATGCCGACGTCTGAAGAACTTCATCTCCTTGAGAACCTGATGAAGTGCGACTATCCCAAGGAGGCTATATCAACCATAACGTATGATTATAAGATATTATTTCAAAAGAAATTTCAATTCTCAAATGATATGATGGTGAAATTATCAGCTTTAACTGATAAGGCCCTCTCCTCCTTCAGGATATGCTGCTATTTATGAGGAATCATTGCTGTCTGATTGCAATTTTCACCGGCAATCAAGCTGATAGAAACTTTGAAAGTTGTCAGAGTTAGCATTTCACAACTCTAGTATCGGGTGATGACAATCATCATCAAGTTGATTCACCATTTTGAGAAGCAGAAGCTAAGGTTTTCACTTGAGATTTTAGCTTGGTTGGACGTAGTTGTTAGTGATACATATGGTCAAGTATCCTTCAAGAGCAAGGTGTAGGACCTTTGCACAAAGAATCGTGTGAGATGCTTGTCTCTATGATTATTCTTCTTGCAAAATGACATATAATTTTGTAAGAAATGTGAGAAAACGTAACATCTGTCTATCCCTCTCTAGATCATTGAAGATGAAATATTGTGGATGCTTGGATTTCAGAACTTCAAGGAGATGCAATTTCATATGCAATATGTATATGATTTTACAAGCAAGGAATTTTTATTAAGGACCGACCTCGTATTCCATCTTCGGTGATCTCTTACGACAACATGAAATAAATATGAGAAGAAAGCCCCAAGCCAGTTTCTATGGCACCTTCGAAGAAGTATTTACTGGATAGTGACTGTGAGATGCTTCCTTAAAAGTTGAGTAGGAGGAGTGAAAATTTGAATAATCCTTTGCCCAGACCTTTGAGCATTCATATTCCAGACAACGTGCCAGCTCATTCGTGCATGAGTTCTAATAGGCTAAGGACTTTGTGAGTTTTTCTTACATGTAACAAATTTAATAGTTCATGTTTCTTTTATCCTTCTAAAATAAAATTATTTATTTCAGATGGTTAGAAATATGGAGTTTGAAGCTAGGTTTGTTCTTTCTTTGAGAAAAAAGAACTCTGAATTCATCAAAGTCAAGTTCCTTCAGGGCCAGTATAACTGTTGATGCGATTTTAAAGCTGAGGAAGCTAGAGCATTAAAATCTCAATTGATTGAGTGCAAAATAAAGTTATTCTTTCTCATTATAGCGTCAGTTCTTAGAGACTACTCGAGAGGAGTTAGTGAATGCATGAGCTAACCTTAAGTCTGAAGGTTATGAGATAGAAGATGTCAACAATTGAGGGAGTGATCTAGAAATAGAGATATGAGAAGGACGTTGACGTTGTTGGAGTTAAGTTGAGGGTTATAGGAGACTTCCAAAGCTCGATTGAGTTCAAGTGCATCATTAAGGATCGTTTGCTAAAAGCTCGCAATCATGTATATGGTATTGATGTGAAGGAGCTATAGAAGGAGGGGTTGAGAGGGATTCAATTGAGGCTACTTGAAGGGGACTCAAGCAATGCATCATTGGACCGGGGTTGACATAGAGAGGCTTGCCCCAAATTAGACTTCATATAACCCTCTTTCAGATTCAAATGATGAGGGTATCAAGAGTGAGTTGAAGAAGGTGTTCTCAAGAAGGAGGAGAACATTGATATTGTCTAACATTCAATCTTTTTCCTCCTTTTCATGCATATTTATTTATGTTTTACTGTATGAGTCAGACTAGTATAGTCGGTGATGACCTTATTTATTGATTTCTTTTTGTTGGCTATTTGCCTCCCCCCGCCTCAAGCATTTTATTCTTCTATGTGTGTCATCCTNTATATATTCATCCATTCCCCTTTCTAGCACCAACTCCTTTTCTTTAATACAGATCAAAATATGAATCCATTAAGAAACTTAAAAAAAATTAATCTAATCAAAGGCCTAACAATGTCCGTGTAATTCCCATTCCATATCAAAATAAGACATGTATAAAAATTTGTATTTACATGCCTAAAGCCCAAACTTAGATATTTGCACATACAGCACCTTGGTGTCATAAACAAATGAATGACAAAGTGTATTTTAATTTTAAAAAGGTAGTGATTGTGATGCTTTTTTATGTGATGTTAAAGATTTGAGTGGTATGCATGTAAATATCAAACTTTGGGGGTTAGATATGTAAAT
>JXCR01145192.1:116437-131349 GCA_002079205.1 Phalaenopsis hybrid cultivar | reverse complement strand
ATATATATATATATATATATATATATATATATATATAATATAGAAATAACACTAAGATTAATTCCATCTCATGATAACTGTCAAAAAAGTTTGTTGTTCACAAATAACTCGTATTCACTCGTTAAACAGTTCGTGTTTGAATAGTTTGATAAATAAACTAGCTAAATACGAACAACCCTTTGGGTTCGCTTATACTCGATTCATTAACACATTTATTAAGTAAATGACTAAGAGTTTGTTTACTTTTTAAAAGTTGTTAATCGGTGAAATCTTACTTTTTAACAAAAAAATAAATTATCCTTTTAAAGTGGGATTTACATAAATACCACACATTTACATCCACTAAAAAAAAATCTCACTTTAAAATAAATTAAAAAATTAACATAAAATAAAACCAAAGTTTTTTATTTGGAAGCCCCCCGAAAAGTAGAAAATTACCGATTTATCTTGAATGAAAGGATCGTTTATATGAATAAAATAATCTAGATTTACTTTCGTCCTAATTAGAGAAAATAAGATTACGATATTTAAAATATTGGGAAGATATGGTGAGGGTGTAATTGGTAATGTTCGAGAAGTTTTGAAAGGTGATGATGTTGATTGATCGGGCAATGATAGGCAATGGCGGTCGAGCAACATCGGTTAAATATGTAAAGCTGCTGAAAAATAATTTAATGTTCAAAGCTACGTTGGGTGTTACAATTTTTTTTTTTTTTTTTTTGAAAAAGTCTCACTGCAGTTAGAAATCTGCCACCACACATATTCAGAGCTAGTGGGGAAACACATATTTCAGCGGTAACTTTTTGAAAAAGTGGACAGAATGCAGTTTACTCAAACAGACAAAACTGTGGTACGGTGTCGCACTGCCACCACACTACTGCCTCAAACAGAGCCTAAATATGAAGCTCTCTTTTTATTAGTTTAAATCTTATAGTCCTAACACTTCTTTATAATGTGGGATTAAATGTGTTATGTGAATATTTATAGAAATGAAGAATTGGGACATAAGAATTAGGTTTAGTTGGGTTGTGGAAATTGAGCGGCAATAATTCAAAAAATAAATCATATAGTTGATATATTCATATAATTATATTTTAAACTTTTTTAATTAATTTTTAAACAAATTTAACATAGCAATACATAATTATTAAATTATTTTAATTTATATTTATATNTATATATATATATATATATATATATATTATAGAAATAACACTAAGATTAATTCCATCTCATGATAGCTGTCAAAAAAAGTTTGTTGTTCGCAAATAACTCGTATTCGCTCCTTAAACAGTTCGTGTTTGAATAGTTTAATAAATAAACTAGCTAAATACGAACAAGCCTTTGGATTCGCTCGTACTCGATTCATTAACACGTCTATTAAGTAAATGACTAAGAGTTTGTTTACTTTTTAAAAGCTGTTAATTGGCGAAATCTTGCTTTTAACAAAAACAAAAATNATATATATATATATATATATATATATATATATATATAATATAGAAATAACACTAAGATTAATTCCATCTCATGATAACTGTCAAAAAAGTTTGTTGTTCACAAATAACTCGTATTCACTCGTTAAACAGTTCGTGTTTGAATAGTTTGATAAATAAACTAGCTAAATACGAACAACCCTTTGGGTTCGCTTATACTCGATTCATTAACACATTTATTAAGTAAATGACTAAGAGTTTGTTTACTTTTTAAAAGTTGTTAATCGGTGAAATCTTACTTTTTAACAAAAAAATAAATTATCCTTTTAAAGTGGGATTTACATAAATACCACACATTTACATCCACTAAAAAAAAATCTCACTTTAAAATAAATAAAAAAATTAACATAAAATAAAACCAAAGTTTTTTATTTGGAAGCCCCCCGAAAAGTAGAAAATTACCGATTTATCTTGAATGAAAGGATCTTTTATATGAATAAAATTATCAAGATTTGCTTTCGTCCTGATTAGAGAAAATAATATTACAATATTTAAAATATTGGGAAGATCTGGTGAGGGTGTAATTGGTAATGTTCGAGAAGTTTTGAAAGATGATGGTGGTGATTGATCGGTCAATAATAGACAATGGCGGTCCAGCAACATCGGTTAAATATGTAAAGCTGCTAAAAAATAATTTAATGATCAAAGTTGCGTTGGTTGTTACAATTTTTTTTTTTTTTTTGAAAAAGTCTTACTGAAGCTAGAAATCTGCCACCACACCTATTCAGAGCTAGTGGGAAAATACATATTTCAGCAGTAACTTTTTGAAAAAGTGGACAAAATGCAGTTTATTCAAACAGACAAAACTGTGGTACGGTGCCGCACCGCCACCACACTACCGCCTCAAACAGAGCCTAAATATGAAGCTCTCTTTTTATTAGTATAAATCTTATAGTGCTAACACTTCTTTATAATGTGGGATTAAATGTGTTATGTGAATATTTATAGAAATGAAGAATTGGGATATAGGAATTAGGTTTAGTTGGGTTGTGGAAATTGTGCGGCAATAATTCAAAAAAATATATCATATAGTTGATATATTCATATAATTATATTTTAAACTTTTTTTAATTAATTTTTAAACAAATTTAACATAGTAATACATAAATATTAAATTATTTTAAGTTATATTTAAATAACATTAATTGTAAGTATATCACCCATTTGAGCCACAATTCAACTCTTATTCCAAAATAAACTTTTGAGCATTCTTTCCTTTTTGGTCGATGTTTGGTCNTATATCACCCATTTGAGCCACAATTCAACTCTTATTCCAAAATAAACTTTTGAGCATTCTTTCCTTTTTGGTGGATGTGTGGTTTGATTTACTAAAGCTTGTTAAAAAGCATTGGGAAATGATACTCAAACTCAAATATGGAGGTTAGCTCTAAATTTCCTTAAATCTTCAAGCTCTTTCCATTAAAGTTAAGATCCCCTCTAAGTGGAGAGTATAGATTTATTTATAGCTTTTAACAATAATATTTTTTTATTAATTTCATTAAAATCATAAATATTTCATTGGACGGCTTATGCTAACGACGACCAACGAGTGGTGGTCGACTGTAGTCAGTGACTGTGGGAGCGGGAAGTGTTCGTCGGGTCTTCGACCTAGAACAACACTAGAATTTAGCTCATTCTTCTCCATTCAATTCTTGATCTGGTTCCAAATATTAGTCGTTCCTTTCCTCTTCATAAGAGGGTAGGGCTCTATTTACAAAGAGTTTGGGAGTGACCTCCCCTGTAAATAAGGAAAAAATATGAACTGCTCTGTCAGATGACACCCAAAGAAACTCTCACAATCCGGTGACATTTTATTTACATTTTAGTGTCTTACTAATATTGGCGTCGAGTGATCTTGACCTCATTGAATTCATCTTATTGAGATACTCGATTTGCTATAAAAATTTTAGATCTAGAATTAATTTGGCATTCCAATTCACCACCCAAAACTTTCAAAAGTTATTTAATGGTTTGATTTGGGCTTGATTTGATTGAGATTAGATCAATTTTGTGTCATTATGTCCATCTCATTGAGTCGATCAGTTTGACTATAAGTTCATTAAAGTTATAGATGATTTTTAATTTGAGTTTGAAAACTTCTTATACAAAATATGCATCAAGATTCATGTCATGCCTCAAAATTTATGTCATATGATAAAAATTTGTTGAAGACATATCAGTTGTCTCCCCTCAAAATTTTTTTTAAAATATTTGATTTCTTCGCTTAAAAATTACTGAAATNCAAGCTCTTTCCATTAAAGTTAAGATCCCCTCTAAGTGGAGAGTAGAGATTTATTTATAGCTTTTAACAACACTATTTTATATTAATTTCATCAAAATCATAAATGCTTCATTGGACGTCCTATGCTAATGATTTTGATTATGAATCATTCTTTTAGTATTTAGGTGTCTTAGTGATATCAAAATTAAGTAATCTTAGACTTTTTTGAATTGACATGACTGAGATGATTGACTTTATTATGTTTGTTAAAATTAGAGTTTCATTTGGTCCTATTTTTAATTATGAAAGTTTTTCATACAAAGAGTTATCAACATTAGATTTTATATTGACATCATTTTCCCTTTTATCGTATCTTTTAATTTTATGTCTTCATTTACTCTTTATAATAGTGGATGATTGTAACTCTTTTATTCAAGTTTATAACTAAAGTTCTCTAATATTTATAGTTTCTCATTGTTGTGTGTTGGAAGATTCACGGTGATAGAATAGCTCTTTAATGTTTTAGTGTTGTACGAAAGTTCAACACACACATACAATAGAAGTGAAAGATTTAGACACTAGAAATTTTATGTGGAAAACCTGAAAAGAGAGAGAACATTGGGTATAGCCTAGTCAGAATGATCTATTGTGAGTTGGTGAGTACACTCTATAGGCCCTTATGCCACAAATGAAGGATTACACAGTCCCTCGAAGTACAATCATTGTATGCAAAAGGGCTCATTGTACACTGGTTAGGAGTGATTGAAATTGGGATTAGTTGATAGGGACTTTAGTGCACCATCTTCGAGGGACACTATTGCACAGTCTTCAAAATGATGTGTTGCTTTGTATAGTTCTTCATCACTTCGTGATGTAAGTCATTACTCTATACGGTGCTTTGTTGTAATGAGTAGGGGCTGCCAACAGTGTTCAACGACGACCAACGAGAGGTGGTCGACTGTGGTCAGTGACTGTGGGAGCGGGAAGTGTTCGTCGGGTCTTCGACATAGAACAACCCAAGAATTTAGCTCATTCTTCTCCATTCAATTCTTGATCTGGTTCCAATTATTAGTTGTTCCTTTCATCTTCACAAGAGGGTAGGACTCTATTTACAGAGAGTTTGGGAGTGACCTCCCCTGTAAATAAGGAAAAAAATATGAACCACTCTGTCAGATGACACCCAGAGAAACTCTCAAAATCCGGTGACATTTTATTTACATTTTATTGTCTTACTAATATTGGTGTCGAGTGATCTTGAGTTCATTGAATTCATCTCATTGAGATGCTCAATTTGCTATAAAAATTTTAAATCTAGAATTAATTTGGCATTCCAATTCACCACCCAAAACTTTCAAAAGTTATTTAATGGCTTGATTCGGGCTTGATTTGATTGGGATTAGATCAATTTTGTGACATTATGTCTATCTCATTGAACTGATCAGTTTAACTATAAGTTCGTTAAAGTTCTAGATGATTTTTAATTTGAGTTTGAAAACTTCTTATACAAAAGATGCCTCAAGATTCATGTCATGCCTCAAAATTTATGTCATATGATAAAAAATTGTTGATGACATATCAGTTGTCTCCCCTCAATTTTTTTTTTAAAATTGATTTCTTCACTTAAAATTTACTGAAATAATAAAAACCAAGTATATTTTAAGATACTTAGAAAGTTTGAACTTTTTTTTATGGTGCAGCGGACGGCGACTATCGTCGGGAGGCAGTGGTAGATGGTGGTTGCCGCCTGTAAGCTAAAAAGGCGATGACAGAGGCCATGAGACACGTGTAAGGCATCGCTCCGGGTTTTAGTGGGTCTCCAGTTTTAACGGGTTGTGGTGTGCGGTTGTGTTGATGGTTCACTGGTTAAACCGAATCACTAGTTGCATCAAGTCGCGACTCAGGTCAATAATGTCAGCATGTAAGTTGGCCATTATTGAGCCTGGGACACAGAACGATGAGCACGTTTGCAGGCTAGATTGGGCCAGCCGACACACGGGGCCCATGCAGGTCATGCCGACAGAGCCCCAAATGACAGAACAAAGTTAGTCGATGATCCATGGATCTTGGATTAGACAGTGCTCCGCACTTTCATGCTCTCTTGCAAATCACACAATCAAATGATATCTAGGTCATTCAGCGGTAGTGGTAGATGGTGGGCATGATTAAGGCACGCTCTAAGTGATTTTTTCCTAAAATTTTGCCCCTTTTTATAAATTTGAGCCTGCAATTAGGCCTAAAAGAGAAGAAAAAGCTTGGAAGCCCAACCTGTTGTTATGACATTTAAAGGGGTTTTCTTGGCCTATTATTGTGCCAACATAGAGTTCACTTTGGCCTATTATTGTGCCACCCCGAAGCTCCCTTTGGTATGTTGTTGTGTCACTCTAGAGTAGAGCTTTATTTTACAGTTGTGCCACTCCGATGTAGATATTTCATGTTTTGAGATGTCGATGTCTGAAGAACTTCATCTCCTTGATAACCGGATGAAGTGCGAGTATCCCAAGGAGGCTATATCAACCATAACGTATGATTATATGATATCATTTCAAAAGAAATTTCAATTCTCAAATGATATGATGGTGAAATTATCAGCTTTAACTGATAAATCCCTCTCCTCTTTCGGTATATGTTGCTATTTACGAGGAATCATTGATGTCCGACTTGCAATTTTCACCGGCAATCAAGTTGATAGAAACTTTGAAATTTGTTGGAGTTAGCATTTCACAACTCTCGTATTGGGTGATAACAATCATCATCAAGTTGATTCACCATTTTGAGAAGCGGGAGCTAAGGTTTTCACTTGAGTTTTTAGCTTGGTTGGACGTATTTGTTGGTGATACATATGGCCAAGTATCCTTCAAGAGCAAGGTGTTGGACATTTGCACAAAGAATCATGCGAGATGCTTGTCTCTATGATTATTCTTCTTGCAAAATGACATATAATTTTGTAAGAAATGCGAGAAAACATAACAGCTGTCTATCCTTCTCTAGATCATTGAAAATGAAATGTTGCAGATGCTTGGATTTCAGAACTTCAAGGAGATGCAATTTCATACGCAATATGTATATGATTTTATAAGCAAAGAATTTTAATAAGGACCGACCTCGTATTCCATCTTCGGTGATCTTTTACGACGACAATTAATAAATATGAGAAGAAATGCCCCAAGCCGGTTTCTACAGCACCTTCGAAGTGGTACTTACTGGATAGTAACTGTGAGATGCTTCCTTAAAAGTAGAGTAGGAGGAGTGAAAATGTGAATAATCTGTTGCCCAGACCTTTGAGCATTCATATTTCGGAGAGCGTGCCAGCTCATTCGTGCACGAGTTCTAATAGGCTAAGGACTTTGTGAGTTTCTCTTACATGTACCGAATTTAATAGTTCATGTTTCTTTTATCCATCTAAAATAAAATTATTTATTTCAGATGGTTATAAATATGGAGTTTGAAGCTAGGTTTGTTCTTTCTTTTAGAGAACAGAACTCTGATTTATCAAAGTCAAGTTCCTTCAGGGTGAGTATAAATGTTGAAGCGATTTTAAAGCTGAGGAAGCTAGAGCCTTAAAAACTCAATTGATTGAGTGCAAAATAGAGTTATCCATGACGGCAACTTCCTTTTCATTATAGGGTCAGGTCTTGGAGACTACTCGAAAGGAGTTAGTGAAGGCATGAGCTAACCTTAAGCCGCAAGGTTATGAGATAGAAGATGCAACAATTGAGGGAGTGATCTAGAAATAAAGATATGAGAAGGACATTGATGTTGTTGGTGTTGAGTTGAGGGTTATAGGAGACTTCCAGAGCTCGATTGAGTTCAAGAGGATCATTAAGGATCGTTTGCTAAAAGCCCGCAATCATGTATATGATATTAATGTGAAGGAGCTATAGAAGGAGGGGTTGAGAGGGATTCAATTGATGCTACTTGAAGGGGACTCAAGCATTGCATCATTGGACCGGGGTTGACATAGAGAGACTTACCCCAAATTAGACTTCTTATAACCCTCTTTCAGATTCAAATGATGAGGATATCAAGAGTGATTTGAAGAAGGTGTTCTCAAGGAGGAGGAGAACATTGATGTTGTCTAGCATTCAATCTTTTTCCTCCTTTTCATGCATATTTTTTTATGTTTTGTTATATGAGTCAGACTAATATAGTCGTTGATGACCTTATTTATTGATTTATTTTTTTTGGCTATTTGCCTCACCCACCTCAAGCATTTTCTTTTTCTATGTGTGTCATTCTTACCCGCTTTAGGGTTTTTTTTAATTATTATTTTTTTATTTTTTATTTTTTACAGGTGCTTTGTGGGTGTCAGATGTTGCTTAGAGTTTTCAGCTAATAAAGAGATTGTGGTGGTAAAAATGCTTGTGAAATTTGACCTATCCAAGGTTATGCATCCGAATATCACTCAATCATATGTAATAGGCCAATGAAAGTTCACCAAGGACCTTTGTCCCATCCAAGATTGATAGTTGAAGTATTTCTTGCTTACTAATTTGCATGGAAGGGGTTGGGTGTAGTCCATCAAGGACTTTTAACATATTAAGGTTGCTTATTGGATTAAGGCTTGAAAATATTTAACACGTACAGAAGATGTTACATTGAATCTCCAAGGATTAATCATGCTCCAACTAAGATGCAACAAGTGTAGTTTATTGCTCAGGTTGATAGCTTTAATTAGTTCATAAATGAACTGTTATCTTCTCTGGAGGTGATGTACATGTAGAGAAAAAGCAAGATCTTATTCATTTAATAAACTGAGTGTACATTGATACCGAGAAAAATAATAATGCAAGATAAAAAATATAACTAATAAAGGGAAACAAACAAGAGTAACAACAATAGATATAAAATGAAAACTATATGACCTGACAACTATGGAGATATGTCAAGGTCTAACTCTCACATTGAATTGACGGGTCACACTCTGATAGTTGAAAGAAGTCTTAAGATGGGATACATCATTTGTTTTTAGAAGAAAGCCCAAATGTTGTAGTTTTTCCTCATCATCGTTAGAGTTAAAGACTAGAACTCAAGGATTTAGGACTCTAATGTTCATAGGGATGACAACCAATTGGCCACCCAAAACTTTCAAAAGTAGTTTAATGTCCTGATTCGGGCTTGATCTGACTTAGCTAAGATCAATTTTGGTGTCATTACGTCCGTCTCGTTGAGCCGATCAATTTAACTTTAAGTATGTTGAAATTTGAGTTCTGAATGATTTTTAATTACAATTTGAAGTTTTCTTTTTTTCAAAAAGTGCATCAAAATTCATGCCATAATACAAGATACATATCAAATGATGAAATTTTAGCCATCATATACACTCATAATAAAGATAAAGTATGAATCTCACCTTCTAATTTTATAATTCCTTTCATCAAACATTTGCAACTTCTTTTGATTTCCTTATATATAAATATTTATATTGGGCAGTGAAAAACTCACACTTCCTAAATATCTATTCATAGACTATAGTACTCTTTTTTTTTAAAATATTCACCTCTTTCTTGTATAGACATAACTTTCTATTTTATGTGCCTAGTAATTATCTATGAAGATGTTTGTTATTGTTTTATATAGCTTTTTCAAGTTCTCCTTTATAGGCTCCAATAGCTCCTATATAAATAAAATTATGAGTAACTCAAAAATTTGGCTTTATCTTTGAGTTATCATTAAAGTAATTCACCATCACAACATCATTTAAAGTGATTTTTGCTTAAGGGTCCGTTTGGGGCAGCTTATAAATGCAGACGGCATTTTCAAAATGCCGCTGTACCGTTTGGTTCGGGCGTTTCGCCAGCTTATCTGAAACTGCGTTTGAGTTTCTACACTAAACGCAGTCCACGGGTGCGGCCGGTCGGCGGGCCGCGTTTCAGGATAAGCAGCTTATCCTGAAACGCNACCCATCCAAGATTGCTAGTTGAAGTGTTTCTTGCTTACTAATCTGCATGGAAGGGGTTGGGTGTAGTCCATAAGGACTTTTAACATATTGAGGTTGTTTATTTGAGTAAGGCCTGAAAATATTAACACGTACATAAGATGTTACATTGAATCTCCTAGGATTGATCATGCTCCAACTAAGATGCAATAAATGTAGTTTATTTCTCAGGTTGATAACTTTAATTGGTTCATAACTTAACCATTATCTTCTCTGGAGGTGATGTACATGTAGACAAAAAGCAGGATCATATTCATTTAATAAACTGAGAGTACATCAACACCGAGAAAAATAATAATGCAAGATAAAAAATATAACTAATAAAGGGAAACAAACAAGAGTAACAACAATAGATATAAAATGAAAACTATATGACCTAGCAACTATGGAGATACGTTAAGGTCTAACTCTCACATTGAATTGACGAGTCACACTCTAATAGTTGAAAGAAGTCTTAAGATGGGATACATCATTTGTTTTTAGAAGAAAGCCCAAGTGTCGTAGTTTTTCCTCATTGTCATTAGGGTTAAAGACTAGAACTCGAGGATTTAGTACCCTAATGTTGATAGGGATGACAACCAATTGGCCACCCAAAACTTTCAAAAGTAGTTTAATGTCCTGATTCAGGCTTGATCTGACAGCTAAGATCAATTTTGGTGTCATTACGTCTGTCTCGTTGAGCCGGGCAATTTAACTTTAAGTATGTTAAAATTTGAGTTCTGAATGTTTTTCAATTACAATTTGAAGATTTTTTTTTCAAAAAGTGCATCAAAATTCATGTCATAATACGAGATACATATCAAATGATGAAATTTTAGCCATGATGTACACTCATAATAAAGATAAAGTATAAATCTCACCTTTTAATTTTCTAATTCCTTTCATCAAATATTTGCAACTTCTTTTGATTTCCTTATATGTAAATATTTATATTGGGCAGTGAAAAACTCACACTTCCTAAATATCTATTCATAGACTATAGTACTCTTTTTTTTAAAATATTCACATCTTTCTTGTATAGGCATAACTTTCTATTTTATGTGCCTAGTAATTATCTATGAAGATGTTTGTTATTGTTTTATATAGCTTTTGCAAGTTCTCCTTTATAGGCTCCAATAGCTCCTACATAAATAAAATTATGAGTAACTCAAAATTTTGGCTTTATCTTTGAATTATCATTAAACTAATTCACCATCACAACATCATTTAAAGTGATTTTTGCTTAAATCTTTAGTATNATATTTATATTGGGCAGTGAAAAACTCACACTTCCTAAATATCTATTCATAGACTATAGTACTCTTTTTTTTTTAAATATTCACCTCTTTCTTGTATAGANAAATTTGGCTTTATCTTTGAGTTATCATTAAAGTAATTCACCATCACAACATCATTTAAAGTGATTTTTGCTAAATCTTTAGTATTATTATTATTATTATTATTATTATTATTATTATTATTATTATATACTAAGTGATTTCTTGATTAGAGTCTAGCATTGGCCTTTATGCACATGTTAAATCATTTGGAGATTGATGGATACAAAGGACTAGTTCATGAACATCAATTGAAGATTCATTGGAACTCTAGACATGTCCTCAAAAGCTAAATTGAGCCTTTTGAGTCCATATGTTGTTTTGATTTGTAAATTACTTTTGTTCNGAACATCAATTGAAGATTCATTGGAACTCTAGACATGTCCTCAAAAGCTAAATTGAGCCTTTTGAGTCCATAGGTTGTTTTGATTTGTAAATTACTTTTGTTCCTACCTTTAGCTCCTGATTTTATAGAAAAAGAAAANACTTTTGTTCTTACCTTTAGCTCCTGATTTTATAGAAAAAGAAAAAATAGGAAATCTTTGAAATTATTTTTAAGTAATTTAATTATTTGTAATTATTTTAACAATTAGATATATGATTTTCTTAAGAGGGTTCTCCATGCATGGCATTGGAATTCTCACAATAATACCAAAAATCATAATAAAATTTTAATCATTATGAGTTGAAATTTTCAGAATGGGCAGTTTATATAATTAAGTGTGTTAATTCTATAACNACTTTTGTTCTTACCTTTAGCTCCTGATTTTATAGAAAAAGAAAAAATAGGAAATCTTTGAAATTATTTTTAGGTAATTTAATTATTTGTAATTATTTTAACAATTAGATATATGATTTTTTTTAAGGGGTTTCTCCATGCATGGCATTGGAATTCTCACACTAATACCAAAAATCATAATAAATTTTTAATCATTATGAGTTGAAATTTTCACAATGGGCAGTTTATATAATTAAGTGTGTTAATTCTATAAATTTAATAAAANTATATATATATATATATGTATGTATGTATGTATGTATGTATGTATGTATAATAGTTACAATAAAATAACCACACATCACTCAATTCTGGTCCAATTTCGATGTTCGTGATATTGTTGGAAATATTAAAGAGTTCTCTACAACTTTCATCTTAACCGATCCTGATAAATCCCAATGAAAAACTCGAAGAAATTGAAAACGTTCAAATTTCACGACGAAATAGGAACAGGAACACATCACACAAAGACAATTGTTGAGAAATTTAGGGTGAAGAAAAATAGGAATCGACACAAATCCAGAAGAACATGCAGAGATTTATGAGGTTCGACATAGATGCCTACATCATCGGGAGCAGAGCAGCGACTTTNCTTTCATCTTAACCGATCCTGATAAATCCCAATGAAAAACTCGAAGAAATTGAAAACGTTCAAATTTCACGATGAAATCAGAATAGGAATACATCCCACAAAGATAATTGTTGAGAAATTTAGGGTGAAGAAAAATAGGAATCGACACAAATCCAGACGAACATGCAGAGATTTACGAGGTTCGGCAAAGATGCCTACATCATCGGGAGCAGAGCAGTGACTTCCTTTTCAATATTCAGAAAAGAATACATAATACAAATTTCGGAATCTCAGAGACTTAGAGACTCTCTTTGGGTTACAAACATGACATATATATAACGCTACAGTACAATATGTAATTACTTAAATTACCCCTATACCAAACCGCATGGTGTTGCCTCAGCACGCCCAACCCGCATAATTAAATTCCCCCAATTGGACAGATTCTTCCGCTCCACTCCGCTCGTGGGCTCCGCTTCGCTCCAGCATCTATCCCATTTATGATATACCAGTCATACCTAACAATAACATCATAGACCATGGTTTCTGTCACCTTCTTCTCAAGATTATACAATGGTTTCATGATTTCAGATGCTTAATAGTGACAAGCCAGTCGCCACGATGCTTAACAATTATGCCCATGTTAAATTTTTTTTATATACATAATTAATAGATTTAATTACATAAACTGTCTATGTTAAAAATTTTGTCAAGTAAGATTCACTTTCATGAAATTCTGAATGATTTGATTGTGGCATGATTAAATGTATGAGTAGATATAGTTCAGTAAAATTGATGTGAGTGTTTTGTTTTATAAACACAAACTTTTGTGATATGTTTGTAAATATTCAAAACTAGCTTCTAATTTTTCCACCATTTAACTCAAAATATTTTTTACATATAAAATACAAAATGTCATATACTTATGTTACATACTTATTATGTTGCAAAAGATTAAAAGTTAAAAATATTAATAAAGCTGCCTTAGGTGTTTAGTGAGCAGAGTCGACTCAGAATCAAACGCATCAATGAGATTATAAGTCAAGTTTATTTGAGCTTAGACTCAAGCTTGTTTGTCAAATGAGCTCGAGTTCAAGCTCGTTGAAGCTGGGCACGTCAGCTTGTGTGCTAGCTCGGCCAGTCGGTCTTTGGCCATGCCAATGCATTCTCCAATGAATTGTCGTGGCAATTTTTTTCTTCTCCAATCTTTGATCATTTGAATACTTTAGTCATCTCCTGCTCAATGTGAAAAACTGACAGGCGAGTCTGCTATCATTACTACGAGCTAACCTCGAGCTCATATTTTGAGGGACGCTAAATCAAGCTCAGCTCAACTCATCTAAATTGATATTCAAGTATATATAAAATGATAAACATACACATAGATAAGGATTTTGTAATATGTAGGGAAACTCCTCTCTTTATTAGTTTTCATATTAAAATTCCACATGATGCGCACATAGCTTCATCATATTACATAAATCCTTCTTAAGTTAGAATGATCTATAGGTAATATAACTTATTTCTCATACTCAATGGATATCGATGTTGAATATTTTCTTATGTGCAAATAATATCATTATAATATATTACTAGCTTTGATCATACTTTTATAGAATGCAATTATTATAACACTAGTTCANAGAGAGAGAGAGAGAGAGAGAGAGAGAGAGAGAGAGAGAGAGAAAGAGAAAGAAGGTGGTATTTGAGAATACCGCTATGCATATGTATTATCTGTTCCTGTAGAGATCGAACCAGGGTCTGCGAGATTTTATGACTAACAACACAGCTACCTACCAACTTGCCACTCAAGGACGCATTAGCTCAAAAAATATATAAAATATTGTATAAAGATTACTTTTTTTTTAATATATGCTTTGATATTTATCAATATAATATTTCTTGTTGTTTGCAAGTTCCCTTTTATAGGGTCCAATACCTCATAAACAAAATTATGAGTGACTCAAAAATTTGGCTTTATCCTTAATATTCAATTATTCACCAACACATTCTTGACAAGACTTTTCAGAAAAATCAATAAGGAGGACTTTCAAAAATCATCAATTATTTAGTTGATGTTTTAATTTTGTTCTCATTTAAAGTGATTTTTGTTTAAATTTATAGGTTTTTTTTTTTAATTTTCTTGGTCATATGCATTTAGACATTTGTGTGTTTGTATCTATGAACCACGGACATGAACATTACACGATACGATACAGACACAATAAGTCATAGACACATATTTTTATATTTGATAAAATATTATGATAAAAAATAAATATATTCATTATTCTTTGCTAAAAATCTCAAAAAAACAAAATATGCAATAATAAAATTTAATTTCATAAATTTAATTTGTATTATGAAACTTCATATTTCTATGAGAAACAATTTTCAAAATTAGACATATAATATATTTCAAAAAAATTTCTTCAACTTATCTACTGAATTTAAGAGATTCTATGATTATACCTCGTCACTTAATTAACTTAGAATTTGACTTTTAGGGTTAGAATGAGCACAAAGTTATAATTATTAACTCATTAATATATATATATATATATATATATATATATATATATATATATATATATA
>JXCR01145192.1:97869-116249 GCA_002079205.1 Phalaenopsis hybrid cultivar | reverse complement strand
ATATATATATATATATATATATATATATATATATTATCACTTTCATAATTAGGGGTCTTTGATTCTATTTGGCTTCAATGAATAGAAGCTTCGGCACAAGAGCCATAAAGTTGAACTTCGGCTTCGACGTGAAATGTTTGTATTTGCATCGACGAAAATGTCTGACCATTACTCAGATTTCGACAAGAAAGCTTACTACTTGCTCTTCAACGGATATAGGTTTGGCTTCAATGAACAAAAGGGAGCTCCAACGTTGGGCTTTGATGAATGAAAAGTAGACATTTGACTCT
The DNA here is from genome assembly GCA_002079205.1 of Phalaenopsis hybrid cultivar. Lineage (NCBI taxonomy): Eukaryota > Viridiplantae > Streptophyta > Magnoliopsida > Asparagales > Orchidaceae > Phalaenopsis > Phalaenopsis hybrid cultivar. The sequence continues at coordinate 115,959 of JXCR01145192.1, read as the reverse complement.
CAACTTCGACAAACAAAATAGGAAATTGTTGATTCTTGACGTCGATAAATATTGGATGCATCTTCAATGCTCAAGTTTGATGAATGTTAGAGGGAGATTTGACACAACAAAAGAGGAGACAACTTTTACTATGAGATATAATTAGAGTTATAATTATTCAGTCGTCAAAATGAGATAAAATTTTTTTATACATGCTTCTAAGGACGTTTGGATGTATAATACATAGCACGGAATTATTTTGAATTTAAGTATCTCACATCAAAATTTTCATATTGATTTAAGTTTTATTTAAATCGATATTATTTAGTGATCTATGTTTTTTTTTTTTTTGTAAAATTATTATTTTATGTATATTATTTTTCTTTCAATATGTGTATATTTTATATGCTATTAAATATGAAACTTGATTTAAGTTTGATAATGATGTTGAGTAATAACATTAAAAGGAGTTCTTCTCTTTGCTTTATCATGTATGAGCTTCTGTGTCTCCTCCTTTCCTCTCCATTAGTTGACGCTTTGTTGTCGAAAGGGTTTGCGTGTTAGGGTTTTAGTTTTCTTGTAAGTAGGTATTTATATTTATATATGTATAGTGTATTGTTGGGTAATGTGGAGTTTCGGTCCACCGAATTTAATTAGCTTCTTAATTAAGTATGTCACCTACCACACCCACCTACCGCTCACCTACCACATCACACCTACCACTCACCAACCTCCCGCCTACCGCTCTCATGGTTTCTATAAATAATCTCTTTTGGTTTAAAGGAAATGCAAGCCAAGCAAGGCCAAACCAAGTCATGTTGAGAGCTTAAAGAAAGAGAGAAAGAGAGAGAGAGAGGAAGGGAGAGAAGAAAATAGAGATTTTTTTTGTAAACGTCGAGGCGCTCGACGGTGTAATTCCTCGAAGAAATAAAATCCTCTGCAGCTCCGTGGATGTAGGCAAATATGTCAAACCACGTAAATCCGTGTGTCGCTCTGATATTTTTTCTCTGTGTGCAATTTTACTCATTCCATTTTTTATTTTATTGTCATCGTCTCACAACATGTATATTGACTCTTTTGTCGCTCAGTCGATTTACAAGTCTACCACTTAAAAAATCTATTTTTATCAAGCCTTTGCAATACTAAAATATATTGGGAAAAAAAAAATACAAAGGCTGACACACTTATCTTTTTAAGAGCTCTCTAAGAATCTTCTTTCTTGCTTCGTCTATGTTTCTTCTTCTCATCTTGTTACATTTATTGATTTTTTTCCACATCCTTCTATTGAAGAATGCAAATACTTTGTTACATTTATTGATTTTTTTCTTGTTATTGCTAGTGCGTCCCATTAAGACAAAAATCTTAAACAACATCAAATTTTATTTTATCAAATAAAATGATTAAAGCTCACTTCAACATAAATGTAAAATATTTTAGAACTGACCTTTGAAGGAAAATATAGGTCTGTTGAACTTAGACTTTATCTCCAAAATAATGGTATTAAGCATCAATTTAGGTATTGATACACATAAAATATGTAGTCTTTTTAGACACATTTTTATACCTATTTTTGAGATATTGTGCTTTAGTGAAAGTTATTTGTGTGTTTTTCTTTCAGGTACAAGTAAAAAAATAAAAAATGCTAAAAGAAATGAAAAATGATTAAATTTGGAGCAAAAATATGAAAATGGTGCAGAAGAGTTTTAGCATCTAAGCGCCCGTAAAACTGAGAAGGCCGCGCCTAAGCGCCGGAGGCTCCGCGCTTAAGCGTCAGAGGCGGTTATTTGACGATTTAATTCATTTTGCCAAATTTTGAAGAGGCATTTGCAGCACTTATTGGCTAAAGAGGGTGGTTATGACCATTAGAAACGAAAATATGGTTAAAAGACTTGTGAAAAGAGACAACCTTTGGAAAATACATAGAATTTGGATACATTTTGAAGAGTTACGAAGACACCTCTTTAGGATTTATAAAAGAAGAAAGTTGAGACTTTTTGAAGTGTGCTTGAAAAGGGGGAGTTTTGAGAAAATTTTTAAGATAATTTTGGAGAGATTTTCAGGCACCACAAATTTACTTTATTCTTTTTTTTAATTTTATTGTGAGAGTTAAGAGTGTTGTAAAAGAGAAGAGATTCAAATGAACTTCAAGAGTTTGGTGGAAGATTTGAGATAAGTTTTTATCTTTTGATTTTAAACAACTTTTGGTTTTAATCGAGACTTCTTGTTGGTTTGACAATGATTTCTACTTTTAAACTAAAGTGTTGTATTGATTTCTTCATGGAGTCTGAGTAATTTTCTTTATCTTTCTCATTAAAATGATAAGTAATTAAAGTGTTTGATGGAAGTTGTGGAGAGTATTGATCTTTAATGTTGGAAGAAGTTGTGATGATTTAATTCTATGTACTTCATTTACTTTTTGATCTGACCTATCTAGTTGTTAAAATTTGTTGTGAGAACATGTAAGAACCAGACTGGTATTGTCTCTGTCAACAATTAGAAAGATCACATGAGGTTGTATGAATGAAAATGTAATTCATATGACTTAGTGCAAATAAATAAGGAAATAATTTTTGAAGTATGTAGAGTTAGAGGACTTTAAAGTGACATGTTAAAGCCCCCAACTTGATTTATTGTTTTAGGTTATGATATGAGATGTTAGCCCACAGGTTGAGGGAATAGATTTTACTTCTCGATTTGGCCAATCTGATACGAGATGTTAGCCCCCAGGTGGAGGGAATCGATGTTTGGTTTATTGTTTTAGGTTTTGATACAAGATGTTAGCCCCCAGGTGGAGGGAATCAAGGGAGGGTTAAAGCCCCCAACTTGGTTTATTATTTTAGGTTTTGATACGAAATGTTAGCCCCCAGGTTGAGGGAATCGAGGGAACTCTAAAGTGAGAGCTAGTATCTTCCCTGCCTAGCCGGTCTTCAGAACTATTCAAACTTTAAATTAGTCATGTTTTTTATAGCATCTCTAGTAAGGGTAAATAATAATATTGTTTCTATTTGGCACAACATAATTTGTATATTTCCACAACTGAAATCCTATACTTATTAATGATTCATGATAAGGAGAAAGTTATTTTCGTATTAAGTACTTTTCTTTTATATAAAATCAAGTTATCTTTAGAAGTTATTACTATTTTGTCAAAATATCAAAAATATCAAAAAAATTTGAATTTTAATTACTATAAAAATATCTATAATTTAAGTAATTGTCTTTTTGAAATAGAAGGTTTGTTGATCAATTATGCATACTGTGAAATTCCCTGTGGGTTCGATATTCGGGTCTTAATAAAAAAGTCTTANTATATAAAAAATATCATCAAAGACATTATTATATTGTTGCATTTAAACAGTAGTAGGGATCAGTTGCCCATACACACTTGAACAAAAAAAATATTGTTGAAAGAAAACATAAACACATCTTAGAAACTGCAAGAACTTTATTTAACACATCAAATTTACCAATAAAATTTCGGATAGAAGCCATTCAAACGACTACTTATCTTATTAATATACTTTTTTCTATAAATATTAAGAAAATCAACTTTCCAACTATTACATAAAATTAAACTTGGATATCATCATCTTAGGACCTTTGGTTGTATCTTTTTTCTATGACAACATTGTAATACCCCTTATGAGCTTTCTCCCAAAGATGCTCAATGTATTCTTTGTGGCTATAATCCACAACACAAAGAATATTAGTGCTTTGATATTAGGCTAATAAATTTATCATCTCAATACATGTAAAATTTATCAAAAAGCAATTTTNATTCTGGTCTGATTTCGATGTTCGTGATATTGTTGGAAATATTAAAGAGTTCTCTACAACTTTCATGTTAACAGATCTTGATAAATCCCAATGAAAAACTCGAAGAAATTGAAATCGTTCAAATTTCACGACGAAATAGGAACAGAAACACATCCCACAAAGACAATTGTTGAGAAATTTAGGATGAAGAAAAATAGGAATCGACACAAATCCAGAAGAACATGCAGAGATTTATGAGGTTCGACAGAGATGCCTATATCATCGGGAGCAGAGCAGGGACTTCCTTTTCAATATTCAGAAAAGAGTACAGAATACAAGATTCAANTTTAAGATACTTAGAAAGTTTGAACTTTTTCTATGGTGCGGCGGACGGCAACTATCGTCGGAAGGCAGTGGTAGATGGTGGTTGCCACCTGTAAGCTGAAAAGGTGGTGACAGAGGCCATGGGACACGTGTGAGGCATAACTCCAAGTTTTAGTGGGTCTCCAGTTTTAACGGGTTATGGTGTGCGGTTGTGTCGATGGTTTACCTATTAAACCAAATCATTGGTTGTATCAGGTCGCGGCTTAGGTCAATAGTGTCCGCATGTAAGTTGGCCATTATCGAGCCCAGGACACAGAACGATGAGCACGTTTGCGGGCTAGATTGGCCCAGCCGACACACGGAGCCCATGCAGGTCATGCCGACAGAGCCCCAAATGATAGAAGAAAGATAGTCGATGATCCATGGATCTTGGATTAGACAGTGCTCCGCGCTTTCATGCTCTCTTGCAAATCACACAATCAAATGATGTCTAAGTCATTCTGCGGTAGTGGTAGATGGTGGGCATGATTGAGGCACGATCCAAGTGATTTTTTCCTAAAATTTTGCCCTTTTTTATGAATTTGAGCCTGCAACTAGGCCTGAAAGAGAAGAAACTGCTTGGAGGCTTAACATGCTATTATGACATCTAAAGGGGTTTTCTTGGCCTATTGTTGTGCCAACATAGAGTTCACTTTAGCTTATTATTGTGCCACCCCGGAGTTCCCTTTGATATGTTGTTGTGTCACTCTAGAGTAGAGCTTTGTCTTACAGTTGTGCCACTCCGATGTAGATATTTCATGTTTTGAGATGCCGACGTCTGAAGAACTTCATCTCCTTGAGAACTGGATGAAGTGCGAGTATCCCAAGGAGGATATATCAACCATTACGTATGATTATATGATATTATTTCAAAAGAAATTTTAATTCTCAAATGATATGATGGTGAAATTATCAGCTTTAACTGATAAAGCCCTCTCCTCCTTCAGGATATGCTGCTATTTATGAGGAATCATTGTTGTCCAACTTGCAATTTTCACTGGTAATCAAGTTGATAGAAACTTTGAAATTTGTTGGAGTTAGCATTTCACAACTCTCGTATCGGGAGATGACAATCATCATCAAGTTGATTCACCATTTTGAGAAGCGGAAGCTAAGGTTTTCACTTGAGCTTTAGCTTTGTTGGACGTGTTTGTTGGTGATACATATGGCCAACTATCCTTCAAGAGCAAGGTGTTGGACCTTTGCACAAAGAATCATGCGAGATGCTTGTCTCTATGATTATTCTTCTTGCAATATGACATATAATTTTGTAAGAAATGCGAGAAAACATAACATCTGTCTATCCCTCTCTTGATCATTGAAGATGAAATATTGTGGATGCTTAAATTTCAGAACTTCAAGGAGATGCAATTTCATATGCAATATGTATATGATTTTATAAGCAAGGAATTTTTATTAAGGACCGACCTCGAATTCCATCTTCGGTGATCTTTTACGACAACATTAAATAAATATGAGAAGAAACGCCCCAAGCTGGTTTCTACAGCACCTTCGAAGTGGTACTTACTGGATAGTGACTGTGAGATGCTTCTTTAAAAGTAGAGTAGGAGGAATGAAAATGTGAATAATCCTTTGCTCATACCTTTGAGCATTCATATTCCGGAGAGCGTGCCAGCTCATTCGTGCACGAGTTCTAATAGGCTAAGGACCAAATTTAATAGTTCATGTTTCTTTTATCCATCTAAAATAAAATTATTTATTTCAGATGGTTAGAAATATGGAGTTTGAAGCTAGGTTTGTTCTTTCTTTAAGAGAACAGAACTCTGAATTCATCAAAGTCAAGTTCCTTCAGGGCCAGTATAACTGTTGATGCGATTTTAAAGCTGAGGAAGCTAGAGCGTTAAAATCTCAATTGATTGAGTGCAAAATAGAGTTATCCATGACGAAAACTTCCTTCTCATTATAGCGTCAGGTCTTAGAGACTACTCGAGAGGAGTTAGTGAAGGCATGAGCTAAACTTAAGTCTGAAGGTTATGAGATAGAAGATGTCAACAATTGAGGGAGTGATCTAGAAATAGAGATATGAGAAGGACGTTGACGTTGTTGGAGTTGAGTTGAGGGTTATAGGAGACTTCCAGAGCTCAATTGAGTTCAAGAGCATCATTAAGGATCGTTTGCTAAAAGCCCGCAATCATGTATATGACATTGATGTGAAGGAGCTATAGAAGGAGGGGTTGAGAGGGATTCAATTAAGGCTACTTGAAGGGGACTCAAGCAATGCATCATTGGACCGGGGTTGACATAGAGTGACTTATCCCAAATTAGACTTCATATACCCCTCTTTCATATTCAAATGATGAGGGTATCATGAGTGTGTTGAAGAATGTGTTCTTAAGGAGGAGGAGAACATAGATGTTGTCTATCATTCAATTTTTTTCCTCTTTTTCATGCATATTTCTTTATGTTTTGTTGTATGAGTCAGACTAATATAGTCGGTGATGACCTTATTTATTGATTTCTTTTTGTTGGCTATTTGCCTCCCACCGCCTCAACCATTTTCTTTTTCTATGTGTGTCTTCCTTACCCGCTTTAGGGTTTTTTTTTTAGGTGTTTTGTGGGTGTCAGATGTTGTTTAGAGTTTTCAGCTAATAAAGAGATTGTGGTGGTAAAAATGCTTGTGAAATTTGACCTATCCAAGGTTATGCATCTGAATATCACTCACCCATATGTAATAGGCCAATGAAAGATCACTAAGGACCTTTGACCCATCCAAGATTGCTAGTTGAAGTGTTTCTTGCTTACTAATCTGCATGGAAGGGGTTGGGTGTAGTCCATCAATAACTTTTAACATATTGAGATTGCTTATTGAAGTAAGGCTTGAAAATATTAACACGTACAGAAGATGTTACATTGAATCTCCTAGGATTGATCATGCTCCAACTAAGATGCAACAAGTATAGTTTATTTCTCAGGTTGGTAGCTTTAATTGGTTCGTAAATGAACCATTATCTTCTCTGGAGGTGATGTACATGTAGAGAAAAAGCAGGATCATATTCATTTAATAAACTGAGAGTACATCGACACCGAATAAAATAATAATGCAAGATAAAAAATATAACTAATAAAGGGAAACAAACAAGAGAAACAACAATAGATATAAAATGAAAACTATATAACCTGTCAACTATGGAGATACGTCAAGGTCTAACTCTCACATTGAATTAACGGGTTGCACTCTAATAGTTGAAAGAAGTCTTAAGATGGGATACATCATTTGTTTTTAGAAGAAAGCACAAGTGTCGTAATTTTTTTCTCATTGTCGTTAGGGTTAAAGACTAGAACTCGAGGATTTAGGACTCTAATGTTGATAGGGACGACAACCAATTGGCCACCCAAAGCTTTCAAAAGTAGTTTAATGTCCTGATTCGGGCTTGATCTANATTAAATACATGAGTATATATAGTTCAGTAAAATTGATGTGAGTATTTTGTTTTATAAACACATAATTTTTTGTGATATGTTTGTAAATATTCAAAACTAGCTTCTAACTTTTCCACCATTTAGCTCAAAATATTTTTTACATATAAAATACAAAATGTCACTTACTTATGTTACATACTTATCATGTTGCAAAAGATTAAAAGTTAAAAATATTAATAAAACTGGCTTAGGTGTTTTACTGAGCAGAGTCGACTTAGACTCAAACGCATCAATGAGATTATAAGTCAAGTTTATTAAGATGGGAGCTTGAGCTCAGACTCGAGCTTGTTTGTCAAATGAGCTCGAGTTCAAGCTCGACGAAGTTGGGAACGTCAGCTTGTGTGCTAGCTCGGCTAGTCGGTCTTTGTCAATGCCAATGCATTCTCCAATGAACTGTCCTGGCAATTTTTTTCTTCTCTAATATCTGATCATTTGAATACTTTAGTCATCTCCTGCTCAATGTGAAAAGCTGACAGGAGAGTCTGCTATCATTACAACGAGCTAAACTCGAGCTCATATTTTGAGGGACGCTAAATCAAGCTCAGCTCAACTCATCTAAATTGATATTCAAGTATATATAAAATGATAAACATACACATAGATATGAATTTTGTGATATGTATGGAAATTAAAATACCACATGATGTGCACATAGCTTCATCATATTACATAAATCCTTCTTAATCTAGAATGATCTATAGGTAATATAACTTATTTCTCATACTCAATGGATATCGATGTTAAATATTTTCTTACGTGCAATAAATATCATTATAATATATTACTAGCTTTGTTGATACTTTTATAGAACGTAATTATTATAACGGTAGTTCAACATATCTATCTATCTATAGAGAGAGAGAGAGAGAGAGAGAGAGAGAAGTTAGTATTTGGGAATACCGCTATGCATATGTGCCATCTGTTTCTGTAGGGATCGAATCAGAGTCAGCGGGATTTTATGACTAACAACACAGCTGCCTATCAACTTGCCACTCAAATACGCACTAGCTCAATATATATATATAATCTTGTATAAAGATTACCTATTTTTTAATATATGCTTTGATATTTATCAATATAAATGTTTCTTGTTGTTTGATATAGCTTTTTGCAAGTTCACCTTTTATAGGGTCCAATACCTAATAAACAAAATTATGAGTGACTCAAAAATTTGGCTTTATCCTTAATAATCAACTATTCACCAACACACTCTTGACAAGACTTTTCAAAAAAATCAATAAGGAGGACTCTTTCAAAAATCATCAATTATTTAGTTGATGTTTTAATTTTATAGTTTTTTTTTTAAATTTTATTGGTCATATACATTTATACATTTGTGTGTTTGTAACAATGAAGCACGAGCATAAACATGATACAATACGATACAGACATAATAAGCCATAGTCACATTTTTTTATATTTAATAAGATATTATGATAAAAAAAATATTCATTATTCTTTACTAAAAATCTAAAAAAACAAAGTATACAATAATAAAATTTAATTTCATAAATTTAATTTGTATTATGAAACTTCATATTTCTATGAAAATCAATTTTCTAAATTATACATATAATATATTTCAAAAAAAATTTCTTCAACTCATCTACTAAATTTAAGAGATACTATGATTATACCTTGTCATTTATTTAACTTAGAATTCGACTTTTAGAGTTAGAATGAGCACAAAGTTATAGCTAAAAATATATATATAAATTATCACTTCCATAATTAGGGGTCTTTGATTCTATTTGGCTTCAATGAATGGTAGCTTCAGCGCAAGAGCCACAAAGTTGGACTTCGGCTTCGACGTGGAATATTTGTATTTGCATCGACGAAAATGTCTGACCATTACTCAGATTACGACAAAGAAGCTTACTACTTGCTCTTCAACGGATATAGGTTTGGCTTCTATGAACAAAAGGGAGCTCCAACGTTGGGCTTTGATGAATGAAAAGTAGACATTTGACTCTCAACTTCAACAAACAAAATAGGAAATTGTTGATTCTTGGCTTCGATAAATATTGGATGCATCTTCAATGCTCAAATTTGATGAATGTTAGAGAGAGATTTGACACGACAAAGGAGGAGACAGCTTTTACTATGAGATATAATTAGAGTTATAATTATTCAGTCGTCAAAATGAGATAAATTTTTTTATACATGCTTCTAAGGGCGTTTGGACGTATAATACATAGCACGGAATTATTATGAATTTAAGTATTTCACATCAAAATTTTCATATTGATTTAAGTTTTATTTAAATCGATATTATTTAGTGATCTATGTTTTTTTTTGTCAAATTATTATTTTAAGTATATTATTTTTCTTTCAATATGTGTATATTTTATATGCTATTAAATATGAAACTTGATTTAAGTTTGATAATGATGTTGAGTGATAACATTAAAAGGAGTTCTTCTCTTTGCTTTATCATGTATGAGCTTCTGCATCTCCTCCTTTTCTCTCCATTAGTTGACGCTTTGTCGTCGAAAGGGTTTGCGTGTTAGGGTTTTAGTTTTCTTGTAAGTAGGTATTCATATTAATATATGTATCGTGTATTGTTGGGTACTGTGGAGTTCCGGTCCACCTAATTTAATTAGTTTATTAATTAAGTATGTCACCTACCACACCCACCTACCGCTCACCTCCCACATCACACCTACCGCTCACCAACCTCCCACCTACCGCTCTCATGGTTTCTATAAATAATCTCTTTTGGTTTAAAGGAAATGCAAGCAAAGCAAGGTCAAACCAAGTCATCTTGAGAGCTAAGAGAAAGAGAGGAAGAGAGAGAGAAAGAGGAAGGGAGAGAAGAAAATAGAGATTTTCTTGTAAACGTCGAGGCGCTTGACGGTGTAATTCCTCGAAGAAATAAAATCCTCTGCAGCTCCGTGGATGTAGGCAAATTTGCCGAACCACGTAAATCTGTGTCGCTCTGGTGTTTTTTCTCTGTGTGCAATTTTACTCTTTCCATTTTTTATTTTGTTGTCATCGTTTTTCACAACATGTATATTGACTCTTCTGTCGCTCAGTCGATTTACAAGTCTACCACATAAAAAAATCTATTTTTATCAAGCCTTTGCAATACTAAAGTACATTGGGAAAAAAAATACAAAGGCTAACGCACTTATCTTTTTAAGAGCTCTCTAAGTATCTTCTTTCTTGCCTCATCTATGTTTCTTCTTCTCATCTTGTTACATTTATTGATTTTTTTCCACATCCTTCTATTGAAGAATGCAAATACTTTGTTACATTTATTGATTTTTTTCTTGTTATTGCTAGTGCGTCCCATTAAGACAAAAATCTTAAACAACATCAAATTTTATTTTATTAAATAAAATGATTAAAACTCACTTCAACATAAATGTAAAATATTTTAGAACTGATCTTTGAAGGAAAATATATGTCTATTGAACTTAGACTTTATCTCCAAAATAATGGTATTAAGCATCAATTTAGTTATTGATACACATAAAATATGTAGTCTTTTTAGACATATTTTTATACCTATTTTTGAGATATTGCGCTTTAATGAAAAGTATTTGTGTGTTTTTCTTTCAGGTACAAGTAAAAAGATGAAAAATGCTAAAAAAAGTGAAAAATGATCAAATTTGGAGCAAAAATGTGAAAATGGTGCAAAAGAGTTTTAGCATCTAAGCGCCAGTGAAACAGAGAAGGTCACGCCTAAGCGCCGGAGGCCCCGCGCTTAAGCATCAGAGGCGGTTATTTGACGATTTAATTCATTTTGCCAAATTTTGAATAGACATTTGCGACACCTATTGGCTAAAGAGGGTGGTTATGACCACTAGAAACAAAAATATGGTTAAAAAACTTGTGAAAGGAGACATCCTTTGGACAATACATAGAATTTGGACACATTTTGAAGAGTTACCAAGACACCTCTTTAGGATTTATAAAAGAAGGAAGTTGAGACTTTTTGAAGTGTGCTTGAAAAGGGGGAGTTTTGAGAAAATTTTTAAGATAATTTTGTAGAGATTTTCAGGCACCACAAATTTACTTTATTCTTTTTTTAGTTTTATTGTGAGAGTTAAGAGTGTTGTAAAAGAGAAGAAATTCAAATGAACTTCAAGAGTTTGGTGGAGGATTTGAGATAAGTTTTTATCTTTTGATTTTAAACAACTTTTGGTTTTAATCGAGATTTCTTGTTGGTTTGTCAATGATTTCTACTTTTAAACTAAAGTGTTGTTTTGATTTCTCCATGGAGTATGAGTAGTTTTCTTTATCTTTCTCATTAAAATGATAAGTAATTAGTTTTCTCCATGGATTCTGAGTAGTTTTCTTTATCTTTCTTCTTAAAATGATAAGTAATTAGTGTTTGATGGAAGTTGTGGAGAGTATTGATCTTTAATGTTGGAAGAAGTTGTGATGATTTAATTCCATGTACTTCATTTACTTTTTGATCTGACATATCTAGTTGTTAAAATTTGTTGTGAGAACATGTAAGAACCAGACTGGTATTGTCTCTGTCAACAATTAGAAAGATCACATGAGGTTGTATGAATGAAAATGTAATTCATATGACTTAGTGCAAATAAATAAAAAAATAATTTTTGAAGTGTGTAGAGTTATAGGACTTTAAAGGGACAAGTTAAAGCCCCCAACTTGGTTTATTGTTTTAGGTATTAAGTAATTTTTTTATATAAACTCAAGTTATCTTTAGAAGTTATTACTATTTTGTCAAAATATCAAAAATACCAAAAAGATTCGAATTTTAATTACTATAAAAATATCTATAATTTAAGTAATTGTCTTGTTGAAATAGAAGGTTTGTTGATCAATTATGCATATTGTGAAATTCCCTGTGAGTTCGATATTCAGGTCTTGATAAAAAAATCTTATATTACTTGATAATGATATATATACTTGCATAGTATCTCAATATATATATATATATATATATATATATATATATATATATATATATATATATATATTAAAAAGTTAAATTCTTATTTTCTTCAGGATCAAGCTTTTGGTTCTCTTACAAAGTAAGGAAACATAAGTAAAAATATCATTAAGGACATTATTTTATTGTTGAATTTAAATAGTAGTAGGAATCAGTTGCCCATACACACCTGAACAAAAAAATATTGTTGAAAGAAAACATAAACACATCTTAGAAACTGCAAGAACTTTACTTAACACATCAAATTTACCAATAAAATTTCGGATAGAAGCCATTCAAACAACTACTTATCTTATTAATAGACTTTCTTCTATAAATATTAAGAAAATCGACTTTCCAACTATTACATAAATNTCAAACAACTACTTATCTTATTAATAGACTTTCTTCTATAAATATTAAGAAAATCGACTTTCCAACTATTACGTAAAATTAAACTTGGATATCAACATCTTAGGACCTTTGGTTTTATCTTTTTTCTATGACAAAATTGTAATACCCCTTATGAGCTTTCTCCCAAAGATCCTCAATGTATTTTTGTGGCTATAATCCACAACACAAAGAATATTAGTGCTTTGATATTCAGGCTAATAAATTTATCATCTCAATACATGTAAAATTTATCAAAAAGCAATTTCCTTACAAACACTCTTCCCTGCAGCACACTTCTGATCAGTCCACTTAAAATATTTTAGCACCACCGTCTCTTCTTATTCCTACATCTACACTTATATCAAACCCTCCTAACTACCAAACCCATTAAATTTACATTATTGCACCCCTTAATCGTTCATTTTCTTCACCACATAGCACCACCGCACCCTACTTCAATACTTCTTTTGAGATTTCTCCCACACCAACAAGCATATCGCCACAATCACCGAATCACCCATCACATTCACACACACAAAATGTCAACATCACTCAACAACCCAAACAACATCATATAGTAACTAGTGGTCAAACAAACACTTTAAAACCAACACAATTTTCTATCTTCACCATGATATTAATTCTCAATTGGAGCCACATACTTACAATCAAGCCGTGCAAAATTCTCATTAAAGACGAGCAATGTCTGAAGAATTTATGACTTTACAACAACTAGGCACGCGAGAACTTGATCCGCCCCTTGAAAATCAAGATATCTTAAGATATAAATAGACTTTTAGAACTAAATATCATGCTAATGACACTATAGTCAGATACAAAGCAAGATTTGTTGCTCAAGATTTTATCAACAACAAAACATAGATTATCTTGAAACTTTCAGTCTTGTTGCAAAATTTTGCACTATTTGGATAACTATTACTCTAGCAGTTGATAAATAATCGAAGATTCAGCAACTCGGTGTCTCTAATTCTTTCTTCTTGAAAAACTTGATGAAACGACATGTATGAAGCAATCACCTAAATTTTCTGATACTAACTACCCACATTATGTATGTAAGCTATTAAGAAAGTCTGTTCATGCACAGCCTCTCTAAAAATAAAATATATCGTAAATAATAGAAAGGCTGATTCATTCATCTTTATAAAATATCTCTATGATATTCATTTTTGCCTCTTCCGTGTTTCTTCTTCTCATCTAACGATAGTAAATTTATTTATTTTTTTTTTTTTGGTCGGAGCATGAGATCTTTTGATGCGGGAGAAAATGCCCAGCCACCAGACCACCATCTCATCTGTCTTTAGAGATTTTAATCATTTAGGGTTTATCATTGACATTGGGTTTATAATTATTAAATTATTGAGGTTCTTACATTATATATNTATATATATATATATATATATATATATATATATATATAGATATATATAGATCTCAAAACATACATATTTATATATATTACACCTAAACTTAAGTATTTACATATAAAACACTCAACTTCTATATATTATGGCATCGTAAATTTATGAAAAAATGTATTAATTTTAATTTAGTATTAAAAAATTTAAGTGTCATGCACGTAAATATAAAAATAAATAAATATTAAATATATAAATACTTAAAGAACAATGTGGTGCCTCTGTCAATGTTAAATTTATATGTGAATAAAAAACAGTCCAAACAAAATAAATCCAAACATTATAAAGCCATCAACAGTATCTAAAATGATATTAATATAACGAAGATGAAATTACAATCAACCTTTACAAAAATGATGCAGGCTCCTCACAAGTCCTGCCTTGTTTTGTATGCTTGTCCCATCTGTTTCCACACNTATATATATATATATATCCTATGAAAATTATAATTGAATAACTTATAATCTACTCACGCAGTTCGACATAAATCCTCCTAAGTTCATAAGAAGAGATTATTCCACTATCAACAAGTGGGAAGAAAAGGAAAGAACGACTGAATTATGGTTACAACTCAACACAATCAAATCATTAATAATCTTTCATATAAAATAAGAGAGGAATAGAGTATACAAGTTAAGAATATTTCAAATATAAGAAAGATAATATATTTAGATCTCCTTAAGATCATATAATTAGACCTTCCCAAATTAGGTTATTTAATATCAATTTTCCTAATATACACAGGTTCAAGTACACGCACTATCTAATTTGAAACCATTTCATAACAGATACATCATCAAACATATCATATATTGTTGTTGTGTGTTCTTTGAAATTTATAAAAATAAAATAGCAGGAGAAAATTCACACCAAAAGAACACACAGATTTACGTGGTTCGGCAAATTGCCTACATCCACGGAGTTGCAGAGGATTTTACTAATTGAGGAAATTACACTGTAGTCGATAGTCTCGACACTTACAAGAGAAACTTTATCTCTTCCTCTCTTTCTCTCTCTACCGGAGAGTCGCCCAAGAAGAAGAAGAAGAATCAAGGATGTGAAACCTGCAAAGCCTCTTCACCTGTTCTCGTAAACCAGGCAGGAAGAGAAAACGTGCGTTCTTCCTTCCCTTCATTTTTCGTCGCCTGTAGCCTTTGCTTTTTGTAAAACCAGAGATCCCTTTTTGTTTTTGCAATAG
This sequence comes from Phalaenopsis hybrid cultivar, assembly GCA_002079205.1. Classification (NCBI taxonomy): domain Eukaryota; kingdom Viridiplantae; phylum Streptophyta; class Magnoliopsida; order Asparagales; family Orchidaceae; genus Phalaenopsis; species Phalaenopsis hybrid cultivar. The sequence continues at coordinate 100,484 of JXCR01145192.1, read as the reverse complement.
GAGAGAAAGTCCACGGTTTCATTTTGCTTGCATTTATGGTGGTGGGGCCAACCACAGCAAAAAGGCACGCCTCTTCCAAAGTAAGAGGCGGGAACGGTTGGCAGTGAACAAAAAAAAAATTTTTTTACTTAGCTTTTGCAGGAGTAATTAAAACTGGGCTCCACATACATAACAAATCTCCCACTTGGAGACCGGTACACAGACAAAAACATCTTCTTTCTGAAACTGATATCCTCAACTGACGGTGTCATCCTTCAAACATGAATCCTCCACCTCTGCAACTCAAAGCCCATGTCTTCAAGCTAGAAGACCAACTGAAGTTGCGCACAACTTCAGTTTCTCCAGAGTAACACCCTTTGTCAACATATCAGCAGGGTTCTGGCTTCCACAAATTTTCTCAAGCATCAACTGTCCGTCATCCAACAGTGATCTTATGAAGTGATACCTGATCTGAATGTGCTTTGTCCTGGACTGAAATGCTGGATTCCTGGCAAGGAATATAGCGCTCTGACTGTCACTGTAGAGTACGCCCATCTGATCCTTCTTGCCTAATTCTTTCAAGAAGCCCTGTAGCCATATCATCTCCTTTGCAGCCTCTGATACTGCTATGTACTCAGCTTCTGTAGTAGACAACGAAACTGTCTGTTGCAGATTAGAGCCCCATGATACTGCAGTGCCACCAATAGTGTAAATATAGCCTGTAGTTCTTCTTCTAGTATCAATGTCTCCAGCTAGATTGCATCAACATAGCTCCGTATCTCTGAACTCTTTCCTGAGAAACACAAGCAAGTTTCTGCAGAGCCTCTTAGGTACCTCAAGATCCACTTCACCGCTTCCAAATGTTCTTTTCCAGGATTACTCATGTATCTGCTAACGACTCCCACTGCATGGGCAATATCAGGTCTGGTGCAAACCATAGCATACATAAGTGAACCAATAGCTGAAGCATAAGGAACCTTACTCATGTAATCTCGTTCCTCCTCTGACTTGGGTGACTGATTCTTGCTGAGTTTCAAGTGACTTCCCAAGGGTGTGCCAACTGGTTTGGCCTTATCCATATAAAACCTGCTAAGTACCTTTTTTACATACTCAGCCTGAGAGAGTCTCAACATGCCTCTGACTCTATCTCTGACAATTCTCATACCAAGGATTTGCTTTGCAGCTCCCAAATCCTTCATTGCAAAGTGCTCTGACATCTGCTCCTTCAGATTATTGATCTCCTCAATGCTAGCACCTGCAATAAGCATATCATCCACATACAACAGTAGGATGATATAAGAATTGTCAAAATACCTGACATAGCAATAGTGATCTGCCTGACATTTGCTGTTCCCTGCACTGTGCATGAAATTATCAAATTTCTTGTACCACTGTCTAGGAGCTTGCTTCAGGCCATACAAGCTCTTCTTCAATCTGCAAACTGACTCTTCCTTTCCTTGTACCACGAACCCTTCAGGTTGGTGCATGTAGATGTCTTCTTCAAGATCCCCATGAAGAAAGGCTGTCTTCACATCTAACTGTTCAAGGAATAGATCTTCAGTAGCCACTATAGACAGTACCATTCTAATGGTTGTAAGCTTCACCACAGGAGAGAAAATCTCTGAATAATCAATATCGTGCCTCTGTTGAAAACCCTTTACAACAAGTCTAGCCTTGTACCTCTTACTTCCATCATGCTCAGTCTTCACCCGGTACACCCACTTGTTGTGTAATGCCTTCTTCCTAGTTGGAAGATCTGCTAACTCCCAAGTCTGATTTTCAAGCAGAGAACTCATCTCCTCCTTCATGGCTAGCTCCCACTTGCTCGAATTTTCATCTTGCAAGATTTCTTCATAACTCTGAGGTTCTCCACCATCTGTCAGCAGAATGTAGTTCAAAGTTGGAGAATAACGCTGTGGAAAACGTCTGGCCCTTTCTGACCTGCAAACTGCAACTGTAGGGGTAGAGTGCTCTGAAACTAACTATGGAACAATAGGAGTGGATGCCCTGGATTCACTCTCCTCGTCACCTGCATCTCTGTCCTGCATTGTGACCTCTGGTAAATTATCAAACTTTACCAACTCAGATTCCTTCAGTGTTGTTTCAGAAACTGTACTGGACTTGTCCTTGTACATAACATTTTCATTGAAAACCACGTTCCTGCTCCTTATGATCTTTCGACTCTGATCATCTCAGAAACGATATCCAAATGCCTCATCTCCATAGCCAATGAAATAACACTTCCTTGACTTAGCCTCAAGCTTATTTCGAGCATCAAGATTAATGAGAGTATAAGAACAACAACCAAAAGTTTTAAGGTGAGAAAATTTTACCTCTGTCCCACTCCAAACTTCTTCAGTTAATTCACAGTTTAATGGATCAGATGACCCCCTATTGATCAAATAAACTGCAGTACTAACTGCTTCTGCCCAGAAAGTAGGTGGTAGTCCGGCGTGCAATCTCATGCTTCTAGCCCGCTCATTAATGGTCCTGTTCATGCACTCTGCAACACCATTTTGCTGTGGTGTTCCTGAAGTAGTCTTCTCCATTCTGATTCCCTGAGCTGCACAGTATTCCTTGAACCCACCATAAATGTACTCACCACCATTATCAGACCTCAGACATTTCAACTTTAA
>JXCR01145192.1:34352-73583 GCA_002079205.1 Phalaenopsis hybrid cultivar | reverse complement strand
AAAAAAAAAAAAAAAAAAAAAGATTGTTGAAAGCCTTAAGGATGTATGATTCTTTATAATTAATGAAACCATACAATCCATGAGAGATCATATGAAAGAGGTGGAATGAAGCTGAGAAATTTGGAGAGAGAGAGAGAGAGAACGGTGGGAGCCAGGGCCAGAGAGCATCCTCTTCTCTCCTTTTATTTCTTCTTTATATACCATAGAGCCTATGTGTTTGTGCAAGGTCTAAGGAATAAAATAAAAAACTGCATTATAGGTTGTATAGTATAGAGCCTGAGTATACTTGTAGTTGATGGTATCCTTGGTGTGGACACCAAGCAACCAATAAATGAACATACACATGACGATGGAACAGAGTTCTCTTCCTTCCGACTCAAAGAATAATTCTTCGAGCTTGGTGATGTAGCTAGGTAGCTATTACCAAACTCGGTAGGAAAATTCTCCCCTAATACATACATGCTTAGAAAAAGGAAAAGGGAAATGTGCGAGCTCAGCTGGATGACCTCGAGACTCAAGATCAATGAGCCAAATTGGAGGAACTTGGACAAAGATGATGAGTTTTGGAGGTACTCGCCAGGTCCTTCTAAGAGTTAAGAAGCTCGGTAGTTTGTCACCTCTAAAAATACAGCTAATGAGTATGATTTTCCTGGTCATAACCAAACCATTAAGTGTATGGCCAATGAATTCCATCTTATCGGGCGCATAAGACCCGCTTAATATTTGAGCTTTTTCGTTACTTCAGAAAACTTATTTTTAGATGTAACCAAGTTCAATCCCCTAAACTTCAAAATTTTTATCAATACCGCTTTATATATGCACGAAGATATGAATGACACTTTAAAAAAATTAACAATAATGATATTTTTTACGTGATATGAAAGATTTAAGTGTTAATGCGGTAAAACATCAGTCTTTGTTTGATATAAAAATTCATAAGAATTGTCTGGTATGCATGTAATTGCCCCCTAATATTTTATGTCTTGGATTTCCCTTTTGCCATGAAATATGCAAAATGCAGAATTGCAGATGATCTTATTAAAAAAGACAACATGGCCTGTTCTACATATGAGAAAAATATCNATATATATATATATATATATATATATATATATATATATATATATATATATATATATATATATTGGTTTGAATGAAGCTTGGATGTAGAATTCAAAACTATATTGAAGAAGCTATACATCTATTTGAAGGATGGATTCTATTGGAGCATATGTAGATCTCTTAGTTCTAATTTCTCTTTAAAGATATTTATAGAATAGAGAATGCTAACTATGCTACATAACTGGCTACACAGAAAAAAAGGAAATAAAAAAACATAAGAATGTGTGACATAGCAGTGTGCCCTGTAGATTTATAGGATGCCAAGATGTTGAGGAAGCAAGATGTCCCATCACCCCTTTAATGATATTGAACTAACATTTGAATAGAGTCAAGTGGGATCCGAAAGTGGGTCAACTATATGTCAACGTGGGTTGTGAACAATAAATCATAGTGACATCTACAACACATAAAACATCGCTATTAAGAAATTTAGTGTAACATCCCACGTCTTCAATCCACGTTCGAGGGTTTTTTTTTTCTCCCGTTCCCTTCTGTCCGTCTCGTCCTTTGCTCGACCGATGTTGCCCTAGGTCACTTCTCCCTCGCCTCTCCCTGATTGCTTCTATCGACAGATCCCGACTGGTATCTTGCAATGTTATGTTATAATATTCATTTTGGGGGGTTTTTTCATTGCACTGGTTCTCTCTCTGCGGTTTTATGATTTTGTGGATTTCTTTGGAAAATTTTGTTGCGATAATTTATATTTTTTGGCTGTTCGAGCTTCGTTTCTTAAGATTCACAACTATTTTGAGCATTAGGCTTCATTTACTACATATAAATTTTGGCTAGAGGTTCAGATATATATGTGACTTCAACTCTACCCTTGATGACTCATCATTTGCAAAACTGAGAATGAGAAAGTTTTGCTTGAGATAGTAAAATTTATATTATCATATTTTTAATTATAATTTTAATAGTTTTTTTTTCTTTTTTTTAGTATACTTGATATCCACTGTTATGTGAGGTTTGTATCTTCTTTTTTACTGTTATGAAATGATTTTTTGCTTCTCAAGTATTAAATGTATCATTATGACAGTTTTGTTGCAAACAACACTACTGTTCAAGAGCATAATGGTCATTTATACAGAAATAACTGCAAATCAGTTGTTTTCCAAACGCACAAACCAAATAGTAAGCCAACTAGCTAATATCGCGCTTTGATGTACTTGCTTTGTGCATATCTTCTTTAATTCCAGTCCTAGACAAAGATGCCAAAAGCTTGCCCCCTTTATTGTGTTGATAATATAATTTTATGTTTTAATAGCGGCTACTTCTAATGACGTAGGTATTAAAGTTTCTAATTGTCATCTTCAAAGCTTCAGTAGGATTGAAACGCAAGTGCACATATCACTTAAGTAATATAGAATTTTCTTTTAAAACCTCAGTATCTATCCCACGGGGAAGGTGAAAACTCTTTTATGAACTTAGTGAAATTTTACTTAAATTCCAAACAATCATTTAGAAAATAAGGTCACAAGTTTATGTGTATATGGAAGTAACTAATTCCTATTATGTCAATTTCATAACTTAAAGAAAATACTAAATGTTTTTAAACTAACTTTACGTAGAAGAGTTCAAATTATATGAAAGTTTTTCCCCTTGTAATGAAATCATAATCAGTGTAGGAATCATATGTTTAAGGGTTTCAATGTAGTTTTGTGACAAATAGGAGCATACCTATTATTTATCCTCTTCCGAGTGCATAAAGAAAATTAGCTAACCTAGAGTTAAGTTCCTAAATCTTTTGTTATGTTGGGTAGGTTTAGTCTGTTACTTTAGATTACCCATTGTGCCCACTATTTGGAGTAACCTAGCCTTAAGTTTCAAACTCAAGATCAAATTTGTTAAGGTTCTAGCTTGTCACCCTAGAATTATCAATTTACACCCATCAAAATTTATCTCCCTATTTATTTGCACTAACCTATGGACTATCTTCTCACCCACTAGGTTAATGTGATTCTTACTAATTGAGGAATACATAGCCCTCTCAGGTCATTATGGATTCACAACAAGTTTTAATATACTAATTGACCAGACTGAATATTTAAATTAAGTACGAAGTAATGAATCATAACAAGTACGGAATAAAAGAAATCTTAAACAATTCTAGTCTTATACATGATTATTTTTTATTGCAATGAGAAAGATAAAGAAATCTACTTAGACTTCATGAGGATAATACAACAAAACATAATTTATATTAAAATTCAAGTTTACATAATAAAACAAAACTCAAACAAAAATACAAAGTACTTATCTTAAACTTCTCTCCAAGTAAATCCTCTGAAGTTTGTTTTACTTAGATTTCATGGGGATAACACAACAAAACATAATTTATATTAAAATTCAAGTTTACACAATAAAACAGAACTCAAACAAAAATACAAAGTACTTATCTTAAACTTCTCCCCAAGTAAATCCTTTGAAGTTCCATTGATGACTTCTCAACTCTCCTTACAATTTCACTCTAAGAGAAACACAAACACACCAAAAGACTCACACCACGACTACTATTCAAAGACTCTCCAAGCCCCCCAACATACACACACACCACACGACACACTCTCATTGGCCTCTCTTGACTCCTTATATGATAACTCTCAAAATCCCCAAGAGTCACTTCAGATGTCTCTTCAAAATTCATCTAAATTCAATTCATAGTAATCAAAACTGATTCTCGCGCCTAGGTACCCAACTGTGGCGCCTAGGCGCTATCCTTCTAGAAACCAAATATAATTTTCTGGCGCCAAATCCTGACGTCATGGCGCATGGCTATCTATTTTCACGCATGGGTCTAGTGCCTAGGCGCTAGAAGTTGGGGCCTAGGCGCAAGTTTACTTTGTGCTTCTTTGATCCATTTGACCCCATATTGCTCCATTTTTGTTCATTTTTATCCAAAACTCCATATATTGTACCTGATTCTCATGCCTAGGCACCCAACTGTGGAGCCTAGGCGCTATCCTTCTAGAAACCAAATATAATTGTCTGGCGCCAGATCCTGACGTCATGGCGCATGGCTATCTATTTTCACGTACAGGTCTGGTGCCTAGGCGCTAGAAGCTGGGGCCTATACGCAAGTTTACTTTGTGCTTCTTTGATCCATTTGACCCCATATTGCTCAATTTTTGTTCATTTTTCTCCAAAACTCCATATATTGTACCTGCAATCAAAAACATGCAAAATATCTTCCATTAAAGTGCAATATCATTAAAAAAATAGCATAAATTGTATATAATAAGTAGCACATTTTTATTTCTTCTTCTTCTTCTATTTNTACACCTGACTCTCTGGTTATGGGTAGTCTATGTAGATACTTCTTTCGCGGATATTGGTTTAAAGTGCCTCTCGCCTGATCTTGTTTGGAGGGACATTCTTAACCTATCCTTGCGAGGTTTATCGCACGTAGACTCTCCACGTTTTACTTTTTTCTCTTGTTTGTGATTTTGTCGTAATGTCCCTTCTTATTCGATTCCTCTCCTCTTCGAATCATTTATATGGTTCGGGGGGAGACTTATTCGAATGGGGGAAGTATACGACGATCGACAAGCTGGCGACTCCTTTTAAAATAAAAAAAAAGAGTGGGGGGTATACGAATGATCGACAAGCTGGCGACTCCTTTTAAAATAAAAAAAGAGAAAAAATAAACGAAAACAAAGTGCAATATCACTAGCTTATCTGGATCAGCTGCTGATCAGCAATTTACCTGTATTAGATGTTTATCATTAAATTATTGATAAGCTGTAGTTGCCCCAAACAGACCCTGATTTTTATGTTTTCACATTTTTAACATTTAAACTAAACTTTTGTTTTTAACATTCTCAAATCTTTCATAGCACATCAAAAATGCTACTTGTTTAAATTTTAAATAGTGAGATACACCATTTCATGCATAGAAAAGTTTGTATATATATAAAATTTGAAGCTTAGAAGTTGAATATATGTGCAAATACATAGGAATTGAGCGGTATGTTAGTAAATCTTCCTTTCAATATTTTGCATTATTTTTTTATCCAAAATGCTAAAAAGAAAAAAGATTGTTGAAAGCCTTAAGGATGTATGATTTTTTATAATCAATGAAACCATACAATCCAGGAGAGATCATATGAAAGAGGTGGAATGAAGCTGAGAAATTTGGAGAGAGAGAGAGAGAGAGAGAGAGAGAGAGAGAGAGCGGTGGGAGCTAGTGCCAGAGAGCATCCTCTTCTCCCCTTTTAGGTCTAAGGAATAAAATAAAAAACTGCATTATAGCTTGTATAGTACAAAGCCTGAGTAGACTTGTAGTTGATGGTATCCTTGGCATGGATACCAAGCAACCAATAAATGAACATACACATGACGATGGAACAGAGTTCTCTTCCTTCCGCCTCAAAGAATAATTCTTCGAGCCCGGTGATGTAGCTAGGTAGCTTTACCGAACTCGGTAGGAGAATTCTCACCTAATACATACACGCTTAAAAAAAGAAATGTGCAAGCTCGGCTGGTTGGCTTCGAGACTCGAGATCGATGAGCCAGATTGGAGGAACTCGGATGAAGATGATGAGTTTTGGAGGTACTCGCTAGGTCCTTCTAAGCGTTAAGAAGCTCGGTAGTTTGTCACCTCTAAAAACACGGCTAATGAGTATGATTATCCTGGTCATAACCAAACCATTAAGTGTATGGCCAATGAAATCCATCTTATTGGGCGCATAGGACCCGCTTAATATTTGAGCTTTTTGGTTACTTGAGAAAACTTATCAATCATAATTTTGAGACATATCAATATATCTTTATTAAACTTCCTATGTTATGAAAACCTAATGCTCTATTATTGTCCTCAATTATTGATATATCACGAGCGCTACCCCAACTCCACCTAACTTCAGTTTTAAATTCTACCCAAAAATTCATTCAATTGAAGGCAAACTCTCTTCCTCATCTTTTATCCCAAAGGCATACTGATATTTTGGAAGATCTGCATACATGTCATACACTTCTCATGTATTTACATATCTATCCCCTAAACTTCAAAATTTTTATTAATACCGCTTTATATATATGCACGAAGATATGAATGACACTATAAAAAATTAACAATAATGATATTTTTTACGTGATATGAAAGATTTACGTGTTAAAGGCGGTAAAACACCAGTCTTTGTTTGATATAAAAATTCATAAGAATTGTCTGGTATGCATGTAATTGCCCCCTAATATTTTATGTCTTGGATTACCCTTTTGTCATGAAAAATGCAAAATGCAGAATTGCAGATGATCTTATTAAAAAAAGACAACATGGCCTGTTCTACATATGAGAAAAATATGATAAATGGAACCATCAAATATAATAAAAACTCCTCTCAGCAAATTTTTCCTGCTCTTCTTAAGGAGTTGGCTCCCTCATCCCATTTATGCAAAAAACAACAAATAAATACTACATAAAAAGCTCAAATTAAATCATAGTGCAAATTTAACTACAAAATACATAAATTACAAATAGGAAGACTTAATTACACAGCTACTGAAATACATAAAAATGCTGAAAGCATCAAACCATTTATAATCTCACATCAACTGCATAAATTTGACTACTTGTATAATCTACAAGTAAAGAGAGATTCTTGGAATGACTCAGAGCCCTCTCTATCCATTGTATTACAAATATACCCTCGCATGCCCGGGCCATCCTCATCCTCCTCCTCCTCCTCCTCACTATCATCCTCTCCATCATTCTCATCATCATCTTCAACTTTAACATCATCATGATTTTCTTTCTTACTCTTCTTCTCTTCTTTCTCCTCATCACCATCCTTATCATCCCCTAATTTTAATTCTTGTTTAAAATCACTATGAAGAGACTCATCTTCATCCTCGACTTTTACAAGATGCTCATCATCACTATTTCTTATCTTGTTTTCATTCAAGTTCCCATGATTATGAATATCATCTTCATCTTCATTTTCATCTTCGTCATCATCATCAGACGTATCAAACTCATCATCACTATCATCAACCACTTTGAACGTGGCCTGATCTCCCAAAGCACACATAGGGTGGAGATCGAAGTCGCACTCCTCGCAGAAATAGGACCATCCTTGCTTAATGACCCCACAAGCATCACACTGATAATGCCTCCAAGCTTTTACAAGCACATGTTTGTGCAACCTGTGCTTAATCCTCTTAGGCCATTCAGCCTCCTCCTCCTCCTCCTCCTCACTATCCACCACCTCATGTCTGGCATCCAAAGCACAATCAGGATGGAGATCAAAGTCACACTGCTTGCAATAGAACGACCAATCTCGCCCTCTCTTCCCACATGAATCACAAATGTATTCTCTCTTACTCTTCCAAAGCACGTGACTGTGCTCTTCGTGCCTTATCTTCGCCGGCCAAAGCTTCGCTTTCTCCTCCATCTCAGCCTTCAGTTGCATAATTGACTCTTTAGTGAAAGGGTATGCATCAGCTCCATGTTTCATTATGAGGCTTCGTGCCTCCTTCGTGATAGTTTTGCCTTCGCGGTTGATGGCTACGCATGAAGGAATGCCGCTTATCTTAAAGACTCTAGAGAGGAAGCGTTTACGTTCGTCCGAATAAGGGATGGCGAGCCAGGGCATTTTCGAGAAGTAATCTTCGAATGATTCCTCGTCCTCATCGCTTGAGATGAAGATGATCTCAAAAGCATCATCTTTTTCCTTGATTTGGTTGTAGGTTTCGATGAGATGGGGAAGAAAGGCGCGGCAAGGTGGACACCAATGTGCGGAGAAGTAAAGGAGAATGTTCATTCCCACTAGATTCGAAACCGATACCTGAAAAATTATTAAATCATGGGAATGCAACACATGATAGAATGAAAAGGAGATATTGAAAAATATGAATATGCATATTTATCATGCCAAGCACAAACATTCATGAAAATTTTCAGTAATCAAGTTCAAAGAAGACAAAATAAATGCAGCTCAAACTTAACATCTTATATTATTTCAAATGGGAAAGATTTGTTCTAGAAATCTAATTAATACCTCAGTAAAACTTAAAATTGTCTCCCTAAAAATGCATCTCAGTATATGCCCAAAACAATACCATGAAAAATATTCCAAAAGATAAGAACTTTGCTTGAGCTTTAAAGAAGATGCAAACCTTAGAACCATCATTTTTAATGACAAAATCTTTTTCTCCTGAAATAAGAAGGGATTCCAGTGTCTGGCTCTCAATCCTTGCCTTCTCCTTTTTCTTGAGCTCCTTCAGCTTCTTAAATGTGAAAGGATATGACTCAATCCCATAATCCTCAACCAGCTCCACAGCATTTAGATTCACCGTCTTTCCATCGGTTCCGATCACAACCAGAGTTGGGAGGTCCAACAGCTCGAAATAACGAACAAGCTTTTCCCTTAGCTTGTCCTTGAATGGGATTCCAAGCCATGGCATGTTCTCAAAATCATCCATAAAAGAGGGCTCATCTTCTTCAAGGGAAACAAGCACAATCTCAAAATTCTCTCCTTTCTCTTTCAACTCATTGTAAATCTTCTCAAGCTTTCTGGTGAATCTTGCACAGGCTTCAAAGGAGCTCAAACTGAAGTATATTCCCACAATCTTTCCTTCAAGATCTGATACTGGCACCTACAAGAATGAATATTATTTGAGAAATTAGTGCTCAATGAAACAACGCAGAAAGAGAAATTCAGCACAAAAACATCACCTTCTTGAAATCATTTGTGAGTAAAAAGTCTCTGTTACTGGTAACCAATAAGCTTTTACTAGTTTGATTCATCTTAGCAGCTTTCTCCTCCTCCTTCAACTTCTCGATCTTCTCATCCGTGAATGGATACCCCTCTGCACCATAATCCCTAACCACCTCAACAGCTTCATCTGTCAGAACTTTCCCGTTCTTATCAAGAATAACTAAGGTGGGAATTCCTTCCACACCAAATACATCGCTGAGCTTAGAACGCTTGTTTTCATCCGAGAAAGGGATTGCAAGCCAAGGCATTTTGGAGAAGTAGTCGCAGAAATCCTCATCATCTCCATCTGATGATACGAAGACAATCTCGAAATTGCTGTCCTTTGAAACTAGTTCTGTGTATNACACCAAATACATCGCTGAGCTTAGAACGCTTGTTTTCATCCGAGAAAGGGATTGCAAGCCAAGGCATTTTGTAGAAGTAGTCGCTGAAATCCTCATCATCTCCATCTGATGATACGAAGACTATCTCGAAATTGCTGTCCTTTGAAACTAGTTCTGTGTACACCTCCGCTAAAAAAGGCGTAAATCGTCGGCACGGAATGCACCATGATCCGGAAAAGTACAACCCAACAGTTTTCCCTTCTAGCTCGCTGATCTTCACCTGCAGATTTCAGATTTTCAGCATGATTCATCAATTAGGGTTTATTCCAATCCATTCCTTGGACTATAAGCCAAATTAATGGAGGTTGAAGCAGAAAAAAAAAAAAAAAAACATAATCTAAGATTATATTCAGCAAATTGACGAACAAAAACAACTGAATAATAAATTACTGCTGACAAGTCAGCAAATCCTCGCAAATAATCCAAGATAAGGTTATCTCACTTATAAACACCAGAAAAATATAACTATCTTCTTAAAAAGAACTTAGAACAAAAGCATCAACCAACTAGATCGGGATAACACTTCAATAATACTCAAATAAAGTCCGATCCGCCATTGATGCGTCACACGGAGTCAAAACGCTGCAATCGGCGATAAGAAGCTTTCTAAGAAGTAGACGAAGAAAGACTGTGTTAGCGATGTGCAGAAAGCCGATCGGTTAAGCTAAGGCCGACCTCATCGCCGTTGTTCCGTACGAGGNAGCAAATCCTCGCAAATAATCCAAGATAAGGTTATCTCACTTATAAACACCAGAAAAATATCACTATCTTCTCAAAAAGAACTTGGAACAAAAGCATCGACCAACTAGATCGGGATAACACTTAAATAATACACAGATACAGTCCGATCCGCCATTGATGCGTCACACGGAGTCAAAACGCTGCAATCGGCGATAAGAAGCTTTCTAAGAAGTAGACGAAGAAAGACTGTGCTAGCGATGTACAGAAAAGCCGATCGGTTAAGCTAAGGCCGACCTCATCGCCGTTGTTCCGTACGAGAAAATCACGGTCTTTGGAGGCAAACAGCGATCTGAGGTCGTGTTGCTTGTCGTCGTCGTCTTCGAAATCTTCCTCGAAGCTGTCAGTCACCGACGCCTCTTCGTCCGCCATTAGTGACCCTGGTTAGATTCAGTTCTCTTCTTACAGTTCGCTGGGAGGAATCTTTGCGCTCCACGTTGCGGATAATCTATTGTTGCATCTGTATCCATTGTCAACAATTTATTTTTCTTCTCTTAATTATTGGGCTGATGTTAAAAGTTGGGGGGAATGTGCAAAAACGTTCATTTATTTTATTAGAGATCGAGGGCGAACAGCTCGTGATTGGCTCTTTAAAAAACTCGTGATCAACTCGTTCGCTAAGTTAATGAGTCAAACACGAATAACACGAACATAAATTTATTCGTTCTTGTTCAGCTCGTTTTAGCTCGAAATACTACTCATCAATTATATATATATAGATTGATGAGTAGTATTTTTTTAAAAAAAATTAACTACAAGGCTATAAAAATTTATAATCAATTGAAAGTATTAATTAAGAAAATAGAATAAAAATTATTAAATTAGATTTCATTGATGTTTTAATATAAACAATAATTTTTAAATCTTGTTCAAGTCCTTAACATTTTATCGTTACATGATTATGGTTATGGTTGCCAAAACGACTCTTTGTTCGTGAACAGCTCGTGTTCGGCGAACACATTTTTTGAGCTCAAAATATAAGCGAGCCTAACATGACACGAGCTGAGCTTGGGTTCGCTTGTGTTCGGCTCGTTTACACCTCTAATTACAGAAATAACTGATGTTAAATGTGTGGAAATTCACAGAAAAGTGAGGGTATGAATGTAACATAGCGCAGTGTTGGGTCCCGGGGTTGTATGATAAAAATGAAGCCGTCGGTGGTTAAGAAAATTAGTAAGATTTGGAGGCCAACTTATTTAAGTATTGTTTAATTACGGACATTTACATTCATACAACCCGTTTCTTATGTTTTTACATATATAGCACTTAAATTTAACTTTATAAATTTATACCACCCAAATCTTCCATGTCACATAAAAAATATTATTATTTAACTTAAAAAAAGTAAAATACAACTTTTTATACATAAATAAAGTGTTTTATATGCAAAAATTGAAGCATAGATGTTAGATATATAAATACATAATTATCGAGTGATACGCCGTGGAGCCGTTTGGTTAGTACGTTGGGGTCGGTTGTCGGAGAACGCGCGTATGGTTTTATGTTTTAACTCGAATGATTTACGGCCGCTCTCTTTACCCCGCGTTTCGCGTTCCATCGCAGCTTATTACTCCTGAGCCCTCGATCCTGTCGTTGTTTGGCAAAGTCCCGCCGAAGAGGGGAGGAGGCGACGACTTGGGCACGGTTTTGAGCCGAGAGGGATCGCGAGAGATGAGGGAAGAGCTCACAGGCGTGAGGAGAGGAGGATGCAGCCGGGTGGTCGCTGACAAGGACCGCTAGCCGACGACTTGGAGCGAAATCACGGAGTCGGCTAGGGTTTTCGAGAAAACGAGGGTGGCGGCTGTCTTGCGTGTGATATATAGGAGAGAAAGTGTATGCGATGATTTTATAAGGATGATAATAATAATATTATTATTAAAATAATAATAACAATAACAATTATTATTCAATTAAGCAACAATCCGCGCATTTTTAGTCCGTACATGTCCTCGCAGCGAAGTGGACATCCTTTCTGACTAAAATCGACATTCCAGACGCATTCGTGAAGTCTATTTTGTCATCTGGGGTCATTCGGACAACTTTTTCAGCGATCGTGTTTCTGTTTTATCTATTATTTTGTATAAACAGTTCTATTGCAAACAACTTCACTAAACAGGGGTAGAATTATTATTTATCCAGCAACAACTATTAATAAGTTGTTCTGCATAAGCTCCGCCAATTATCAATATAGCTTATCCTAATAATCTGCAGATTATCATATTATTAGGATTATATGCTTATCGGCACGTTATTAATAATCTATAGCTACCCCAAACAAACCCTAAGTTTGATTACTTTCTTAGTCTTTTCAGAAAATATTATGTTCAGAGTCCGGACGTAGAGTTACATCCAGGCTTCAATTAAAATTTAACACATCTTTATCTAAAAAGCAAAGAAGTCTGAAGTCCGACCCGATGAAGAAGTGCAACATGGTTGTACTTAAGGTTTTTCTTCAATACAAGAATATTGTACAACATGACTGACATAAGATTATTTATTTGAATGTTTTTTTTTTACTTGGTACAACAAAATTGTACTAAAAAAAACTTCAAGTACAATCATGTTGTATTCCATGATCGGATCATATTTCATGTTTCTTTGTTTTTTACATAACGNAGGGTATGCGATGATTTTATAAGGATGATAATAATAATATTATTATTAAAATAATAATAACAATAACAATTACTATTCAATTAATCATCAATCTGCACATTTTTATCCTGTACATGTCCTCACAGCGAAGTGGACATCCTTCCTGACTAAAATCGGCATTCCGGACGCATTCTTGTAGTCTGTTTCATCATCCGGGGTCATTCAGACAAATTTTTCAGCGATCGTGTTTCTGTTTTATCTTTTATTTTGCATATACAGTTCTATAGCAAACAACTTCACTAAACAGGGGCAGAATGATCATTTATCTAGCAAAAACTGTCAATAAGTTATTCTGCATAAGTACCACCAAATAACAATATAGCTTATTCTAATAATCTGCTAATTATCATAATATTAGGATTATATGCTTATCAGCACATTATTAATAATCTATAGCTGCCCCAAACAAACCCTAAGTTTGATTGTTTTCTTAGTCTTTTCAGAAAATATTATGTCCAGAGTATGGACGTAGAGTTACATCCACGCTTTAATTAAAATTTGACAAATTCATTATCTAAAAAGCGGAGAAGTCTGAAGTCTGACCCGGTGAATAAGTGCAACGTGGTTGACTTAAGGTTTTTCTTCAATACAAGAATGTTGTAAAATATGACTCACATAAGATTATTTATTTGAATGTTTTTTTACTTAGTACAACATGATTGTACTAAAAAAAACTTCAAGTACAACCATGTTGTACTCTATGACCGGATCATATTTCATGTTTCTTTGCTTTTTACATAACGACACACCGTAAATACGGTGCAACGACGTGCCCTATGCACAGTTCTTCCGAAGATTTTGTAATAATGCACCTCTTAATAACTGCTTACCATCACCGTAATCAAGATACAGTGATTTTCTCTTTAAAGCTCTTTTTTTACAGTTCACCACCACAACCTATGTGATCAATCATAACATATGTGGTCCACAACTTTTACAGCTTCCAACTCCAGTATCTATGGCCTACAAGCTTTATCACAACACATGCAGCTCCCAACTCCGACCTCAGCAGCATATGAACATTCTTACAACTCCCCATTATGACATATGTTATCAACCACATTCTACGCTGTCCACATATCATGAAGCTCCCAACCCTAGCTTCTGTGAATTACAAGCATTCTCAAAACTCCTGTAGCTCCATACTATGACCAATCGAACCTCGTGAAGCAACCATCCACCTGATTAAAATGATGCAACCATCTATGTAACATTTACTTCACATAACAAACTAGTGGTCTGTATCTAAATGCCCCTAACATTAAATAAACACAATTGCAATTAAAAATAACAAAATATTTTGTGGACAGCTATAAACTAAATGCTAATACGATTTTAATAACACGGAGTCAAACAGACACATAATTTCGAACATCAACTTCAATTATTTAGGTGTATTTACCATAAGTCAAGCTCATCTTTACTGAAAAAGAGAATATTATGAGTGAAATCTGATACATAAATCTAGGTCTGAAGGCTACAATATAATAAATACAACATGTATAATATGTACAGCATAAAGTATAGTGAGTCCTATAGTATTTTTTGGGGCCGGACCCACCCACTATTCTAGAAAATTCAGCACGTGCTTATTTCATCGATTAATTTCAAGGCTCGTCTGGAGATTTATTATGATATAACTCATATATCATATAGGGACAGACGTTGGAACGAAGTGGAGCGGAGCGGGGCGGAAGAATCTGTCCAAATCGGGAAGTTACGTTATGTGGGTTGGGGCTATATGGTACAGGGGTAATTTGGGAATTACATATTGTACTGTATGGTTTACTCTAGGATTATAAATAAATCTGTTTGTAATCCTAAGTCTTTGAGAGAGCTGTGTATTATATTCTGTATTCTTTTCTGAATATTGAAAAGGAGATCGTCGCTCTGCTCCCGAGGACGTAGGCCGAATCTCGTTAAATCTCTGTGTTCTTCTGGATTTGTGTCGTTCTTGTTTTTCTTCGCCCTATTTTCTCAACACAATATAATAAATACAACATGTATAATATGTACAGCACAAAGTATACTGTGAGTCCTATAGTATTTTTTGGGGCTGGACCCACCCGCTATTCTAGAAAATTCAGCACGTGCTTATTTCGTCCATCAATTTCGTATTCACCCCAATGACTCACGTGCTTTGAAATTCCCGCTCCCATTTTCAAAGATATTAACAGTCTTTGAAGACCACGAGGAGGAAGAAGAGAGGAACCAACGCAGGAACGCTGTATCTGTAGAACTTGTGTGAAAAAAAGGTTTAAAAATTGCAGAAAAAGAAGAATAGAACCGCTTTAATAAGAGAAGCTGAGAGAGAGAGAGAGAGAGAGATGGAGATGGAGATGGAGGAGAAGAAGAGAAGAGAAAGGGGGAGATTAAGCTTTGCGGGGACTTGCAGTTTACTTAGCCAGTTTCTGAAGGAGAATCGAAGTTATGGGGGCCAGCAGCAGGAGAAGGAAAAAGGTGAGATTTTTCTGAAGGAAGTGGAGAAATTTGAGATTTTTGTAGTATTTTTGTATTTCAATTGAGATTATTCTGGTTGATGGTGCATGAACATTCATTTTTGGGATTGCATCTGTTTCCTTGTATTCTTGTTCTTATCCTGTTTTCTTAAAAATTTCCTTTTAAAATCTTAATATCTTTTGTTTTTTTTTTTCTGCGGTGATAATCCATGATATAAATTTCCATGAAAAATGTGTTTTTGGAGTAAACTTTATGGATTTTAGGTTCATTTTTTTTGTTTATTGTGTAGAGTTGATAATAGAATCATTCGGTTCATGATTTGTTTTCTTGATTATGACCGGTATATAGATACCTTAATACTTTTAGCTTCATAAGAAAATAAATATAGATTTGGGTACATACCATATGATTCTGATGTATTTGTATATTTAATATTTAAATTTTAATATTTATTTGTATGTGATGTGTGCTGGAAGATTCACGGTAACAGAATAATTATTTAGTGTCTTAGCATTGTATGAAAGTCCAACACACATTCAGATTACCGAATTAACATATAAAAACACCGTAAGCTTTTATGTCGAAAACACGAAAGTAAAAAAAATCACGGAGCTTAACCCAACTGAAGCTATCTACTACAAGTTTAGCCCAGGCCCTTATCCCACTGACTGGACAGAGTTACACAGTTTCTCAAAGTACCATATTCGTATGCCGAAGAAATCATCGCACATCGGTTAGGAACGATCACAGTTGGGAATAGTTGATACTTTTTCCAATATGTAGCAAATAAATTCTTCTCCTTTGGCTTACATGTCCTCCACATCTTCAGACAATATTGGTAGCCCATAGCTACCCTCTATGTCTCTTTCTCCATCTAGCACTTGGAGTTGTCTCCGGTTTGGGCATTCATTAGACTTATGCCCAGGTCGAAGACACCTAAAACATTTACCTGGGCATGATCTTGGATATTTGTTGTCAAGATTGAAATTGGTTTTGGGATTGGGTCTTGACTATGTTTGATTGTGCTGGTTGACACAGTTTTGACCCGAAGAGTGTTCAATTTTGGGGGCTACATTCCTCGATTTTGCTCCAAAATAAAGACAGTGGATCCATGATGAAATTTATAATGTTGAATTTCAATTTTATAAGCACAGCTAACCGCCTGTGACAGTGACCAANATTATATATATATATATATATATATATATATATATATATATATATAGGCGAGTAGTATTTTTTAAAAAAAAATTAACTAAAACTACAGAGATTTATAATCAATTAAAACTATTAATTAAGAAAATATAATAAAAATTATTAAATTAGATTCGAAGGATATTTTAATATAAACAATACTTTTTAAATCTTATTTCAATTCTTAAAATTTTATCGCTATGTGATTAGAGTTGCAAAAACAATTTTTTGTTCGTTAACAGCTCGTGTTCGGAGAACACACTTTTTGAGCTCGAAATATAAGTGAGCCGAGCACGGCACGAGCTAAGCTTGGGCTCGCCCGTGTTCGGCTTGTTGACACCCCTAATTACAGAAATACCTGATGTTAAATGTGTGCAAATTCACAGAAAAGTGAGGGTATGAATGTAACATAGCGCAGGGTTGGGTCCCGCGGTTGTACGATAAAAATGAAGCCGTCGGTGGTTAAGAAAATCAGTAAGATTTGGAAGCCAATTTATTTAGGTATAGTTATAATTGCGGACATTTACATTCATACCACCCGTTTTTTATGTTTTTACATATGTAACACCAAGATTTAATTTTATATATTTATCCGACCCAATTCTGCCATGTCACATAAAAAATACTACTCTATAAAAAGTAAAATATAACTTTTTATACATAAATAAAGTGTTTTATATGCAAAAATTGAAGTATAGATGTTAGATATATAAATACATAATTATCGAGTGATAAGCCGCGGAGCCGTTTGGTTAGTGCATTGGAGTCGGTTGTCGGAGAACTCTCGTATGGCTTTATGTTTTAACCCGAATGATTTACGGCCGCTCTCTTTACCTCGCGTTTTGCGTTCCATCGCAGCTTATTACTCCTGAGCCCTCGATCTTGTCTTTGTTTGGCAAAGTTGCGCCGAATAGGGGAGGAGGCGGCGACTTGGGCACGGTTTTGAGTCGAGAGGGATCGCGAGAGATGAGGGAAGAGCTCACCGGCGTGAGGAGAGGAGGATGTAGCCGGNAGATTATTCTGGTTGATGATGCATGAACATTCATTTTTGGGATTGCATCTGCTTCCTTGTACTCTTATTGTTGTCCTGTTTTCTTAAAAATTTCCTTTTTTAAATCTTAATATCTTTTGTTTTTTTTTTCTGTGGTGATACTCCGTTATATAAATTTCCATGAAAAATGTGTTTTTGGAGTAAACTTTATGGATTTTAGGTTCAATTTTTGTTCTTTATTGTGTAGAGTTGATAATAGAATCATTCGGTTCATGATTTGTTTTCTTTATTATGACCGGTATATAGATACCTTAATACTTTCAGCTTCATAAAAAATAAATACAGATTTGGGTACATGCCATATGATTATGATGTTGTATATTTAATATTTATTTATATGTGATGTGTGTTGAAAGATTCGCGGTGACAGAATAATTATTTAGTGTCTTAGCATTGTATGAAAGTCCAACACACATTCAGATTACAGAATTATAAAGACACCGGAAGCTTTTATTTCTAAAACACGAAATTAAAAAAATCACGGAGCTTAACCCAGCTGAAGTTATCTACTATAAGTTAAGCCTAGACCCTTATCCCACTGGCTGGAAAGAGTTACACAGTTTCTCAAAGTACCATATTCGTATACCAAAGAAATCATCGCACATCAGTTAGGAACAGTCACAGTTGGGAATAGTTGATACTTTTTCCAATATGTAGCAAATAAATTCTTCTTCTTCGGCTTACATGTCTTCCACATCTTCAGACAATATTGGTAGCCCATAGCTGCCCTCTATGTCTCTTTCTCCATCTAGCACTTGGAGTTGTCTCCCGTTTGGGCATTCATTAGACTTATGCTCAGGTCGAAGACATCTAAAACATTTACCTTGGCATGATCTTGGATACATGTTGTCAAGATTGAAATTGGTTTTGGGATTGGGTCTTGACTATGTCTGATTGTGTTGGTTGACACAGTTTTGACCTGAAGAGTGTTCAATTTTGGTGGCTACATTCCTCGATTTTGCTCCAAAATAAAGACAGTGGATCCATGATGAAATTTAGATTGCTGAACTTCAATTTTATAAGCACAGCTAACCGCCTCTGACAGTGACCACACAACATTCATTTCTAATTTCCCTTGAATCGATTCTTTTAAGCCACTGATATATCGAGCTACCAATTGTTTATCTGGTTTGTTCAAATTACTTATGGCACCCAGCCTATAAATTCTTTTGTATAAGCACTCACATTTCAATCACCTTGCATACATCTTTGATATTGTGGATATAACATTTCCTCATAATCTTTGGGAAGAAAATGACATTGCACNAGCCTATAAATTCTTTTGTATAAGCACTCACATTTCAATCACCTTGCATACATCTTTGATATTGTGGATATAGCATTTCCTCATAATCTTTGGGAAGAAAATGACATTGCAATTGTGGATATAGCATTTCCTCATATCTTTGGGAAGAAAATGACATTGCAGTAGTTGTTTCATGTGAGTATAGCTTTGGACCATCCGATGGCCTTCTCATTTGCGAGCTTGAACTAGTTAAATCCACCAAGCCCTTGCTTCCCCTTGTAATTGATAGCATATATGCTTGACTTCCTTCGCCGACGAAAGTCCATGTATTCAAATAATGCTTCTACAACTTGTTCCCATCCAAATAATCTTCAACATGTGAATGTCCATCAAAATAGGGTATATCTAATTTTACAGTCGATTTCCGGATCTTCTTCATACTATCAGATTACCTTAAGNCTTCTCATTTGCGAGCTTGAACTAGTTAAATCCACCAAGCCCTTGCTTCCCCTTGTAATTGATAGCATATATACTTGACTTCCTTCCCCGATGAAAGTTCATGTATTCAAATAATGCTTCTACAACTTGTTCCCATCCAAATAATCTTCAACATGTGAATGTCCATCAAAATAGGGTATATCTAATTTTACAGTCGGTTTCCGGATCTTCTTCGTCAGATTACCTTAACTTTTATTGTCACTATCAGAATCAGAATCCATGATGTATGCCTTGCACCTAAAGTGTCAACCTTCATTGAATTCAGCATTAGGGTATGTGGAATCAAATCACTGGGATACCCTTCGATCTTGATTCATCTGAATGAAATATGTCATAGCTTGTACAGTTGCTAGATTTACTAGTGTGGTTGCAGGTGGGAAGAGATCTCAACCCTTCAGGTTTCGCAGCTAGTCACATTTCCGCTACAAACTGTTGGAAGCTGTGATCGATCATCTCTACCCTATTGGTAAGGGATGCAAGCATAACTAGAAAGGTCTCTCAGTCATGAACGTTTTTGTCGATGGAATGTTTGATAGGTTCAACCATGGCTTTGACACCAAATGGTGTATTCCCAGGCAAACAAGAGGAAAAGGCGAAACATAAAACAATAAAATATATTTCTAGTAATCGAAATCTATAAAGGTTGCTTATAACCTTCTCAAATATCCTTTTATACTTTCTTCAATATACTACTAACAGTCGGTAATAAAATTATAAGGAAATATTAACAAAAAAGGACATTTCTGTCTATTTGTGGTACTAGCTACACTAGTGGGCATGAAAGTACATGAGAAGCCTTCGCACTGACAATACCAGGGCTAGTACAGTCTTATACGCCAATGGGTAATGATTGTCCATGTCAAAGAGAATCTTGTTGCCATTGTAAATGGGTCACTAAATCAACTTTTCCCCTTACTATGAAAGAGATCATCCCATGGAGTGAAACAATGAGGTAGATATGCACCATCTCTCCTTAGATAGGGTTTGAAAGGAGAGGTGGGAGGCCAAGTACATTTTGATTTGGATGAAAGCAACATGACATTCATCTGTCCACTAGAAACCAACGATACAAGTGCTTGTCAGTATCTTGAAAAATGGCGGGCACTTATCCCAAGTGCAAACTAAGAAGAGGGATAGGAAGGTTATGCACCATTCATGTGTTACACTTCCTTGATATTACTCAGAGAATCATATCTTTTAGTACTTTGATCTTCTTAATTCACCTCAATCCTACAATGAGTGATCATCAATTATTATATATTTTTTTGTGATGAGAACAAGAAGGTGCACTTGGCTAGGTTAAGCACATGCTATCATGACAAAGAAGTTGAAAGTGTTCCTTAAGATGAGAGATATGTTGGGACATCTCCAGGCTTTTCACCAATATGTTGTCAACTTGCACCTCCATTGTACGCCCAAGAAATTTTTTGAAGACTTTATTCATGATGTGTTGCAGGTTGTGCCAATTTTTTCAAACCAAATGAAATGACCTGATAGAAACACAAGTTTTTATCCATTTGAAAGGAGATAGCCTCCTTATCCATTGAATCCATCTTGATTTGGTTGTGCCCTGGGCATGTATCCAAGAAGTTGGGTATATGTTGTCCTGGCATGGTGTCAATAAGATAATTTATCCACAGAAGGAGAAAGTTGGCATTCGAGCAAGTCATATTGAGGTTGGTCTAGTCAACACACATCATCCAAGCTCTGCTAGCTTTTTTTATCACGATGACATTTTTCAGTAACATGGAGTGATGCACTTCTTGTATGAACTTTGCTTCTAGAAGTTTACTTACTTTTGTTCAATTTCTTTTAGAAGGTCAAAACCAAAATTTTGCTTGTTTTAGATGATTGACTTAAAAGTTGGGTTTATATTTAAGGAATGCATGATTACTTTTGGGTCATTTCCATGCATATTGATCGGGGTCCAAGAGAAGATGTCTTAGTTTCTTTAGAGAAGAGACACATAATTTGATTTTTTTCTTATGAAAAACAGGGAACTGAGATGCACAGTTCTTGAGGGATATTCATCCAAGAGGAGAATGTTGATCAAATATTCTATGAAGGAAGCTTGTTAGAATATGTCTTCATCCAGAGATCAATTTTTTTTATGTTGAGCATCCTTGATGGGTGTGGTTGGGCTTGCCTGAGGTAGCAAGATTATGTTATATGTTGATCTTCATGCACAACGCTCATCTTGACTAGGATTGGGAACTTGAGCTTGAAGTGTGACAATGAGGTAACCTATTGAAGATGGATTAGAGGAAACCCCCCACCCACTCATTGAAGAGCAGGGAACTAAGATCTACATTTCTTGAAAGAAATTCATATAAGAACAGAATGTTAATTAAGTTTTCTATGAAAGAAGCTTGTTAGAATATATCTTCATCCAGAGATCAAAGTTTTCAATGTTGAGCATCCTTGATGGGCTGGTTAGGCATGCCTGAGGTAGCACGATTGTGCAATATGTTAACCTTCTTGCACAACACCAACCTCAACTGGGGTTGGAAACTCTAGCTTAAGGTGTGGCATGGAAATGACATATAGAAGATGGATTAGAAGCCACCCTTGAAGGGCGTGGTTGGGCTTGCTTAAGGTAGCATGATTGTGTTATATGTTGATCTTCATGGACAACACCAATCTTGACTTGGGTTGCAAACTTTAGCTTGAGGTGTGGCATGGAAGTGACAAATTAAAGATGGATTAGAGGCATTTCGACTTGAAAATGATGAATTGGATGGAGTGAGTCATATTTTAAGAAAATTCTCCCATTATGACAAGAATATTGATGATTTATTCGATTCTTACTAGTTGATTTTTAAATCCATATAATGGCTCATATACGGGTTGAAGTTTCTTCTCAATCAGCCGCAAAAAGTGAAAGGTTGGGTAAAGTAGGATGTCGATAGAGTTGTTATAATCAACCAATAACATCTTCACGTTGTAGCATGATTAAACAATCCCTACATTGATGATTAGAGGCTTAGTTAGGGACTTGAACTTCCTCCATGTCAGAATCATCAACGGTTATGGACTCGAAGCGTGATTTCTTCTACACTAGTTCTTTAAATGTGGTGATGATTACTTATTCAGATAATAATGAAACTCCTGCATTTATATAAATTTTACCAACCATTTAGTGATTCTTGTGTTGTTGCTTTTGTGTTTGTTGACTCCAGTGAGAGAGTTATCCGTATATGTTGATTCATTTTGCATAAAATGACACGAGTACCCTTCTTTTTCAGTCTTTTGACCTCTTCCTTGATTTGTTTGCATGCCTTGGTGGTGTGACCACAGATTTGGTGGAAGTGACAATATAACTCTTGACACCTTGAGTTGGGTGAGGCCACCTAACAGTCTCTTCATATTTGATAACCAACAAAATGTTGACATAAGATGTGCTATGCGGAGTATAATTTGATGGTCAAGGCTCACATTGTTGGTTGCAGGTTGAGGAGGGGGATCACGACTCCTAACTGTTCAACCTTCCTTTGTTGTGAGGTTTGATTAGTATCTCCAGAGTAATTTTTATTCTTGCCCTCAAATTGCTTGAATTACTACTTGTATGCATAGATGGCCTCATATACAACACAATGAACGAGTTCAGCGTAAACGTAAACCATCACCCACATGAACGATGAGTAGAAAGATCCCGGGCAAAGCCATCCGAGTAAGCCTCTCTTAAATAATCCTGGATCCACAGTTGAAATATGATGAGCTTCAATGGAGAATCTATAGAAGTAGTCCTTGAGCGATTATCCTTATTCCTAGAAAATTTCTGAGAGATGGGTCGAATCTTTGATGATCGTTCTATTTATTATGAACAGCTCCACAAATAGCTTGACGAGCTCATTGAAGGTGTTGATAGCGCCTCCTAGGAGAGAGTAGAACTAGGAGCAAATTTCTAAGAGATGGGTCAAATCTTTGATAATCATTCTATTTTTTGTTTATATTTTTTTCTTAAATTACTCCAGAGTCATATCGGCCACCAGTCACCATGAATCTGTTCCCCTTGTCCAACGCAGCAGCCGAAGTTTCAAAAAAAGGCGAACAAAAGTAATTCTCTTTTACATTCATTAAAAGGCTTTTTTTTATTATTTATTCACAAAAATTTTAAATTTATTTTGGATTTTTAAAAATCTTTTTTCTGAATATTTTCAAAGGGAGAGAGAAATGAATGCTTCGTTAACCATATTTTACCGTGGGAAGATGATGGTTTTCGACAATTTTCCGGCCATGAAAGCTGAGAGTTTGATGGAAATGGCAAGCAAGAACGTTAACTCAGACGCCGGTGCTACGACAGCTTCACCATTGCCACCGGAGGCTCAAGCTTCTGGTAAATCTTCTTTCTTCTTCAACTCCCACTTTTAATTAGTACAAGTGAAACATAGGAAAATAGTTGAGGGGAAGTCATATGATGCTATATTATTTGTTTTTTGCATTATGTTAATAAAAAGTGATAATTACAAACAAATCACCAGAAAAATTGATATTCATATAGTTAATCACTCAAGCAATTTTTTTTTAACTCCTGAACCGATGTATTTACACATGCCACGATTAAACAATTGAGAATTTGATAAGAACGAAAAACATGGGTTGGGGTTTTATCATAAATTTTAATATTTTGGTGATATTTTGAAAAATGGATGAAACATTGTGGTTGATTTGTAAATAGCAAGTTTCGACTGGTCTGTATGTAATTGGATAAGAAAATAATTAACTAGTACTTAGTGTTAATAAGATTATTAAGTTAGATTAATATATCATATTTTGATTACATTTCTTAGTTTATTCTTATTATTTTTTTAATTGAATTCTTATATTTTTTTCACATCTTTTGCAGTAGACCTATCCATGCCCATTGCAAGGAGGGCATCACTTCATAGATTCCTTGAGAAGAGGAAGGATCGGTAAATAATATAATTTAGAAGCTAATTAATTAGTATATTTTTTTAAACAACGATATAATATTTTACCATAATTTAATTAATTTTTTTTTAATGAGTTGACATGCTTAATTGTTATCTAATAATGTAATACATAGTATGATAAAATTATTTAAAATTTTTTTTTTCTCTATTTTCTAAAATTTTTTACCCACAACATTAGTGTCTGTGTGTGTGTGCACGACCGCGTGCATGTTCCATGACCTGTTAACTGAGCAACCTCTTCAAAGGTTATAAAGCCCCTCAAGTTCCCGGGTTCGAATTCATTGTTGGTGTAGTATCTTATTAAGACATGTGGTACTCAAATTTATTTGCACACAACGTTGGCTTTCAGAACTTATGAGAGTTAGCCCATTAAGGGTTGATCGGCGGTTTCACCCGTCGATCAATCTTATATATATATATATATAGTTTGCTTTGATTTGGTTTGGTAGTTAATTAACACTAAGTTAGCTCCAAGCATTAGCTGGATGATGTGCATATAAACACATGAGATGATGTATAATTAAATACTTGCTACTAATACTATTTAATTTAATTTTTTCTTGAATTTATTTTATTTCTAAATACAGGATAAAAAACAATGCACCTTATTTATTTAAGGGTCTGCCAAAAATAGAACCAACAATGTCAGAAATGAAGTCAGAAAAGAAGCAATCATGGCTTGCATTGGGCCACAACTGAGAGAAAATTTTCGTTGGGACGACGGGCATGATGACGATGACGTAGATCACATCATGCCGTCGAACGCACAAAATAGTGCCGTCCACATCTTCAAACATAAGTCCAGTTTTCCACATCTTCATACCAAAAATGTTGTTTTATAATTAGTGTGAAATATGGTTACCATTGAATTTTATTTTTTGTTATTCTAGTTTAACAATTTGTATTTTTATGATTTTGGGGTGTACTGAGAAACTTATTAGTGGTAATGAATTTTAGGTTTTTTTTAATATAAATATGTGTTAATTCAAGATTATGTGGGATGTTGTTAGGGTTTTCACCTTACATTTCTTAAAAAATGCGCTCTAATTATTTTTGTTGAATTATTGGCAAATATTTTTAGCATGAAAGAGAAGGGGAGTTTTCTTTTTTAAATCATGAGATCTGATATTGGCCATGTTTTTCATCCATATGCCTATTTCTTTTATATAGAAGAATTTATGCATTTACATGTATCATACTTACAGTTATGATATTTATATTTATAATAGTTGGTATTAGAAAGATATATATGAAAATGTGAATTACTCTTGTAATAGTTAGTGAAAGTGATATTTCTGATATGATATCAAAGAGTTGAGTGTCATGTAATCTTGATTTGTCCGTGAATCACACACAAAGAATAGAGTGTAAGTAAGGAGAAATAAATATAGAGAGAGAGAGAGAGAGGGGAAAGAGAGAATATTAATCTTTTTTTATCAATTGAGTCAATCTTCTTTTATATATGAAATGATTCCCCTATTTATAGAGGAGATATTACATAATGTTGATATTACTTTTTTTTTTACCCATGTTTTAATGGAGTCCTTACTAGAGTATTTCTGACATTTTACCAGTATTGGCTTACACCTTGTTGCTCACTACCTCAGTCGGGCAAGCTTAGTTGGAATTTGGTAGGCAAGATGAGCTCGTTCGGCTTAGCTTAATTGGTTTCTGGTCGGCAAGTTTTGCTCGGTCGGCTGAGCTTAGTCAATATTGGTCGGCCAATTAGATTTGCCCGGTTTTCAATCCCTGACCCCTGACGAAGAGCTCTAGGCATCCTCCGGATGGTTGGGGATAATAGGGAACCAGATCTTCCATTGGATCGGCTCTCTTATGATAGTTTGTTTGATTACTCTATCTCGTTTTTGGCTGAGTGGTTTGTTCTTATATCATCCAGTCATCTTTCACCTGTCTCGTACTTTGGTTCGCTTTGGCCTTACTAGCTTGGCTCGGACGACTTCACTCGGTCGGGCAAATAGGTTATAATAATTTATCGACCCTTGAATAGCTGGAATCAAGGTTACACAAGTTGGGTTTATCAATGTGACTTTTGCTAGGTGAGTGACAAAATACATTGGGGAGGTAACATCGATGTTAACATCCATTTTTGGTGCAACATATACGAGATACGCTCTCTGAGTAATACGGGGCCGTATTGAGATCATGTGTCGCCTACCGCGATTTAGGGAACCCATAAGACCTTTAAGTCAACCTATGAGCACAATAAGTTGTACTTAGAGGCGATCATCTCCCAGTTGGCATCAATTTTTTGGTGTGCCCCACGTTGATGTTCGTTCCTGCATCATGGGGTTGTGTCTTATTGGTACAGATATTTTCGTAATGCAGGTTGTCGAAAAAATCACCTCACATGTGGTTGTACCTTGAGCCTAAGGTTCAGATAGATAGATTTTGCAACTCGCACCATTTTACTCGATGACACACTTATGGAGATTTTTTTTCGAAATCTTAAGATGCATTCACGACATCTATGAAGATACGAGGATCATGTCTTGCTTATATTCGGTTCTATGGAGTTCCCATGAGTCATAAAGCCACTTCGACGGAGTTTCTGAGGTCAAAAAGGGCTAAGGACCAGGCGTGACTATGCCCAGAACATGTGTGGCATGACCACGCTCGAAACAGGCGTGGCAAGGCCGCTTGGGTTGTGACAACTCCCGCCCTTGACATGACCACGTCGTCTAGACAAAGAGCTCGCATAATTACATCACTTACGGGCGTGACCACGTCTAATCCTTGTTCACCTGCGACGACCTCTACCCTTGGTGTGACCACACCCGAGGTTGGCGTGATTACGTTGGTTAGACAGAGCGCCCGACATAATTACGTCATGTCTCTGACATGGTCACACCAACCTCTCATCCGTGATGCTTGCTACAGTGGTGTGACCAAGCCCGAGTTCAGCGTGACCATGTCGATTCAACGGTGGTCTGGCGGTGACGATGACCAAACAGTGGCGGTCTTGCGATGGTGAGGTCGGTGGTCCAACAGTGACGATAGTACAGGTCAGTCAACGGTGGTCTGGTGTCGGTGGCATTCAGATGGTGGTGGGCAGGCAATAGTGGTTCGATGGTGGTGGTGGCCAGAAATTGGTGGTCCGACGAGTACAACAGTGGTTGGTGGCAGCGACAACAATGATAACCAGACAACTATGGTTCAGTCACGAGGATTGTGATGGCTTGACAGCGGTCGCCGGGCAGGGACTGTGGTGGCCAAATGACGGTGATCCGGTGGTGACAACGGAGGTGGTCGAACAATAGTGGTTGGACGACGATGGTGGTGAAGACTTTGGTGGCTAGGCATGGTGGTCCAGTGATGATGGTGGCCAGACGAAGATGGTTCAACTGCAACGACAGTGGTGCTTGGGCAGCAGTGGTTTGGCAGCGGCGGTGATGATGACAACAACATTGGTGGCCAGGCAACAAAGGTCCAACAACAGTGATGGTTCGAATGTGGTCCGGCTGTGGATCTTGGGAATCCTCAAGAACTTGGAGCTCCTTTAGCCTTCTCCTCGAGGTGTAGATCAACCTTCATGAAAAGAGTGAGGATTTATAGAATCTATGAATGTCATCATTCGTAAATATAGCATCAATCTAAACCACTCCATCAGATGACTCAGAGTGTTTTTCTGATCAGATGTAGTTTTATGAGTATTTGAATGCATTGATGATGTCAAGTTTAAGTGATCTTAGGCTCGTTAAATTTATTTCGTTGAGACGCTCGATTTGATGAACTTGTCAGATTTAGAGATTTTTTGGCTTTTCAAAGTATGTTTCAATGTTTTTTTTAATTCTTTAAGTACATAATCTGGGCTGACTTTGACTTAGATCGAACTGTTTTTATGTCGTTTGGTTCGTTTCACTGAGACACTTCACGTGATAAGCAATTGAAGTGTGGGCATTTTTAAATTTATTTTTTAAAACCTCTGATCCAAGTGTGCGTCTAGATTCGTGCAGAATAATATGACTTTTAAAGATGTATCATTAATAAAATCAATCAAACCAATAAACTTCAATGAAATCTAATTGAAATCAGTCAGTTCTTTTACAACCGATGATTTTAACATATTTTTATGGGAAAACTTGAGTGAAAATTCACATTCCGTGCGGCCATAATTTCAACAAATTTTAATTCAAAATTCTTGAAATTTTATTTTTAAAAAAAACTTAACAAAATAAAAACTACAAAATCTTTATTGTAATTACCAAAATAGCTCTTGATTCTCCTCATATTAAATCCTAACTTTTTTTTTTTTATTTTATTGAAATGAATTATTTTAATATCAGTCATACAATCCAGCTTTGTTTTTTTAAAATAGCTTATCGCCTATTTAAATTAAATTTTTGTGCCACCCCATTGCTTGTGAATTGTGAGGAAAAAAAACCCTTGGCCTTCAAAGAAAAGATGAAATGACAATGCTTAAATTTGGATATATGAAGAAACCTTTGAGATTGGATGTGATAAAAATGTTTCATAAATTTAATATTGTGATTCCAACTTATTGTAAATCTGTGACTAATTTAATTTTATGGAAAAAAAAAACTTAGAGAGATAGTTTAAAATTTAATATTAATTGTAGTCGGAACAATTTATATTATGATATTGGTGGGGTGTGTCGATTTTGTGCTCCTGTTGTGGTTGTTACACCTCTTTGTGCTGAAGCAGAAGCTGTATTTATGGCCAGGTTAAATGTGGTTGGCTTACATTGAGATTGAAATAGATTCTATGGAGCTTTGGAACTATTGCACGAAAAAGAAAGAGTATCATTGATTTCTTATTATTTCTATGAAAAAAATCTTTGCTTTACTTGAGTATGTGCAGGTTCATTGGATTTTTAGNTTATTGTCACTATCAGAATCAGAATCCATGATGTATGCCTTGCACCTAAAGTGTCAACCTTCATTGAATTCAACATTAGGGTATGTGGAATCAAATCACGGGGATACTCTTCGATCTTGATTCATCTGAATGAAATATGCCATAGCTTGTACAGTTGCTAGATTTACTAGCGTGGTTGCAGGTGGGAATGGATCTCAACCCTTCAGGTTTCGCAGCTAGTCACATTTCTGCTACAAACTGTTGGAAGTTGTGATCGATCATCTCTACCCTATTGGTAAGGGATTCAAGCATAACTAGCAAGGTCTCTCAGTCATGAACGTCTTTGTCGATGGAATGTTTGATAGGTTCAACCATGGCTTTGACACCAAATGGTGTATTCCCAGGCAAACAAGAGGAAAAGGCGAAACATAAAACAATAAAATATATTTCTAGTAATCGAAATCTATAAAGGTTGCTTATAACCTTCTCAAATATCCTTTTATACTTTCTTCAATATACTACTAACAGTCGGTAATAAAATTATAAGGAAATATTAACAAAAAAGGACATTTCTATCTATTTGTGGTACTAGCTACACTAGTGGGCATGAAAGTACATGAGAAGCCTTCGCAATGACAATACCAGAGCTAGTACAGTCTTATACGCCAATGGGTAATGACTGTCCATGTCAAAGAGAATCTTGTTGCCATTGTAAATGGGTCACTAAATCAACTTTTCCCCTTATTATGAAAGAGATCATCCCATGGGGTGAAACAATGAGGTAGATATACACCATCTCTCCTTAGATAGGGTTTGAAAGGAGAGGTGGGAGGCCAAGTACATTTTGATTTGGATGAAAGCAACATGACATTCATCTGTCCACTAGAAACCAACAATACAAGTGCTTGCCAATATCTTGAAAAATGGCGGGCACTTATCCCAATGCAATCTAAGAAGAGGGATAGGAAGGTTATGCACCATTCAAGTGTTATACTTCCTTGATATTACTCAGAGAATCATAGCTTTTAGTACTTTGATCTTCTTAGGATTCACCTCAATCCTACAATGAGTGATCATCAATTATTATATATATTTTTTGTGATGAGAACAAGAAGGTGCACTTGGCTAGGTTAAGCACATGCTATCATGACAAAGAAGTTGAAAGTGTTCCTTAAGATGAGAGATATGTTGGGACATCTCCAGGCTTTTCACCAATATGTTGTCAACTTGCACCTCCATTGTACGCCCAAGAAATTTTTTGAAGACTTTATTCATGATGTGTTGCAGGTTGTGCCAATTTTTTCAAACCAAATGAAATGACCTGATAGAAACACAAGTTTTTATCCATTTGAAAGGAGATAGCCTCCTTATCCATTGAATCCATCTTGATTTGGTTGTGCCCTGGGTATGTATCCAAGAAGTTGGGT
This sequence comes from Phalaenopsis hybrid cultivar, assembly GCA_002079205.1. Classification (NCBI taxonomy): domain Eukaryota; kingdom Viridiplantae; phylum Streptophyta; class Magnoliopsida; order Asparagales; family Orchidaceae; genus Phalaenopsis; species Phalaenopsis hybrid cultivar. The sequence continues at coordinate 43,324 of JXCR01145192.1, read as the reverse complement.
ATATGTTGTCCTGGCATGGTGTCAATAAGATAATTTTTGCACAGAAGGAGAAAGTTAGCATTCGAGCAAGTCATATTGAGGTTGGTGTAGTCAACACACATCATCCAAGCTCTGCTAGCTTTTTTTATCACGATGACATTTTTCAGTAACATGGAGTGATGCACTTCTTGTATGAACTTTGCTTCTAGAAGTTTACTTACTTTTGTTCAATTTCTTTTAGAAGGTCAAAACCAAAATTTTGCTTGTTTTAGATGATTGACTTAAAAGTTGGGTTTATATTTAAGGAATGCATGATTACTTTTGGGTCATTTCCATGCATATCGATCGGGATCCAAGAGAAGATGTCTTAGTTTCTTTATAGAAGAGACACATAATTTGATTTTTTTCTTATGAAAAATAAGGAACTGAGATGCACAGTTCTTGAGGGATATTAATCCAAGAGGAGAATGTTGATCAAATATTCTATGAAGGAAGCTTGTTAGAATATGTCTTCATCCAGAGATCAATTTTTTTTTATGTTGAGCATCCCTGATGGGTGTGGTTGGGCTTGCCTGAGGTAGCATGATTATGTTATATGTTGATCTTCATGCACAATGCTCATCTTGACTAGGCTTGGGAACTTGAGCTTGAAGTGTGACAATGAGGTAACATATTGAAGATGGATTGGAGGAAACCCCCCACCCACTCATCGAAGGGCAGGGAACTAAGATCTACATTTCTTGAAAGAAATTCATATAAGAACAGAATGTTAATCAAGTCTTCTATGAAAGAAGCTTGTTAGAATATATCTTCATCCAGAGATCAAAGTTTTCAATGTTGAGCATCCTTGATGGGTTGGTTAGGCATGCCTAAGGTAGCTCGATTGTGCAATATGTTGACCTTCTTGTACAACACCAACCTCAACTGAGGTTGGAAACTCTAGCTTAAGGTGTGGCATGGAAATGATATATAGAAGATGGATTAGAAGCCACCCTTGAAGGGTGTGGTTGGGCTTGCTTAAGGTAGCATGATTGTGTTATTTGTTGATCTTCATGGACAACGCCAATCTTGACTTGGGTTGCAAACTTTAGCTTGAGTTGTGGCATGGAAGTGACAAATTAAAGATGGATTAGAGGCATTTCGACTTGAAAATGATGAATTTGATGGAGTGAGTCATATTTTAAGAAAATTCTCCCATTATGACAAGAATATTGATGATTTCTTCGATTCTTACTAGTTGATTTTTAAACCCATATAATGGCTCATATACGGGTTGAAGTTTCTTCTCAATCAGCCGCAAAAAGTAAAAGGTTGGGTAAAGTAGGATGTCGATAGAGTTGTTATAATCAACCAATAACATCTTCACATTGTAGCATGATTTAACAATCCCTACATTGATGATTAGAGGCTTAGTTAGGGACTTGAACTCCCTCCATGTCAGAATCATCAAAGGTTATGGACTCGAAGCGTGATTTCTTCTACACTAGTTGTTTAAATGTGGTGATGATTACTTATTCATATAATAATGAACCTCCTGCAATTATATAAATTTTACCAACCATTTAGTGATTCCCGTGTTGTTGCTTTTGTGTTTGTTGACTCCAGTGAGAGAGTTATCCATATATGTTGATTCATTTTGCATAAAATGACATGAGTACCCTTCTTTTTCAGTCTTTTGACCTCTTCCTTGATTTGTTTGCATGCCTTGGTGGTGTGACCACAGATTTGGTGGAAGTGACAATATAACTCTCGACACCTTAAGTTGGGTGAGGCCACCTAACAGTCTCTTCATATTTGATAACCAACAAAAAGTTGACATGCGATGTGCTATGCGGAGTATAATTTGATGGTCAAGGCTCACGTTGTTGGTTGTAGGTTGAGGAGGGGGATCACGACTCCTACCTGTTCAACCTTCCTTTGTTGTGAGGTTTGATTAGTGTCCCCAGAGTACTTTTTATTCTTGCCCTCAAATTGCTTGAATTACTACTACAACACAATGAATGAGTTCAGCGTAAACGTAAACCATCACCCACATGAACGATGGGTAGAAAGGTCCCGGGCAAAGCCATCCGAGTAAGTCTCTCTTAAATAATCCTGGATCCACAGCTGAAATATGAGGAGCTTCAATGGAGAATCTATAGAAGTAGTCCTTGAGCGACTATCCTTATTCCTAGAAAATTTCTGAGAGATGGGTCGAATCTTTGATTATCATTCTATTTATTATGAACAGCTCCACAAATAGCTTAACAAGCTCATTAAAGGTGTTGATAGCGCCTCCTAGGAGAGAGCAGAACTAGGAGCAATTTTTTAAGAGATGGGTCAAATCTTTGATAATCATTCTATTTTTGGTTTATATATTTTTTTTCTTAAATTACTCCAGAGTCATATGAGCCATCGGTCACCATGAATTTGTTCCCCTTGTCCAACACAGCAGCCGAAGTTTCAAAAAAAGGCGACCAAAAGTAATTCTCGTTTACATTCATTAAAAGGCTTTTTTTTATTATTTATTCACCAAAAATTAACTTTATTTTGGATTTTTAAAAATCTTTTTTTCTGAATATTTTCAAAGGGAGAGAGAAATGAATGCTTCGTTAACCATATTTTACCGTGGGAAGATGATGGTTTTCGACAATTTTCCGGCCATGAAAGCTGAGAATTTGATGGAAATGGCAAGCAAAAATGCTAACTTCGACGCCCCCGAAGCTACGACAGCTTCACCATTGCCGCGGGAGGCTCAAGCTTCTGGTAAATCTTCTTTCTTCTTCAACTCCCACTTTTAATTAGTACAAGTGAAACATAGGAAAATAGTTGAGGGGAAGTCATATGATGCTATATTATTTGATTTTTTCATTATGTTAATACAAAGGGATAATTATATACAGATCACCTGACATTTGATATTTATATAATTAATCACTCAAGTAATTTTTTTTAACTACTGAACCGATGTATTTACACACGCCACGATTAAACAATTGAGAATTTGAAAAGAACGGAAAAATATGGGTTGAAGTTTTATCATAAATTTTGATATTTTGGTGATATTTTGAAAAATGGATGAAAGATTCTGGTTGATTTGTAAATAGCAAGTTTCGACTGGTCTGTATGTAATTGGATAAGAAAATAATTAACTAGTATTTAGTGTTAATGAGATTATTAAGTTAGATTAATATATCATATTTCGATTACATTTCTTAGTTTATTATTATTATTTTAATTGAATTCTTATATTTTTTCACATCTTTTGCAGTAGACCTATCCATGCCCATTGCAAGGAGGGCATCACTTCATAGATTCCTTGAGAAGAGGAAGGATCGGTAAATAATATAATTTAGAAGCTAATTAATTAGTATATTTTTTTAATACAAAGGTATAATATTTTACCATAATTTAATTATTTTTTTTTGTTATGAGTTGACATGCTTAATTGTTATCTAATAATGTAATACATTGAATGATAAAATTATTTAAAACTTTTTTTTCTCTATTTTCTAAAATTTTTTACTCCCACCATTAGTGTTTGTGTGTGTGTGCACTTTTCATGACCTGTTGGTTGAGCAACCTCTTCGAAGGTTAAAAGTCCACTCAAGGTCTCGGGTTCGAATTCACTGTTGGTGTAGTGTCTTCTTAAGGCAGATTGTACTCGAANAACTCATCGAGCACATCATCTGCTTCATCTATGGCATCTCGTAGCTGCCATAGCCATTTGTTCAGATCCGGGCTTTGGTCTGTGATCTGTGCTTGGCTGGAAGCAAGGACCACGGCTTGGATCTTGGGGTGATTCTCTCGCAACCTTGCCAGCTCCTCCTTCATGCCTGTCTGCCATCTGGCTTGATGTTTCAAGTACTCAAAGCCAGTGCTGACGAGCTTCTCCATGATTGGACCACCAAACCATTCTTCCATGGCACCGATCAAGGTAGAGCCGAACTGAACAAGAGGAGAAAGTGTCAGACAGAAAGGGTAAAATTTCCCGACAAGTTAAGTCGTGTTAGATCTGAGTAATTATATTTGGGAGATTTTTACATAGCATAATTCCTATATTTTGTGTGCGATGTATGTAAATCCCCCTTGAAGTATGGAAATCACCCGAACAACTAACCTTCCAATGCGATTTGCGAAATCCTGAAACTTAAAGAGTAGTCAGTTCTACAGAAATTTCACTCAGCCTTCCTCGTAGAGCTCCAGTCGGCGCCGATCGAGTTTCCGCCGGACATCGCTCGGCCGTCGGTTTCCAGCGAGCTCCCTTCCTATACAATAATTTCTCGTAAATGAGAGATCATTCAATGCTATGACACAATTTTACTTGAATTTCTTTATATGTTTATGCTTTTAATATTATAAAAAAAAAAGTTTTTAATTTGTAGAGTTTTTCAAGGATGTGAAATATTTACGCTTATTATTCGGGGAACAAAAATTAAATTAAGCAGTTAATCTTTTATAATTTGATTAAGTAAAATATCTTAACTTTTAAATATAATATTTTAATCAATTTTTTCATTAAAGTCATCCCTAAACCCAATCATGAACGTTTTAAGTGAAGCTTTTTTGTGATTAAAATGTTCTATTTAAAATTTGTGCCCTTAAAATTATAAATTGAGGTTATTCATCCTATCAACCTCAATTTGATTGATATATGCAATTCACATATCATCAACATATAAAAACAAGTAAATGAACTCACCATTGGCCAACTTCTTGAAATATAAACAATAACTATACTAGCTCCTTGTGTTCTCTTGTCCCCTCATGAATTGATCAATTTTTCTACACCATTGCTATGGTGACAGCTTCAACCTATACAAAGACTTGTTCAGTTTGTAAACCAAGTCTTTGATGCTCCATATCTAGGTGGCTGTAATAGGTAGGTCTCCTCTTACAATTGCATGTCTAGAAATGTAGTCTTCATATTGGAAAAAAATATTGCGCACAAACCAGATTGGTGTGGATTAAGTACAGATTGGTGGTATTGTAGTGATATTATTTCACAATGCCACCACAATACTATCTGAATGGCCCCAATCCACAACTATTGAATCCACATTCGGACTAAAGGTCTGTTTGGATTAGTTGTAACTTATCGAGTTTATATAGATAAGTTGTTTATTCTGATAAGCTGTTTATCCTGATAAGTTGCTGATCCTGATAAGCTGTTGATTAGCATCTAATCCAGATAAATTGTCTGATTATTTGGTTTGTACGTTTGGAAAATAGCTGATTCTGAATAAATGACAATTCTGCCCCTATTTTGGATAAACTGTTTAATTGTTTAGTTTTTGTGTTTTGAGAACTGCTAATTTGAATGTTTTTTTAAATAAATGAACAATCAGGCATGCAGACGTTGCAATGTTCTCAACAAAACTGCAATGTCTACACATTAGATATTTTAGAACCAATAAAACTCATTCATAACATTACAAAAAAAGATATACACCTCACATAATAGTAAGTATCATGAAACTTAAAAAAGAATAAAAAATAACATATTAAAATTACAAGTAAAAAAATAACAATATTTATTTTAAAATGTAGAGGCATGTCACGAGGAACGTTGTCCGGACTTGACACGTTAGAACCCCGAACAATCTTGTCTGATTGGAAAACATTTGAACCACAAGCGACGTTCTCAAGTTGTGATGTCGTCGAATTTCGAGCAACGTTGTCTGGTTGGGATAACGTAGAATCAGATGTACTTTCTATCCACCTGAAAAACTTGCAGTCCTCCGGTCCGTGTGCCCACCGAGGGCACCTGTAGAACTATTGCTCGTAGCAATATTGCTCACGTAACGTGAGTAATAAGGACGAGAGTCCGCAGCAACATTATGCTCGCTCGAACTTTCCTGAAAACCTGCAGCCCATCTAACTACAATTATTTAAAAAAGAACAGACCAGTCAGAAAATTACTAATAAAAAAATCATACAATTTGAAAAAAAAATTACTAATAAAAATACCCAATTCACATATCCCGCTATTTTTACTTAGCAATTTTAACCTTAAGAACCAAATAATATTCAAAAGAATCTTGCAATTTATCAATCCACTCCAAAAAAAAAAATTATAAAATCAAGCATTGATACCAACAACTTAAACATAGTAGAAATATAAGTTTGAACCTAACTATAGTTACGGTGTGATTGTTTAAAACAACAACTTAAACATGTTTAAATTGAATCAAACATTAATTTTTTATTGACTCAATTAATATTTCCTACATCAAATTAACATGATAATGCAACTATTAGCATTGATACCAATTTAATGAAGAACAATATAGACTCTTAAGTTTTCTAATACAACAAAAATAAAGCAGTTAACATAGATAATGCAAAGAAATTTAGAATTCGTAAATCACATCATCACCCAAGAGTAGGCAATTATACTTGTGCTGCACTCTAAAGAATCACACATCCACTTTGACACATAATATTTAAAATGGAAATATTAAATTTACTAAATCAAAGTTAAACAAATAAACGCCGCGCATAGTCTATTTATTAACCTTCCAACATAGACGACTTGTTATGTTCCAGCAGATAAAGTTAAATAAAAAAATAATTGGATGAGAGCATCAAAACTAGCATAGTAGAACTGCCAAAAAGAAACAGAAATGGCAGAGATTACACAAAAGACGCCAGTAAGATTAGCATAGATAGGATGCAGATACAGCCGCATATAGGACTGATCGTAGAATAGGATAAATAGGGCAGTACAAGTTATGCACGCTGGTAATACCGCGCAATATGATCAGTAGAAAACAGGGGTGTTAACTATATCCAAACAAATGTCACAAAATGAATCACAATTGCGTCAAAATGGAGCAAAATTGCCACAGCTCACACTTCCAGCTCCAGCGTCCCAAAAGTTGACAAGGACAAACTTAACAACCAATCAACAAATCCTAGAGCAAAGATCTCCATCAAAAAGTCCATTGGTAATGCATGCTTGTCATTATTTAAAACTCAGTCAGCACAGAAAAAAAAATCAGAAGACACTGCACAAAAAAATAACACAACATGTATCACAGAAAAAAGAACATGTTTCCTTTGGCCAGACCAAATTGTCTGAGGCAATCCAGATAGATATTGACAAGAGAAAGCATTGAACATTAGTCCTCATATTGGAGTACGGAACCGAAAGGATATTCATAAATTCAAATCCATCATTTGGAGTGTTCGTTAGTGCCTCCGAAAAATTAGAATCAAACTTTAAATATAGACAGTCTGTCCTACAGAAAAAAACTATAAACATGTCTCACTACACCAGAGCCAACATTGAGAAGAAACCACGAGTTGTCATCAAAAAGTAACAAGTTAGTCCTGAACTTCCAAAGGATCAGTAGTTGAAGTTACGGGATTAACCGTGATTAGTAATAATGAGTTCATCATTGTTGGAAATAATGTAAGATTACATATTAGCTTTAAGAATGCTAATTGCTAAGTTATTTCTCATTCACGCCATCCTTCTTCTATCTCAGAGTAAGAGGGTATCAAAGTCTTTGCTCATCATTATCCAAAGTGACATTGAATATAAAGGAACACATTAATCAACAAACAGTGAGGGTTGCAAGATACCAAGGCTAATCAGGTAGAGTTATACTCAAATCTAAATATAACAAAATATTAAAGAAAAAAATAAATTGCAAAACTTCTTTTTTTTATTTCAAACAAATGGAAAGATTAAATGAGAAACACATTTAACTCTATACAAAAAATCGCAAGACTTTTAAAATGTTATAAATGTAAAAACTTAAAGAACGGAGAGAAATATTAAACAATCTATTGGGAGTCTAAAAGAACAATCTGTGACGCTAAAAATTTTGTTCTTAGTAATCTTTATAATAGATTAGATACTAAGGAGAATGAAAAATATATGTATAAACTAGTCAAACAAAGAGAAAAGAAAAGTAAAGATTTAACTCGAGTAAAGTGTATTAAAGATGAAAATCAAAATGTGTTTTTCTTATAAAAAGATATTCAACATAGGTAGGTGAGTTATTTTGATAAACTTTTTAATGAAGTTTATGAAAATACGATCGACCTTAGAGATTTTAATATCATTAATAATAACAAAACGTTTTATTTTTACCGTTGCATTAGTAAAAAAGAAGATGATGATGCTTTAAAGAAAAACAATGGTGGAAAGTCTATAGGACTTGATGATATCCCAATTAAAGTGTGAAAATATTTAGGAGATTAGGGAATTTCTTAGCTTACTAAACTCTTTAATATTATTTTAAAAACTAAAAAGATGTCTGAGGAGTGGAGGAAGAGTATTTTGGTCCCCATTTTTAAGAACAAAGGGGATGCACAAGAGTGTGTAAATTATAGAGGAATTAAGTTGGTGTGACATACTTTAAAATTATGGGAGAGGGTAATTGAACATAAGTTATGACGTAATACAAAAATTTCTCATAATCAATTTGGATTTATGTCGGGCAGGTCTACGATGGAAGCTATACATTTATTGAGAGGATTGATAGAGAAGTTCAGAGATAATAAGGAGAATCTAAATTTGATTTTTATTGATTTAGAAAAAAACTTACGATAAGGTTCCATGAGATATCCTTTGGAGAGTTCTTCAGAAGAAAGGTGTTGATATGACTTATAATCAAGTCATTAAGGATTTGTATACTAGAGTTGTTACTTGAGTTCTAACATAATGTGGATTGACCAATTATTTTCCTATTTCTATTGGATTACATCAGGGATTGGCTTTAAGCCCACATCTTTTTGCTTTTGTTATGGATAGTCTTACTGGACATTTACAGGAGGCTGTACGTTGGTGTATGCTTTTGGTTGATGATATCTTTATGATGGATAAGACGAGGGAAAAAGCCCATGAAAAACTTGAATTATAGAGGTCTACATTGGAGTCTAAAAGCCTTCATTTGAGTAGAACTAAAACCAAACACATGAAATGTAATTTTAGTAGTAGTGGCTCTAGTGACAGAAGTGTAACTTTAGGTGATCAAATTATTAAAAGGTGTGAATGATTT
>JXCR01145192.1:4223-33413 GCA_002079205.1 Phalaenopsis hybrid cultivar | reverse complement strand
TTTTTCTTTTGGTTTTCTGCTTTTGCTGCGGCTGTTAGACCTCTTTGTGCTAAAGCAGAAGCTGTATTTATGGCCCTCTTCTTAGCAATTAAATGTGATTGGTCTTACATTGAGATTGAAATGGATTCTATTGAGCCTTGGAACTATTGTACTAAAAAGAAATAGTATCATTGATTTCTTATTATTTCTATGAAAAAAAATCTTTGCTTTCCTCAAGTTATTTTTATTCATCGAGAAGGGAATCGGTACGCTAACTGGGCAGCTAAAAGAGGAGGTGACTCAAGAATTCTATTTCTTTGTTAGGATTCCTCTAGAGTTAGCTCATCTGATTAAAGGTGATTCTTCAGATATTCCTTATATTCGTATTGATAATGATTTTTTCAGGTTTTTATTGTACGAATTGTAGGTGTTCTTCGGTTCTTTAGTTTTTTATTTTTTTTGCATGAGTTGTTTGGGTGGTGGTGTCTTTTTTGGTTGCTACCTCCTATTTTTTATTTTTGTTGAATAAAATTTCCTCCCGGATCAGTTAAAAAAAAAGACATGGGAACAAAGGCTGAACAGACAAGACAAACTAAATTTATTATACTCTTTTTTACATAAATACAGAACATTACAAGTCTATTTAGATAGCCAACACAGTGGCATGCTTGTAAAACTAACCGCGGGTAAATGCAGAGGGACCCTAGCCTGGAAGATTATAACGAGGAGCACCATTCAAAATCAATTCATTTTTCCTCAACCCAAAAAACCATAGTTTCAAAACCAATTCATTTGCAATGAAGTTCCCCTTTCCCGTATTTCCTCTCTTTCTCTGTTTTCTTCTTCCTGCATGTTTCCTGGCATCCTTGTGCTGAAGTTTCACAAAGCAAGAAAATAACAACAATAAAGAGAGCAAAAAACGTCTTTGGCTCAAAAATGAAAAATAAAAATAAAAATTTAAGGCATTTTTTTCTAGCTTTCTTAGGAAAGAAAGTATTTGCTGCAAGGAAATAAGCAATAGAAAATGAAATTTGCATTACTTACTTTTTTTAAAGAATGGCAGCGAACAACACGATCCAGTGTTGCCCTCTTCAGTCCATCATCACCAAAGGGAAGCACAATTGCGCGACGTTGCCAGCCGACTCTCCGTTGTAACAGAGTGTTGTATATGTAAACAATGAGGTTAGGAGGCTGTGAAATATGTAAATTCCATTGTTTTATGTGCGTATAAATCCCACCAAAAAAATTACATCACAAGGGCTCGGTAGAAATATAGATTCTAGAAATATGAGAAATCTTGTGCCAATCAGAGCCTGCAAGCCTTTGATAGCGCTTCTGAAACTCTGGTTGACAACCGTAGACTGAGAGTTCTTCCAATGAGGTAGGTAGGTGTTGTAATTCCCGGAGCAGAGGAACGTTATTAATGAAAATAGTTCGGAGAGAAGGAAGGTTAGAAAGGCAAGACGGCAAGCAATTCAGCTTCTCAAGATCTTCCAGAGACAGCCTATACAAAGAAGAAGGAAGTTCTGGCAGATTTCGGAGTGGAATCATTCTTAAGCGGAGATGTTTGAGAGAAGAGTGCGACAAAGGCTGTAAGCACTGCAATGATTCGAGGGAGGTAAGAAATAAATTTTCTACAGAGATGGGGATGGTTGGCAATAGCTTCAGCTGAGGAACCTCATGCACATATAGAATCTTGAGTGAAGAGAGGCTTGACAAGGTGGTAGGAAGGGACTGCAGGGATTTGAGCCTTTCAAAGTTGAGCTCATGAAGGGACGAGCTAACTTGAAGAAACCATTGTTCTGCCTCAACTGGAAATGAAACCAGATCATTATTATCCTTAATTTCCAGCTTTTGAAGAGAGGCGAGACTTCTCAATGGCACCATTTGCAACACGGATGGATTGCTTATAACAAGTTCATTGAGTATGAGCTGATGATTCTCATTGGCCACCACTTCTTGCCGTCCTCTTAGAGAGATGAGATTGCGGCAATCTACAATTGTCAACTTTCTAAGTGCTGCAAGTCTCGCTGTTTCTTCAGCCAGTGGAAGAGATCTAATGTTGGGGCAGCGAAGGACTTTTAATGTTTCAAGGGGAATGGATTTTGAAGTGCTGCAACTGTTGCCCGTGCCACGTTGCCAGTTCAGAGCTTTCCACCCAATGTTATCTATCTTCAATTTCTTGAGCTTAGGAGGCAAAGAGGGCAACTCTTGCAAATTTGGGCAATCTTTTAGATACAATTCAGTCAAGCAAGGAAACAGACAGTCATATGTTGTTGGTGCAGCATCAAACCAAGCCTCCATTGCTTCCAATTTCTCAATACGTAGCACATCTAATGATGGAAAGACACGATCCTCATCATTCCCATAGAATTTAGAATCGAGTCGTTTTATTTTTGGCATGTTATGAAGATACAAAGACTTGAGGAAGGGAAGCTGCCCAAAAGGTGGAAGAGTTTCCCACTCCAAACACTTATCCAGTTCGATGCACTCTAGGTTGGAGATCAAATGGGCCTTGTTCATCCATATTGCAGACCTCGCACCCATGTATGCATTTATACTCAATTTCTTTAGGGTGTTATGGGGTTGAAGGTTGTCAAGTACCTTCTCATCTAAGTTGGGATCTAAAATTTTACGCTCTATATCAAAGTGAGGAGTATCACCCCATTCCAAGAACAAAGCCGTAAGGTTTTTTTTATCACATAATTTAGCACTGCAAGCCTCTTTGGGTTCCTTCACATTTTCGACGTGTTTGATTCTTAATTGATGAAGTTCATTCATATACTCCAGCTCCCCAATTCTATAACCTTCCTCATTCTTAACATAAAATCCATCGAGTTCTTGAAGAGAGTTTAACTTACCAATCCCATACAACCCAGGGAAGTGATCCCAGGGTAATTGCAGATAATGAAGATTAGAAAGGTTATTCATATCCCTTGGTAAGAAATCATGAGAAAGAATAATTCCTGAAAAAATATCATGGATTATGAATTGCAATTGATAAAGACTGCTTAAAGATCTTGGCAGGCGAAAGAGATCAATATGACGAAGCCTTAAGTATCGAAGGCGTATCAAATACTTAATTGCCTCGGGTATCATTTTCAAGCCTCGAGCACGTATATATAACAAACGTAGGCTTCTTGATGCTTTGAAGATTTCAGCGAGCACGCCGATAAAATCTTGATCATCTACTAAGTAAGTTAAATGAAGTGAACGCAATTTTCTAAATTTTGTCACCTTTCTAAGCACATCTAAATTTTTAGTTTCAACAGATAAGTGTCGAATACTCTCAGGAATTGTATGAAGTAACTTTTCATCACCCATAACTCTAAAGCACTCCTGTGCAGAAATAGACTGTGCCAATTCGTGTAATAAATCGTGCATCGTATAATAATAGCCATAGTCATCAGTCTGAAAAAAAGATTTTTGTACCAAAACCTCGAAATACCTTCTTCCAATATCCTCCATAGTATCTCCTCCTCGAATATTAGATGAATGAATGAAACCCAAAGCAATCCACATTCGAACTAAATCATCTTTAACAAAAAAATGATCTTCTGCAAACATGCCACAAAATGAGAAACAATTTTGTAGAGGCTTTGGTAGAAACATATAACTCAATCTTAAGATTGGAAATATATCATTTATGCCCATTTCTCCATTTCCAATATCACTATTTAAAACTTTCATCCAATGCCTTTCATCCAAGTTAGAATTCAAAACACCACCCATGACCTTTGCTGCTAACGGAGATCCATAAACCTTTTTTACAATCTCAACTGCTATGGATCTTAATTTAGGATGATGAACATCAGGATTCTCTACATTAGCAAAAGCATGATTGTTGAGGAGATGTAAACAGGCATCCTCCTCCAAGCCCTCCAATCTAAATGTTTCCTTCTTCTTATTAATCACCTTTGCAATCATCAATGCAACAGAGTCCATCCGAGTTGTTGCCAAAATCTTACTTCCCAAACTTCCATAATTCAGAGGAGCGAGCACATTCTCCCATTTGCTTTTATCCTGCTCCTCTGACTCCTCCCAAATGTCATCAAGCACAAGTAAGAACTTCTTGGCAATCACCTCAGATTTAAGACTTCTTTGAAGTGCCTCAAGTGATTCCAAATCAGGCTTCTTCATTTTAAGACATTCCAGCATATCTCTAATAACTCTTTTCACATCAAAGTTATTGGAAACGCAAACCCACATTTTAAGATTGAATTCCCTTGTGATTTCATCTTCATAGACATGTTGCAAGAGAGTTGTCTTCCCCATACCACCATGACCCACTATAGAGAGAAGAGAAATGTTGCTCCCGTACGAAGTAGTGCTAGTACTAAGAGTCTCATTTTCATTTGATGGCTTCCTCAACCACTGCATAACAAATTCTTTTTCTTTAACTCGACCAATAAGATCATTTTTAGGCAAGGATCCCGTTTCACGTGTTTTGTACAAATCAATCAACTGCTCCTGTTGCTCCTGCTTTGTGCTTTCTAAAAGATGAAGAAAATTGCCAACATCAGCTGATACTCTATCAAGCTTCTTCACAACCTCCTCCAGTTTTTTCAATAAGGGATCAATTTGGAGAGCACGTTTACCAATTTTAACAATTCCTTTCTTCATGGAGCTCATGGCAGAACGCAGCTTTGTTTGCTCCTTGTTTTCGTTCAGCTGATTTTCATGCTTCATGTACTCAAACTCATCGAGCACATCATCTGCTTCATCTATGGCATCCCGTAGCTGCCATAGCCATTTGTTCAAATCCGAGTTTTTGTCTGTGATCTGTGCTTGGCTGGAAGCAAGGACCACGGCTTGGATCTTGGGGTAGTTCTCTCGCAACCTTTCCAGCTCCTCCTTCATGCCTGTCTGCCATCTGGCTTGACGTTTCAAGTACTCAAAGCCAGTGCTGATGAGCTTCTCCATGATTGGACCACCAAACCATTCTTCCATGGAACCGATCAAGGCAGAGCAGAACTGAACAAGAGAAAAAGAGTAAAATTCCCCCCACAAGTTTAAGGCGTGTTAGATATGCGTAATTATATTTGGGAGATTTTTACATAGCATAAATTCCTATATTTTGTGTGCGATGTATGTGAATCCCCATTGAAGTATTAAAATCACCCCAACAACTAACCTTCCAATGCGATTTGCGAAATCCAGAGACTTAAAGAGTAGTCAGATCTACAGAAATTTCACTCAGCCTTCCTCGTAGAGCTCCAGTCGGCGCCGATCGAGTTTTCTTCAGACATCCGTCGGCCGTCGGTTTCCAGCAAGTACCCTTCGTCTTCCGAAATATGCTCCGAGTTCGTCACCGCTTTCGTGGGAACAAATATTACATCAGTACTAACCCAATAAAATATCGCGCAGTAACACGGAGAATATTCTCCCCTATTATTCATGTGTTATTGTGTGTTATTCATGTGTTATTACATCCTGGGAATATTCTTGGTGTTATAATAACACAATAACACATGAATAACACACAATAACACAAGAATAACACGGGAGAGAATATTCCACCGTGTTACTGCTCCATTTTTTCTCTGTCGGGAATATTTCCCGTGTTATTCAAGTGTTGTTGTGTGTTATTCATGTANGTAGTCAGATCTACAGAAATTTCACTCAGCCTTCCTCGTAGAGCTCCAGTCGGCGCCGATCGAGTTTTCTTCGGACATCCGTCGGCCGTCGGTTTCCAGCAAGTACCCTTCGTCTTCCGAACAATGCTCCGAGTTCGTCACCGCCTTCGTGGTCTCCTCGTCGAGGCAGCAGATGAAAAACAGGCTTTCGCAGTGATCATGCTTTCAGTCAAAGTCTACCAGAATATTATAATACTATCTACTGAGTCCGTCTCTTTGCGGACGACTGAGCCTACAATTATGGGTGTAAACGTGGTGAATACTTGTGTGCTTGTGTTCAGCTCATGTTTGGATCTTTAAGAAACATATTATTTGTGTTTGATTTATTTATATTTCGGACACAAAAAATTATTTTTATTCGACTCATTTGCTTAGTGAACAATTCAAACATGAGCTACTTAACGAGCAGAAAACGAGTTGTTCACGAACAACGAGCCTTTTAGTCAACTCTACCTACAATAATTTTTTATATTATCATACACATATTATTGTACAAAGAAATTATTTCATACTGATAACGCATGCAGAGATGCATGCGCTGTCAGATCTCGACCATCGATCACAGCATAACTGTATTTCAGTGGGCCCCATTAAAAAAAAAAAAACAAAAGTGTTTTGATCGACGGCCGAGATCGGACAACGCATGCATCTCTGCATGTGCTGTTCGTATGGAATAATTTTTCTTATTGTACGTGTAGCTTACATGAATATAGACTATGTACATAATAATTTTTCTTGTTGAAGAGACCATTCAATATCATGAGTCAATTTTACATCGATTTATTTATATGTTTATGTTTTTAATATTATAAAAAATAAGGTTTTAAATTGTACAGTTTTTCAAGGGAGTGAAATATTTATCTTATTATTGGAGAAACAAAAATTATTGATTTTTTTTTTGCATCAAGTAGTTAGGGTTTATAATTTGATTAAGTAAAATATTTTAATAACCTAAACTTTATATATAATATTTTAATCCTTTTTTTATCCTCCTAAACTCAATCATGATGTTTTAAGTGAAAACAATGGAGGTGGCACTTTCTTTATGTGAAAATAATGCAGAAACGAAGAAATTCATACAATAAAAATCAATCAAAAAAGATTTACGTGGCTCGGTGTTGAATTGATTCAACTACGTCTATGGGGATAAAGATTCCATCACCACCGAATTAGGAGAAGAAAAAGGCTTGGGGTTACAAATTCTACACTTCTTACCATGCCTCTCAATAAAAACAAAGTCGTTTCTACAGCAGAGGATTAGGACATACAAGTAAATAAAATCAAAAGATCAAATTACCTAAAATTACAATAAAAACAATAACTATAATTTTTTTTTTATATATATATATAGCCATCCCAAAATCCAATCATGGACGTTTTAAGTGAAGTTTTTTTTTTTTTTTGTGATTAAATGTTATATTTAAAATTTGAGCAGTTAAAATTATATATTTGAAATTTTGATTGTCTCTCCAAGAAATTGAGAAACCTGTACAAAAGATCTGATATTTTAAAATTAATTTATTTTTCATTAAATTATAGTTTTACCTTTTTTGGGTAGGAAGCCAAAGGGAATTTACAAAATAATCGTATTTTTAACTTCATGCACAATGAAGGTGGCGTTTTCTTTATGCGAAAACATTGCGGAATTGATTCGTCTATATCCACGAAAATCAAACACAATAGATTTATGTGATTTGTTGTTGAATTGATTCGCCTATATCCACGAAAAGAAAGAATCCATACGAACATAAGTTCCTTACGAATGCCAATTTTTTCGAGCTTTCTTCTCCTTGAGAATATCCATGCCAAGAATTTTTTGAGCTTCACCCAACTTTTTCATTTTTAAATATTTAAAAAATTGGTTGTTCATCCTATCAACTTCTATTTGATTGACACATGTAATTCACAACTTATCATCATACAAAAGCAAGTAAATGAACTCGTCATTGGCCAACTTCTTGAAATGTGGACAATAACTATACTAGCTCCTCGTGTACTCTTGTCCCCTCATGAATTGATCAATTTTTATACACCATTGTTATGGTGATTGCTTCAACCCATACAAAAACTTGTTCAGTTTGCAAACTAAGTATTTTGATGCTCCATATCTAGGTGGTTGCAATATGTATGTCTCCTCTTATAATTAAATGTGTAGAAATGTAGTCTTCATATTGGAAAAAACTTTGCGTGCAGATGAGATAGATGCGGATTAGGTGCAGATTGGTGGTATTGTAGTGGTATTATTTTGCAATACCACCACAATACCACATGAATCCTCAATCCACAACTGTGGTTTACATACGCAATATTTCCTCCACATTGAGCTGTTCCAATATCAGACCGTAATGTGCTACAAGTGCTAAGAGAGCATGAGTTGAGGGATGCTTGAATACTGGAGAGAACACCTCCTCATAATCGATCTTTTCTCGTTGTGTAAATCCTTTTACCATAAATCTTGTCTTATATCACATCACGCTGCCGAACGCACGAAGTATTGCAGTTCATAACGTCATACACAAATCCAATTAATCGAACATAACATTTTCTCCACAACTAAAGGTTCACTTGAGACTTAACATGTATCTGCCAAGTTTGAAGACAAGTAATGATGATTTATAGGTAGAGGAAAGGTTACCAAAATGTTTTATAATTAGGTTGAAATACGGTATCATTTAATTTGGTTTGTTTTGTTCTAGTTCCACAATTTGTATTTTTATGAATGTGGGTGTAACGTTAAACTTATTAGTGGTAATGAATTTTAGGGGTTTTTTAGATTATAAAGATGTGTCAATTCAACATTATGTGGCATGTTATTAGGATTTTTATCAGAATATATCTTGGAATTATTAAATTTATTTTCAAATAAAAAAAATATAATTTTGTATAGATTTTCAAAATATTATATTCATTCATAAATCTTAATCCAATAATTTTGATAATATTTTGATTAAAAATTTACTAGAAAATTTTCACCCAAAATTCTCTCTCTCTCTCTCTCTCTCTCTATGAAGCATTTGAAAGAGGCAATTAACCTTCGAACTTCTTAAGAAAATGATCAGCAAAATAACCAAAAGTAAATGACATAAAGCTTAATTTAGGGTGTGTTTACCGTTTGGATGCAACGTCCGGACAACTTAAGGAGAACAAAGTTTTTATTTTACATTAAATGCGGACCGCGAGTAGAGCCCCGCGGTCGGTGTATCGGGAAATATTTTTACGGGGTTGCCCTCATCCCATCGAGAGAGAAGAGACCCTCCTCGTCGCAGGCCGAAGCATCCCTCCTCGTGGCAGACAGAAGCTTCCCTCCTCGTCGTAGGCCGAAGTCTTGCTCGTCGCAGGCTCAAACTTCCTCTTCGTTCGCGACTTTTACAGAGACCACCGATACAATTGCTATTAGACCTAGCTGGTAAGTACGCCTCCTCCAGCGGAAAACCCTCATGATCAAAACACATCTTCGCGTCTGCCTTCCTCCGTGCTCCGCCAACTTCCCCTTCCTCCGGCGACGCTTCGCCCAGGTACGCCTCCTCCCCACTTCTTCTTCTCCTTCGCGCATGTCAAGGAAAGAAAGGGAGATTTCGGGTAGGAGCAGGGATTTACATACATACAACTTGATTCTTTTCATTTCGCAGCAAAAGAAAAAAAAAAAAAGAAGTTTTTCAAATATATCAAATAAAATTGTTTAATTAAAATTTCCTTACTAGATAGAAATTAATGTGAATATTTTTAAATTTAAGATGCTCTTAATTTAATTTAATATAAGTTAATTATACTAAATTTAATTGATTACCATTTAATGATTAGATAAATAGTAAATTTATTAAGAAATAATACAAATTATATTAAATTAAATGAAATTAAACAGATTATCCAGAATATGGGCAGAATGATTATTTATCTAGAATCAGCTGTTCTCTAAACTCACAAATCAAACAAACAGACAGCTTATCTGGATCAGCTACTTATCACCAGATTATCATGATAAGCTGAATAAGATGCAGCTGCCCCAAGCAAACCCTTAATTTAATATAACTTTGGGCAGCGAATGCGTATGACCGTCTAATTTAATTTAATTTAATTTCTTTAGATTTGTTTGAACTTATTCTTCTAATGTTGACCATGATCTTTAGGCAGGAAAGAAAAAAGAAGGGGAGTTTTCTTTTTTAAATCATGACTTGTAATATTGGTCATGAATTTTNTTGATTACCATTTAATGATTAGATAAATAGTAAATTTATTAAGAAATAATACAAATTATATTAAATTAAATGGAATTAAACAGATTATCCAGAATAGGGCCAGAATGATTATTTATCTAGAATCAGCTGTTCTCTAAACTCACAAACCAAACAGACAGACAACTTATCTGGATCAGCTACTTATCACCAGATTATCATGATAAGCTGAATAAGCTGCAGCTGCCCCAAACAAACCCTTAATTTAATATAACTTTGGGCAGCGAATGCGTATGACCGTCTAATTTAATTTAATTTAATTTCTTTAGATTTGTTTGAACTTATTCTTCTAATGTTGACCATGATCTTTAGGCAGGAAAGAAAAAAGAAGGGGAGTTTTCTTTTTTAAATCATGACTTGTAATATTGGTCATCTATTATTTTTAAGAAAGTTAATTAACTTTTTACCTTTGTATTTCATCAATATGCCTATTTCTTTTATATAAGTGAAGTATACCACACAATTCTTATGCATTTACATCTATCACACTTACAAATTTGATATTTATATTTATAACAGTTGGTATTAGAAAGCTATATAAGAAAATGTGAATTTTACTTTTGAGAGTTAGTGAAAGTGATATTTCATAGGGTTGAGTGTTATATAATCTTGATTTATCCGTGAATTACACTAAAAGAGTAAGGAGAGATAAATATGGAGAGAGAAAAAGAGAGGGAGAACATTAATCTTTTGTGATCATTTGTGTCAATCCCCTTTTATTCATAAAATGATTCCTCTATTTATAGAAGAGATGTTACATAATGTCGATATTACTTTTTTTACCCATATTTTAATGGTGTATGTACTATAATTTTTTTGGTATTTTACGTGTATTAGCATACACCTAGCTCAGTCTGCTAAGCTTAATTGGCTTTTGGTGACAAGATCAACTCGGTCCACTGAGCTTAGTCGATATTGGTTGGTCAATTGATATGGCTCGGCAGTCTATCCCTGACTCCTGATGAGGAGCTCTGGGCATCCTTCGGATGGTTGGAGATACTAGAGAACCAAATCTTCCTTTGGATCGGCTCTANAATTTATATTTTTTCTTGAATTTATTTTATTTCTAAATATAGGATAAAAAACAATGCACCTTATTCATTTAATGGTCTGCGAAAAATGGAACCAACAATGTCAGAAATGAAGTCAGAAAAAAAGCAATCATGGCTTGCATTGGGCCACAACTGAGAGAAAATTTTCGTTGGGACGACGGACGTGCTAACGATGACGTAGATCACATCACGCCGCCGAACGCACAAAATAGTGTTGTCCACGNTATATATATATATATATATATATATATATATATATATATATATATATATATATATATATATATATAGTTGGTTTGGTAGTTAATTAACACTAAGTTAGCTCCAAGCATTAGCTGGACAATGTGCATATAAACACATGAGATGATTAATAATTAAATACTTGCTACTAATACTATTTAATTTATATTTTTTCTTGAATTTATTTTATTTCTAAATATAGGATAAAAAACAATGCACCTTATTCATTTAAGGGTCTGCGAAAAATGGAACCAACAATGTCAGAAATGAAGCCAGAAAAGAAGCAATCATGGCTTGCATTGGGCCACAACTGAGAGAAAATTTTCGTTGGGACGACGGACATGCTGACGATGACATAGATCACATCATGTCGTCGAACGCACAAAATAGTGTTGTCCACATCTTCATACACAAGTCCAGTTTTCCACATCTTCATACCAAAAAAGTTGTTTTATAATTAGTGTGAAATATGGTTATCATTTAATTTTATTTTTTGTTATTCTAGTTCAACAATTTGTATTTTTATGATTTTGGGTGTACTGTGAAACTTATTAGTGGTAATGAATTTTAGGGTTTTTTATTAGAATATAAATATGTGTTAATTCAAGATTATGTGGGATGTTGTTAGGGTTTCCACCTTGCATTTCTTAAAAAATGAGCTCTAATTATTTTTGTTGAATTATTGGCAAATATTTTTAGCATTAAGAGAAACAGAAGGCTTTAATCTTTCAAAAAAAAAAAAGCTCAAAGAAGGGGAGTTTTCTTTTTTAAATCATGACATGTGATATTGGTCATGTTTTTCATCCATATGCCTCTTTCTTTTATATAGGAGAAATTTATGCATTTACATGTATCATACTTACAATTTTTATCACAATTGGTATTATAAAGCTATATATGAAAATGTGAGTTTCACTTGTAATAGTTGGTGAAAGTGATATTTGTGATATGATATCAAAGGGTTGAGTGTAATGTAATCTTGATCTGTCTGTGAATCACACTCAAAGAATAGAGTGTAAGTAAGGAGAAATAAATAAATATATATATATAGAGAGAGAGAGAGAGGAAAGAGAGAATATTAATCTTTTGTTATCAATTGCGTCAATCCTCTTTTATATATGAAATGATTCCTCTATTTATATAGGAGATGTTTCATGGAGTTGATATTACTTTTTTATCCTTGTTTTAACGGAGTCCTTACTAGAGTATTTCTGTCATTTTACTAGTAATGGCTTGTACCTTGTTGCTCCCTACCTTAGTCAGCTAATCTTAATTAGCTTTTGGTCAGCAATATCAGCTTGTTCGGGTTAGCTTAACTGGTTTCTGGTCGGCAAGATCAGTTTGATCAGCTGAGCTTAGTCGATACTGGTCGGCATGTTGATATGACCCGGTTTTCGATCCTTGACCCCTGATGAGGAGCTATATGCATCCTCTGTATGGTTGGGGATAATAGGGAACCAGATCTTCCATTGAATCAGCTCTCTTATGATAGTTTGCTCGATTACTCTTTTGTCTCGTTTCTGGATGAGTGACTTGTTCTTATATCATCTGGTCATCTTTGGCCTGTCATGTAGTTCGGTTGGCTTTGGCCTTACGGGCTTGGCTCAGACGGCTTCACTCGGTCGGGCAAATAGGTCTCATAATCTACTGTTAGCGGGCCTTCCTTCATGTACTCTTCTTTTATGTACTGCCTGGTTGAATGATTCCAGAATTTCGAGGTAGGTTATAATACTTTATCGACCCTTGAATAGCTGGAATCAATGTTACACAAGTTGGGTTTATCAATGTGACTTTTGCTAGGTGAGTGGCAAAATACATTGGGGAGGTAACATAGATGTTGACATCCATTTTTGATGCAACATATACGAGATATCCTCACTGAATAATAGGGGACCGTATTGAGATCATCTGTTGCCTACCGCAACTTAGTGAACCCATAGGACCTTTAAGTCAACCTACGAGCACAATAAGTTGGGGTCTGCACCACCATAGTCATACTTAGAGGTGATCATCTCCCAGTTGGCATCATTTTTTTGGTGTCCCCCACGTTGATTTTCGTTCTTGCATCATGGGGTTGTGTCTTGTTGGTACGAATATTTTCGTAATGCAGGTTGTCGAAATATTCACCTCGCATGTGGTTGTACCTTGAGTCTAAGGTCTGGACAGATTGATTTTGCGACTTGAACCATTTTATTCGATGGCACACTTATGAAGAATTTTTTTGAAATCTTAAGATGCATTTACGACATCTATGAAGATACGAGGATCATGTTTTGCTTATATTCGGTTCTCTGGAGTTCCCATGAGTCATAAAGCCGCTTCGACGAAGTTTCTGAGGTCAAAAAGGGCTAAGGACCAGGCGTGACCACACCCAGAACAGGTGTGGTCATGCCTAACCCTTGGCATGACCACGCTCGAAACAGGCGTAGCCATGCCCAAGGCCGCTTGGGTTGTGACAACTCCTGCCCTCGACGTGATCACGTTGTCTAGACAAAGAGCTCGCATAATTACATCACTTACGGGCGTGACCATGTCTAATCCATGCTCACCTGCGACGACCTCTACCCTTGGTGTGACCACGCCCGAGGTTGGTGTGATCGCGTTGGCTAGACAGAGCACCCGACGTAATTATGTTATGTCTCTGGCGTGGTCACACCAACCCCTCATCCGTGATGCTTGCTACAGTGGTGTGACCAAGCCTGAGTTCAGCGTGACCATGCTGATTCAACGGCGGTCTAGCGGTGACGACGACCAAACAGTGGTGGTCTTGCGATGGTGAGGGCGGTGGTCAGGTAGCAGTAGTCCAGCAGTGACGATAGTATAGTGCAGTCAACGGTGGTCTGGTGTCGGTGGCATTCAGATGGTGGTGGGCAGGCAATAGTGGTTCGACGGTGGTGGTGGCCAAAAATTGGTGGTCCGATGAGTACAATAGTGGTCGGTGGCAGAGGTAACAATGATAACCAGACAACTGTGGTTCAGTCACGAGGATTGCGATGGCTCGACAACGGTCGTCGGGCAGGGACTGTGGCGGCCAAATGACGGTGATCCGGTGGTGACAACGGTGGTGGTCGAGCAATAGTGGTTGGGCGACGATGGTGGTGAAGACTTTGGTGGCTAGGCATGGTGGTCCGGTGATGATGGTGGCCAGACGACGATGGTTCAACTGCAACGACGGTGGTGCTTGGGCAGCAGTGGTTTGGCAGCGGCGGTGATGACGACGNTGAATTTTAGGGTTTTTTATTAGAATATAAATATGTGTTAATTCAAGATTATGTGGGATGTTGTTAGGGTTTTGACCTTACATTTCTTAAAAAATGCGCTCTAATTATTTTTGTTGAATTATTGGCAAATATTTTAAGCATTAAGAGAAAGAGAAGGCTTTAATCTCTAAAAAAAAATGCTCAAAGAAGGAGAGTTTGACTCTGTCGCTTGGTTTTTATGTCGTTTGGAGTTTAATCTGACTTTGACTTAGATCGAATTGTTTTTATGTCGTTTGGTTCGTTTCACTGAGACACTTCACGTGATAATCAATTGAAGTGTGGGCATTTTTAAATTTACTTTTTAAAACCTCTGATCCAAATGTGCGTCTAGATTCATGCAGAATAATGACTTTTACAGATGTATCATTAATAAAATCAATCAAACCAATCAACTTCAATGAAACCTAATTGAAATCAGTCAGTTCCTTTACAACATATGATTTTAACATATTTTTATAGGAAAACTATGAGTGAAAATTCACATTCCGTGCGGCCATAATTTCAACAAATTTTAATTCAAAATTCTTGAAATTTTATTNTGACTTTTACAGATGTATCATTAATAAAATCAATCAAACCAATCAACTTCAATGAAACCTAATTGAAATCAGTCAGTTCCTTTACAACATATGATTTTAACATATTTTTATAGGAAAACTATGAGTGAAAATTCACATTCCGTGCGGCCATAATTTCAACAAATTTTAATTCAAAATTCTTGAAATTTTATTAAAAAAAAACTTAACAAAATAAAAACAACAAAATCTTTATTGCAATTACCAAAATAGCTCTTGATTCTCCTCATATTAAATCCTAACTTTTTTTTTTATTTTATTGAAATGAATTATTTTAATATCAGCCATACAATCCAGCTTTGTTTTTTAAAATAGCTTATCGCCTATTTAAATTAAAGTTTTGTGCCACCCCATTGCTTGTGAAATATATTATGATATTGGTGGGGTGTGTCGATTTTCTGCTCCTGTTGTGGTTGTTACACTTCTTTGTGCTGAAGCACAAGCTGTATTTATGGCCAGGTTGAATGTGGTTGGCTTACATTGATNCCATTGCTTGTGAAATATATTATGATATTGGTGGGGTGTGTCGATTTTCTGCTCCTGTTGTGGTTGTTACACCTCTTTGTGCTGAAGCAGGAGCTGTATTTATGGCCAGGTTAAATGTGGTTGGCTTACATTGAGATTGAAATAGATTCTATCGAGCTTTGGAACTATTGCACTAAAAAGAAAGAGTATCATTGCTTTCTTATTATTTCTATGAAAAAAAATCTTTGCTTTACTTAAGTATGTGCAGGTTCATTGGATTTTTATTCATCGAGAATGGAATCAACGTGCAAATTAAGCTGCTGCTAAAAGAGGAGGCGACTCAAGAATTCAATTTCTCCGTTAGGATTCCTCTAGAGTTACCTCGTCCAATTAAGAGTGTGATTATTTAGACATTCCTTATATTCGTATTGATAATGATTTTTGAGGTTTTTATTGTATAAATTGTATATGTTCTTCGGTTCTTTAGTTTCTTATTTTTTTATGCGTGAGTTGTTTGGGTGTCGGTGTCTTTTTTTGGGAAAAAATTTGCGTACGTCAAGGGGTACGCAAAGATGGGTACATAATAGGGTACACGGGGGTTATATGGGGATTACAAAGGGGTTANCGTGAGTTGTTTGGGTGTCGGTGTCTTTTTTTGGGAAAAAATTTGCGTACGTCAAGGGGTACGCAAAGATGGATACATAATAGGGTACACGGGGGTTATATGGGGATTACAAAGGGGTTCTAACCTCATTGTACCTCCCGTGTAACCCCGCTGTAACCCGCGCTTTTATTTTATCCATTGGGATTACAAGGTTATAGCGGGGTTACACCGGAGTTACACGAGAGGTACAACGGGGTCATAACCCCATTGTAATCTTNCCTCCCGTGTAACCCCGCTGTAACCCGCGCTTTTATTTTATCCATTGGGATTACAAGGTTATAGCGGGGTTATACCGGAGTTACACGAGAGGTACAACGGGGTTATAACCCCCTTGTAATCTCCATATAACCCCCGTGTACCCTATTATGTACCTATCTCTGCGTACGTTTGACGTACGCAAATTTTTCCCCCTTTTTTTGGCCCTTAGCTCCTATTTTTTATTTTTATTGAATGAAATTTCCTCTGGAATTAGTTTTAAAAAAACATAGAAAGGGGGAACAAAGGCTGAACAGATAAGACAAAACTCAATTTATTATATTCTCTTTTTTACATAAATACAGAACATTACAAATCTATTTAGATAGCCAACACAGTGACATACTTGTAAAACTAACAGAGGGTAAATGCAGAGGTACCGTAGCCTGGAAGATTAGAACGAGGAGCAACAAACGCAGAGGNCTGGGATTAGTTTAAAAAAAACATAGAAAGAGGGAACAAAGGCTCAACAGATAAGACAAAACTCAATTTATTATATTCTCTTTTTTACATAAATCCAGAACATTACAAATCTATTTAGATAGCCAACACAGTTGTATACTTGCAAAACTAACAGAGGGTAAATGCAGAGGTACCCTAGCCTGGAAGATTAGAACGAGGAGCAACGAACGCAGAGGAAAGGAATACAGCAAAAAGTAAATATAATGTATTAAGAAAAGAAATACCACATTCATTTCAAAAGCAATTCATTTGCAATGAAGTTCACCTTTCCCGTATTTGCTCTCTTTCTCTGTTTTCTTCTTCCTGCAGGTTTCCTGGCATCATTGTGCTGAAGTTTCACAAAGCAAGAAATAATAATAATAATAATAATAATAATAAAGAGAACAAAAAACGTCTTTGGATAAAAAATGGAAAATAAAAATAAAAATTTAAAGCATTTTCTCTAACTTTCATAGGGAAGAAATTATTTGCTGCAAGGAAATAAGCNTTCCTGCAGGTTTCCTGGCATCATTGTGCTGAAGTTTCACAAAGCAAGAAATAATAATAATAATAATAATAAAGAGAACAAAAAATGTCTTTGGCTCAAAAATGGAAAATAAAAATAAAAATTTAAAGCATTTTCTCTAACTTTCATGGGGAAGAAATTATTTGCTGCAAGGAAATAAGCAAAAGATAATGAAATTTGCATTACTTACTTATTTAAAGAATGGCAGCGAACAACACAATCATGTGTTGCCCTCTTCTGTCCATCATCAAAGGGAAGCACAATTGCGCGAAGTTGCCAGCCGACTTGGNGGAAATAAGCAAAAGATAATGAAATTTGCATTACTTACTTATTTAAAGAATGGCAGCGAACAACACAATCATGTGTTGCCCTCTTCTGTCCATCATCAAAGGGAAGCACAATTGCGCGAAGTTGCCAGCCGACTTGGCGTTGTAACAGAGTGTTGTATATGTAAACAATGAGGTTAGGAGGCTGTGAAATATGTAAATTCCATTGTTTTATGTGCTGTACAAATCAGGGTGTGTTAGGTATGACTCATAATACCAGAATTTTCATCGGTGCATGAAGAAACAGGGTGGCTCCGTAGAAATATAGATTCTNAAATTCCATTGTTTTATGTGCTGTACAAATCAGGGTGTGTTAGGTATGACTCATAATACCAGA
Source organism: Phalaenopsis hybrid cultivar (assembly GCA_002079205.1). NCBI lineage: Eukaryota > Viridiplantae > Streptophyta > Magnoliopsida > Asparagales > Orchidaceae > Phalaenopsis > Phalaenopsis hybrid cultivar. The sequence goes on along the minus strand of JXCR01145192.1, from coordinate 15,425 downwards.
ATTTTCAGCAGTGCATGACGGAACAGGGTGGATCCGTAGAAATATAGATTCTAGAAATATGAGAAATCTTGTGCCAATCAGCGCCTGCAAGCCTTTGATAGCGCTTCTTAAACTCTGGTTGACAACGGAAGACTGAGAGTGTTTCCAAGGAGGTAGGGAGGTGCTGTAATTCCCGGAGCAGAGGAACGTTCTNAAATTCCATTGTTTTATGTGCTGTACAAATCAGGGTGTGTTAGGTATGACTCATAATACCAGAATTTTCAGCGGTGCATGAAGCAACAGGGTGGCTCCGTAGAGATATAAATTCCAGAAATATGAGAAATCTTGTGCCAATCAGAGCCTACAAGCCTTTGATAGCGCTTCTTAAACTCTGGTTGACAACCGTAGACTGAGAGTATTTCCAAGGAGGTAGGGAGGTGCTGTAATTCCCGGAGCAGAGGAACGTTCAGAATGAAAAGCCTTCGGAGAGAAGGAAGGTTAGAGAGGCAAGACGGCAAGCAATCCAGCTTCTCAAGATCATACATAATCAGTTCATACAAAGAGGAAGGAAGTTCTGGTAGATTTCGGAGTGGAATCTTATGTAAGTAGAGATAATTGAGAGAAGAATACGACAAAGGCTGTAAGCACCGCAATGATTCGAGGGAGATAAGATATAAATTTTCTAGAGAGATGGGGATGGCCGGTAATAGCTTTAGCTGAGGAACCTCCTGCACATATAGACACTTGAGTGAAGAGAGGCCTGACAAGAAGGTAGGAAGGGACTGCAGCGATTTGAGCCTTTTAAATTTCAGCTCACGAAGGGAGGAGCTAACTTGAAGAAACCATTGTTCTGCCTCAACTGGAAATGAAACCAGCTCATTATTATCCTTAATTATCAGATTTTGAAGGGAGGCGAGACTTCTCAATGGCACCATTTGCAACCAGGATATATTGCTTATAACGAGTTTATTGATTATGAGCTGATGATTCTCATTGGCCTGCACTTCTTGCAGTCCTCTTAGAGAGACGAGATTGCGGCAATCTACAATTGTCAACTTTCTAAGTGCTGCAAGTCTCGCTGTTTCTTCAGCCAGTGGAAGAGATCTAATGTTGGGGCAGCGAAGGACTTTTAATGTTTCAAGGGGAATGGATTTTGAAGTGCTGCAACTGTTGCCAGTGCCACGTTGCCAGTTCAGAGCTTTCCACCTAATGTTATCTATCTTCAATATCTTGAGCTTAGGAGGCAAAGAGGGCAACTCTTGCAAATTTGGGCAATCTTTTAGACACAATTCAGTCAAGCAAGGAAACAGACAATCATATATTGTTGCTGCAGCATCAAACCAAACCTCCATTGCTTCCAATTTCTCAATACGTAGCACACCTAATGATGGAAAGACACAATCCTCATCATTCCCATAGAATTTAGTACCGAATCGTTTTATTTTTGGCATGTTATGAAGATACAGAAACTTGAGGAAGGGAAGCTGCCCAAAAGGTGGAAGAGTTTCCCACTCCAAACACTCACCCAGTTGGATGCGCTGTAGATTGGAGATCAAATGGGCCTTGTTCATCCATATTGCAGACCTGGCACCCATGTATGCATTTATACTCAAATTCTTTAGGGTGTTATGGGGTTGAAGGTTGTCCAGTACCTTCTCATCTAAGTTGGGATCAAAAAATTTACGCTCTATACCAAAGTGAGGAGCATCACCCCATTCCAAGCACAAATCCGTAAGGTTTTTTTTATCACATAATTTAGCACGGCAAGCCTCTTCAGGTTCCTTCACATTTTCGACGTGTTTGATTCTTAATTGATGAAGTTTATTCATATACTCCAGCTCCCCAATTCTATAACCTTCCTCACTCTTAACATAAAATCCATCCAGTTCTTCAAGAGAGTTTAACTTACCAATCCCATACAACCCAGGGATGTGATCCCAGGGTAATTGCAGATAATGAAGATTAGAAAGGTTATTCATATCCCTTGGGAGGAAATCATGAGAAAGAATAATTCTTGGAAAAATTTCATAGATTATGAATTGCAATTGATAAAGACTGCTTAAAGATCTTGGCAGCCGAAGGAGATTACATTCAAGCCTTAAGTATCGAAGGTGTATCAAATATTTAATTGCCTCGGGTATCACTTTCAAAACTCCAACATCTATATATAACAAACGTATGCTTCTTGATGCTTTGAAGATTTCACCGAGTATACACAAAAAATCTTGATCATCTACTAAGTAAGTCAAATGAAGTGAACGTAATTTTCTAAATTTTGTCACCATTCTAAGCACATCTAAATTTTTAGTTTCAACAGATAAGTGTCGAATACTCTCAGGAAGAATTGTAGAAATTAACTTTTCATCACCCATAACTCTAAAACACTCCTGTGCAGAAATAGATTGTGCCAATTCATGTAATAAATCGTGCATGGTATAATATTGGCCAAATTTAGTCTGAAAAAAAGATTTTTGTAGCAAAACCTCGAAATACTTTCTTCCAATATCCTCCATACTTTCTCCTCCTCGAACATTAGATGTATGAATGAAACCCAAAGCTATCCACATTCGGACTAAATCATCTTTACGAAACCAATGATCTTCTGCAAATATGCCACAAAATGAGAAACAATTTTGTAGAGGCTTTGGTAGAAACATATAACTCAATCTTAAGATCGGAAATATATCATTTCTGCCCATTTCTCCATTTCCAATATCACTATTTAAAACTTTCATCCAATGCCTTTCATTCAAGTTAGAATTCAAAACACCACCCATGACCTTTGCTGCTAACGGAGATCCATGAACCTTTTTTACAATCTCAACTGCTATGGATCTTAATTTAGGATGATGAACATCAGGATTCTCTACATTAGCAAAAGCATGATTGTTGAGGAGATGTAAACAGGCATCCTCCTCCAAGCCCTCCAATCTAAATGTTTCCTTCTTCTTATTAATCACCTTTGCAATCATCAATGCAACAGAATCCATCCGAGTTGTTGTCAAAATCTTACTTCCCAAACTTCCATAAGTCAGAGGAGCGAGCACATTCTCCCATTTGCTTTTATCCTGCTCCTCTGACTCCTCCCAAATGTCATCCAGCACAAGTAAGAACTTCTTGGCAATCACCTCAGATTTAAGACTTCTTTGAAGTGCCTCAAGTGACTCCAAATCAGGCTTCTTCATTTTAAGACATTCCAGCATATCTCTAATAACTTTTTTCACATCAAAGTTATTGGAAACGCAAACCCACATTTTAAGATTAAATTCCCTTGTGATTTCATCTTCATAGACATGTTGCAAGAGAGTTGTCTTCCCCATACCACCATGACCCACTATAGAGAGAAGAGAAATGTTGCTCCCGTACGAAGTAGTGCTAGTACTAAGAGTCTCATTTTCATTTGATGGCTTCCTCAACCACTGCATAACAAATTCTTTTTCTTTAACTCGACCAATAAGATCATTTTTAGGCAAGGATCCCGTTTCACGTGTTTTGTACAAATCAATCAACTGCTCCTGTTGCTCCTGCTTTGTGCTTTCTAAAAGATGAAGAAAATTGCCAACATCAGCTGATACTCTATCAAGCTTCTTCACAACCTCCTCCAGTTTTTTCAATAAGGGATCAATTTGGAGAGCACGTTTACCAATTTTAACAATTCCTTTCTTCATGGAGCTCATGGCGGAACGCAGCTTTGTTTGCTCCTTGTTTTCGTTCAGCTGATTTTCATGCTTCATGTACTCAAACTCATCGAGCACATCATCTGCTTCATCTATGGCATCCCGTAGCTGCCATACCCATTTGTTCAAATCCGAGTTTTTGTCTGTGATCTGTGCTTGGCTGGAAGCAAGGACCACGGCTTGGATCTTGGGGTAGTTCTCTCGCAACCTTTCCAGCTCCTCCTTCATGCCTGTCTGCCATCTGGCTTGACGTTTCAAGTACTCAAAGCCAGTGCTGATGAGCTTCTCCATGATTGGACCACCAAACCATTCTTCCATGGAACCGATCAAGGCAGAGCAGAACTGAACAAGAGAAAAAGAGTAAAATTCCCCCCACAAGTTTAAGGCGTGTTAGATATGCGTAATTATATTTGGGAGATTTTTACATAGCATAAATTCCTATATTTTGTGTGCGATGTATGTGAATCCCCATTGAAGTATTAAAATCACCCCAACAACTAACCTTCCAATGCGATTTGCGAAATCCAGAGACTTAAAGAGTAGTCAGATCTACAGAAATTTCACTCAGCCTTCCTCGTAGAGCTCCAGTCGGCGCCGATCGAGTTTTCTTCAGACATCCGTCGGCCGTCGGTTTCCAGCAAGTACCCTTCGTCTTCCGAAATATGCTCCGAGTTCGTCACCGCTTTCGTGGGAACAAATATTACATCAGTACTAACCCAATAAAATATCGCGCAGTAACACGGAGAATATTCTCCCCTATTATTCATGTGTTATTGTGTGTTATTCATGTGTTATTATATCCTAGGAATATTCCTGGTGTTATAATAACACAATAACACATGAATAACACACAATAACACAAGAATAACACGGGAGAGAATATTCCACCGTGTTACTGCTCCATTTTTTCTCTGTCGGGAATATTTCCCGTGTTATTCAAGTGTTGTTGTGTGTTATTCATGTATTATTGTATCCTGAGAATATTCTTGGTGTTATAATAACACAATAACACATCAATAACACATGAATAACACGCAATAACACATGAATAACATACAATAACACATGAATAACACGGGGGTGAATATTCCCCGTGTTACTGCACCGTTTTTTTTCTGCGTCGCGCGGGATATCGTGGCGTGATTTTATTGGGTACGCACGTTCCTCTACATGCGTAGTACTGATGTAATATTTTTTCCTTTCGTGGTCTCCTCGTCGTGGCGAAAAATTATTTCATACGGTTGCGTGCGGACACCGATCCAGACCGTAAATTTATGGTCCTTTGTATTTCGGTGGGCCCCACCTAAAATTTTTTATTTTTATTTTTTAAAAATGAAAATAATCCTGACCGTAGATCACCGTGATCTACGGCCAAGATCGAACACCGCATGCAGAGATGCATACGGTGTCAGCGCGCAATAATCCCTCCGTCGAGGCAGCCGATGAGAAACAGGCTTTCGCCATGATCATGCTTTCAGTCAAAGTCTACCAGAATATTATAATATTATCTACTCAGTCCCACTCTTTGCTGACTGAGCCTACAATTATTAATTGTTCGTGTTTATTTTGTTTATATTCAGACAAAAAATTGTTCTTATTTGGCTCGTTTGTTTAGTGAATAATTCAACCATGAGCTATTTAACGAGCAGAAAACGAGTTGTTCACGAACAACGAACATTTTAGACAACTCTACCTACAACAATTTTTTATATTATCATACACATATTATTATACGGATAAATTTTTCCATACCGATGTATACGCTATCCGATCTCGACCGTTGATCACAGCAAAACTGTATTTTAGTGGGCTCCATTTAAAATCAAAAAAAACAAAAAAATTTTTATTCGACGGCGGAGATCGAACTGCGCATGCATCTCTGCATGCGCTGTTCGTATGGAATAATTTTTCTTTTTGTACATATATCTTATATTAATATAGACTCTGTACATAATAATTTTTCTTGTTGAAGTGATCATTCAATGCCATGACTCAATTTTACATGGATTTCTTTATATATTTATGTCTTTATTATTATAAAAAATGAGGTTTTAAATTGTACAGTTTTTCAAGGGAGTGAAACATTTATCCTTATTATTGGAGAAACAAAAATTATTGATTTTTTTTTTTTTTGCATTAAGTAGTTAATGCTTTATAATTTGATTAAGTAAAATATTTTAATAACCTAAATTTTATATATAATATTTTAATCCTTTTTTTATCCTCCTAAACTCAATCATGATGTTTTAAGTGATTTTTTTTTGTGATTAGAAATATTATATTTAAAATTTAATCAGTTAAAATTATATATTTGATATTTTGAATATTTGGTATGTAAAAAACTTTTTTGGTTTAATGATAGTCTCTCCAAGAAATTTAATTTATTTTTCATTAAATTATAGTTTTACCTTTTTTGGGTAGGAAGCGAAAGGGAATTTACAAAATAATCACATTTTTAATTTCATGTACAATGAATTTGGCGTGCGAAAACATTGCGGAAACGAGGAAATTCACACAGCAAAAATCAAACACAATAGATTTCTATGGTTTGTTGTTGAATTGATTCGCCTATATCCACGAAAAGAAAGAATCCATACGAACATAAGTTCCTTACGAATGCCAATTTTTTCGAGCTTTCTTCTCCTTGAGAATATCCATGCCAAGAAGTTTTTGAGCTTCACCCAACTTTTTCATTTTTAAATATTTAAAAAATTGGTTGTTCATCGTATCAACCTCAATTTGATTGATATATGTAATTCACATCTTATCATCATACAAAAGTAAGTAAATGAACTCGTCATTGGCCAACTTCTTGAAATATGCAGAATAACTATACTAGCTCCTCGTGTACTCTTGTCCCCTCATGAATTGATCATTTTTTATACACCATTGTTATGGTGATTGCTTCAACCCATACAAAAACTTGTTCAGTTTGCAAACTAAGTATTTTGATGCTCCATATCTAGGTGGTTGCAATATGTAGGTCTCCTCTTATAATTAAATGTGTAGAAATGTAGTCTTCATATTGGAAAAAACTTTGCGTGCAGATGAGATAGATGCGGATTAGGTGCAGATTGGTGGTATTGTAGTGGAATTATTTTGCAATACCACCACAATACCACATGAATCCTCAATCCACAACTGTGGTTTACATACGCAATATTTCCTCCACATTGAGCTGTTCCAATATCAGACCGTAATGTGCTACAAGTGCTAAGAGAGCATGAGTTGAGGGATGCTTGAATACTGGAGAGAACACCTCCTCATAATCGATCTTTTCTCGTTGTGTAAATCCTTTTACCATAAATCTTGTCTTATATCACATCACGCTGCCGAACGCACGAAGTATTGCAGTTCATAACGTCATACACAAATCCAATTAATCGAACATAACATTTTCTCCACAACTAAAGGTTCACTTGAGACTTAACATGTATCTGCCAAGTTTGAAGACAAGTAATGATGATTTATAGGTAGAGGAAAGGTTACCAAAATGTTTTATAATTAGGTTGAAATACGGTATCATTTAATTTGGTTTGTTTTGTTCTAGTTCCACAATTTGTATTTTTATGAATGTGGGTGTAACGTTAAACTTATTAGTGGTAATGAATTTTAGGGGTTTTTTAGATTATAAAGATGTGTCAATTCAACATTATGTGGCATGTTATTAGGATTTTTATCAGAATATATCTTGGAATTATTAAATTTATTTTCAAATAAAAAAAATATAATTTTGTATAGATTTTCAAAATACTATATTCATTCATAAATCTTAATCCAATAATTTTGATAATATTTTGATTAAAAATTTATTAGAAAATTTTCACCCAAAATTCTCTCTCTCTCTCTTTCTCTCTCTCTCTCTATGAAGCATTTGAAAGAGGCAATTAACCTTCGAACTTCTTAAGAAAATGATCAGCAAATAACCCAAAGTGAAAAACATAAAGCTTAATTTAGGGTGTGTTTACCGTTTGGATGCAACGTTCGGACAACTTAAGGAGAACAAAGTTTTTATTTTACATTAAACGCGGACCGCGAGTAGAGCCCCGCGGTCGGTGTATCGGGAAACATTTTTACGGGGTTGCCCTCATCCCATCAAGAGAGAAGAGTCTCTCCTCGTCGCAGGCCGAAGCATCCCTCCTCGTCAAAGACAGAAGCTTCCCTCCTCGTCGTAGGTTGAAGTCTTGCTCGACGCAGGCTGAAACTTCCTCTTCGTTCGCGACTTTTATAGTGACCACGGATACAATCGCGATTAGACCTAGCTGGTAAGTACGCCTCCTCCAGCGGAAAACCCTCATGATCAAAACACATCTTCGCGTCTGCCTTCCTCCCGGCTCCGCCAACTTCCCATTCCTCCTGCGAGCTCTCTCCGGCGACGCTTCGCCCAGGTACGCCTCCTCCCCACTTCTTCTTCTCCTCCTTCACACATGTCAAGGAAAGAAAGGAATATTTCGGGTAGGAGCAAAGATTTACATACATACAACTTCATTCTTTTCATTTTACAGCAAAAGAAAAAAACAAAGAAGTTTTTCAAATATATCAAATAAAATTGTTTAATTAAAATTTCCTTACTAGATAGAGATTAATGTGAATATTTTTAAATTTAAGATGCTCTTAATTTAATTTAATATAAGTTAAATATACTAAATTGAATTGATTACCATTTAATGATTAGATAAATAGTAAATTTATTAAGAAATAATACAAATTATATTAAATTAAATGAAATTAAACAGATTATCCAGAATATGGGCAGAATGATTATTTATCTAGAATCAGCTGTTCTCCAAACTCACAATCCAAACAGACAGACAGCTTATCTGGATCAGCTACTTATCACCAGATTATCATGATAAGTTGAATAAGCTGCAGCTGCCCCAAACAAACCCTTAATTTAATATAACTTTGGGCAGCGAATGCGTATGACCGTCTAATTTAATTTAATTTAATTTCTTTAGATTTGTTTGAACTTATTCTTCTAATGTTGACCATGATCTTTAGGCAGGAAAGAAAAAAGAAGGGGAGTTTTCTTTTTTAAATCATGACTTGTAATATTGGTCATGTATTTTTTTTAAGAAAGTTAATTAACTTTTTACCTTTGTATTTCATCCNACACGTATAGGACCCTGCGGCTCGGCTTCGACACTCGACTTTTTACCTCAATACCCTGCACGAAACATTTTTGCTCGCGAAACAGGTGAATGTGTGATCGAAGATCACCTCTCCTCTTCTACTCTNAACACGAACGAACACATCTTAGTTCGTGTTCGGCTCGTTAACTTATCGAACGAAATTAACGAGCCGAACACAGCTTCTTAACGAGCCGAACACGAGTTGTTTGCGAACAACGAGCTGTTTTGACAGCCCTAGGCAGCAGATGAAAAACAGGCTTTCGCCATGATCATGCTTTCAGTCAAAGTCTACTAGAATATTATAATATTATCTACTGAGTCCCACTCTTTGCGGACTGAGCCTACAATTATGGGTGTAAACGTGGTGAATCCTAGCGTGCTTGAGTTCACCTCATATTTGGATCCTTAAAAAATATAATTGTTCGTGTTTATTTTGTTTATATTCAGACACAAAAAATTAATCTTAATTGGCTCATTTATTTAGTGAACGATTCAAACATGAGCTACTTAAAGAGCAGAAAACGAGTTGTTCTCGAACAACGAACCTTTTAGACAACTCTACCTACAATAATTTTTTATATTATCATACACATATTATTATACCGATAAATTATTCCATATCGATGCATGCGCTGTCCGATTCTGACCGTCGATCACAGCAAAATTGTATTCTAGTGGGCCCCATTTAAAATAAAAAAAAAAAAAAAAATTTTATTCGNAGTGGGCCCCATTTAAAAAAAAAAAAAAAAAAAAAATTTTATTCGACGGCCGAGATCGAACAGCGCATGCATCTCTGCATGCGCTATTCGTATGGAATAATTTTTCTTTTTGTACGTGTAGCTTATATGAATATAGACTCTGTACATAATAATTTTTCTTGTTGAAGGTATCATTCAATGCCATGACTCAATTTTACATGGATTTCTTTATATGTTTATGTTTTTAATATTATAAAAAATGAGGTTTTAAATTGTACAAATTTTCAAGGGAGTGAAATATTTATCCTTATTATTGGAGAAACAAAAATTATTGATTTTTTTTTTTTTGCATTAAGTAGTTAATGCTTTATAATTTGATTAAGTAAATTATTTTAATAACCTAAATTTTATATATAATATTTTAGTCCTTTTTTTATCCTCCTAAACTCAATCATGATGTTTTAAGTGATTCTTTTTTTGTGATTAAAAATATTATATTTAAAATTTAATCAGTTAAAATTATATATTTGATATTTTGAATATTTGGTATGTAAAAAACTTTTTTTGTTTAATAATAGTCTCTCCAAGAAATTTAATTTATTTTTCATTAAATTATAGCTTTACCTTTTTTGGGTAGGAAGCGAAAGGGAATTTACAAAATAATCGCATTTTTAACTTCATGTACAATGAATGTGGCGTGCGAAAACATTGCGGAAGCGAGGAAATTCACACAGCAAAAATCAAACACAATAGATTTATGTGGTTTGTTGTTGAATTGATTCGCATATATCCACGAAAAGAAAGAATCCGTACGAACATAAGTTCCTTACGAATGCCAATTTTTTCGAGCTTTCTTCTGCTTGAGAATCTCCATGCCAAGAATTTTTTGAGCTTCACCCAACTTTTTCATTTTTAAATATTTAAAAAATTGGTTGTTCATCCTATCAACTTCTATTTGATTGACATATGTAATTCACATCTTATCATCATACAAAAGCAAGCNTGTGTTCGACTTGTTTATATTTCGAACACCAAAAATTTGTTCTTATTGGGCTAGTTTGTTTAGCGAGTCGAATACGAATTGTTCGCGAACAAAAAATCATTTTGATAACCCTAATCATGCATACAGTTCTTAAGGGTGTAAATGAGTCGAGTTTGAGCGAGTTTAGACTCTACTTGTTAAACAATATCATTGTTCGTGTTCGACTCGTTTGTATATCGAGCTCAAAAAATTTGTTTGTGCTTGGCTTGATTGCTTATTGAGCCGAACACGAGCTATTCACGAAAAATGAGCTATTTTGACAACTCTAGTCACACAACCATAGAATGTTAAGAGTAGGGCGAGATTTAAATCTCTTTATTTATATTAAAATATTAATTAAATAGAATTTAATATTATTTTATTCTATTTTTAATTATTAATTTTAATTGATTATAAATTTTTGTACCGTTGTAGTCAATTAAATTATTTAAAAATAATACACATTACATATATATATATATATATAATTTTTTCGAGCCAAAGCAAAACACGAACGAACAAATTTTATCTTTGTTCAGCTCGTTTATATCTCGAGGTCAAAAAATTGTTGTGTTCGGCTCTTTTGTTTAGCGATTGAATTAAACACAAGCTACATAACGAGTTAAACACGAGCTGTTCGCGAACAGCGATCCGTTTTGACAGCCCTAGGTATAGTGACAAGGATTGTGATGGTT
>JXCR01145188.1:0-14665 GCA_002079205.1 Phalaenopsis hybrid cultivar | reverse complement strand
TATATATATATATATATATATTATTTTTTTTATATAAAGGAATGGCCGGAGGCTACTATACAAGCCCTGATCATCCCTCATACGCCTGAGAATTCGATTACCACACCCTACACTCAGGGATAATCAAACCCCAGATCAATATAGACTTACAACTGACAAACAGATGCCCTACCAACTATTTTAAATATGCGGCACACACACACGCGCGCGCACACACACACAATATATATATATATATATATATATATNTATATATAATTTAAGCTCAGGAAATTAAAAAAAACATCTCCATTTATTAAGGCTTACCTAAAGCAATGTTGCACATATGTCACATAAAAAAAATTTATTGATAAAGTATTTTTAAAGCTCTTAGTTAGAAGACAACTAAAGAAAAATTTAAAATTTAAAAAAATTGATGACCTCTCAAATAGGATGATCGCTTCTTCCTATGAATCACAATCGTTGTTCGTACGCAGCTTACATCCGGACTCCAGACATAATATTTAGTTTTTTTTCCTTCAATGAACACCAACTCATGAGAGGCCACATCACCCCAATCGACATATATAAGCATACAATATATTAAAAAAAATTAAAAAACAAAAAAATGCAAAAAATGGCCATTTACATTCATATCATTTACTTAATATGCATTTATTACATATTTAGCGCTTAATTTTTTAATATTTATACCAATTAAATGTTTCATATCACATAATAATATTATTGTTTTAATTCTTAAAAAATAAAAAAAAATATATAGTTTTCATATATAAATAAAGTGGTATATATCTAATAGCTAAAGCCAGGAGTGCATAAAAAACAAAAATAAATAAATAAATAAATAAATAAATAAGAGGGCATTTACATACATACCACCCAATTTTTTTGACATACATACTACCCAAATATTATGAATTTAAGAATGGGGCCACTAATTTCATAAGGATTTTTTATAATTTGTAATTCTTTCTTCTTTTCCGTTTATTTTTTTTTTGTTTTATGTTTAGTTAATTTCTCCTTCGAACTATGAATTCTTCAATTAATTTTATGGGTGTTTTATGTTTAGTTTCTTAGTGTTGTTGAGCTTCGGTCTTCTTGATTTAGTGTCGTCTGGTTTTGTTGAAGTTTATTTTGTTTACGTTGGGTAAAATATTACATCATGACTCCTAACACAATCTGCGTAATGAGTACAATGGTGGGACGTCATGTGTCAGGTGGGCCCCACCACGATACACTGACATTGATCAGTGTTAAACACAGTAGAACCCACTTGACAGGTGATACCCTACCATTGGACTTCGAATGTATTCGAAGTTCTGATGTAATATTTTTTTCCTGATTTTGAGTCTTGTATCATTTTTGTTGAAATAAAGCCGAGTGCGTTCCTCAATTTTTCAAAAAAAATTATAAATATTTCAAAAAAAAAAAAACATGTGACTATATATACATAGCCCATGTGTTCTTAAAAGAAAGCACAAATTTGACCCAAAAAAAAAAACTATCTTTTCTCTATGCTATTTCAAGGATCTCCATCCTTCCATAGAAAGCATCCTTTCCATGTTCTCTTGTGTCTCCAGTGCCCCACTTACCTGCCATAAATATGAAAATAATGTAAAATCAAGATGAAGAAATAATTAAATAAAGTTTTAAAATTATTACTATTCATTTATCATTGAAGTGGATAATGCAAATAATGTCATAATAAAAAAACATATTAATATAGTTCTACTGGAATGAAATGAACTATGCAAAACAGTCAAAACTGTACATCATACCTTATCATTGTTTTGTTTAGATAATGTTGTCCATAAACAGAGATGTTATGACAGGGAAATACATGGTAAAGCATTATCAAGGGAGAAGAGGTTTCTACATAAAATCCTTACCAAAAACCTTTTACATAGATGATGCTTTTTATATAAAGACCACAGTGAAGCTTCTAAAGTTGCTGAGCTAGCATATGCTGCTGCTCCATTCTGTTAGGATACGGATATGGTCGTTACGGGGGAGCACTGATAGTGGTGGTGTGACTCGTGCATTTGCCACCTTCAGGTGTTTGCTTGCATGGCATTTTGCATGTTTCATGACTTGTGCATTTACATGTGCTGCACTTGGATTTGTGTTTCTCACGTACTTATTCTTCGTGTTCACATAACATGTGAATGAGTGGCTCGTCACCGAGCCAATCTATTGCGTATTTCTGTCCAATGGGAGTAACATTCCTTCACTTCCTACGACACTGCTACGAACCTTCATAGGCACCTTTCAGGTCACTGCCTCTACGGCATACTCATTTCTTCTGGACACTACTTCCATGACATGCCCAACCCTCTGAGTCACTGCCTCTATGACACACTCATTCCTCTGGGTCGCTGCATCCATAGCACGCCCACCTTTCCAGGTCTCAACCTCTACGACACACCCATTCTTTGAATAGCTGCCTCCACGACACACACATCCTTTGGGTTACTGTCTTCATGACAAGCTCATCCTTTAAGTTCACTGCCTCCATGACACACTCATTCTTTAGGTCGTTGCCTTCAAAAGACGCACACCCTTCCAGGTCACTGCCTCCAAAAATACCCATCATTCAGGTTGCTGGCTCTGCAACATGTCTACCCTTTCGAGTCACTGCCTCCACGTTACACTCATTCCTTTAGGTCGTTTCCTCCACGACATGCCCATCCTTTGGACCGTTGCCTCCACGGTATGTCCACCCTTTCAGGTCACTGCCACCACGACACGCCGACCTTTATGAGTCACTGCCTTTATGACACATTTACCCTCACCACTCTTATGTATAATTTTTTGTATTTGCATTTGCATGCGTGCATGGATAGCTAGCCAGACTCAATAAACGAGTGACCCCGTGTTGGTTGGGATGCCTTAATGAGGTTTACTTGTAGGGTCGATCCCGACGAGTAATGCGAGGTAAAACATCGGGATTGACACGATTATATCTCGATATTAATTCATTTTTCATAGCAAATCTTCCAAATTCAAATTTAAGATGGTCCCTGCCCTGATTTAATCACATTTATAACTAAACTTAGTGTCTCAGAAAGATGAACCCAATGACTATAAGATTAGTTCAATATGGGTATAATTAAGCCAGATCTAGCCATTGCATCACAATTAGAGGTTTTATATTATAAATTGAATGATCAAATAAATTCTAAAATTGACATATTTACAGTGGAGTCAAGCGACTCGACGAAAGGAATCCATCATGCCTAAAATTGCTTAATTTTGAAGTCACCGACACCCAAATCCTTAAAAATTGATTTATAATCAAAGAGAATCAACATGAACTATCCAATCAAGTGATTAGAGAAGTTATGCTCCAAAAGACCAAAATGTCGCTCTCTAAAAAATTATAAATAGGCCCCCCTCTTTTTACTTGGGGGAAGAAGAGAAAAAAAGAATGAGTAGTGAAATTCTATAGCTTATTCCGGAGAGGAGACCTGATGAGTAACCACCGGCCTTCATAGCTAGCAACCACAATCAATCACCAGCCTCTGTAGCCACTGATCAAGGTCAATTGCCCTCAGTTATAGTCGACCACCGACCGTCGCCGCCACCACATGTGCACTAGCCATCGACACCCACCCATCATCAGCCAACACCGACCGTATGCGACTACTGTTTGCAACGATTGTAATTAAACTACGACTATTGTTGAATTTTCTAACACTTGTATTTGTTAAACTATATAAAGACAAGCGTAATTTTCAATGTAAGATTATAACTCCGTTATTCCTATCGTGACAGAATGATGTAACTCTGTACTTACAAACATATAATATATTACTTGACTAGGCTACATTATACCCCATATTTTTTTTTTCTCTTTCAGTGTTTTTTTCACGTATAA
Organism: Phalaenopsis hybrid cultivar; assembly: GCA_002079205.1. Classification (NCBI taxonomy): domain Eukaryota; kingdom Viridiplantae; phylum Streptophyta; class Magnoliopsida; order Asparagales; family Orchidaceae; genus Phalaenopsis; species Phalaenopsis hybrid cultivar. The sequence goes on along the minus strand of JXCR01145188.1, from coordinate 10,788 downwards.
ACTATGGTGTTTCTCTTCGCTATAGTTTGTTATATGTGTGTGCACCGATTTTTTGTACAAAACTAAGAAAATAAATCATTACTCCATCACCATGAATTTTCTGTCACTCATCTCTAAATTTTATTATGATATAATATTTACTTTTAACTTTAAAAATTAGGAAGATTTTCATTCAACCATTCAATTCCAATGCATTTATGATTATCAAATTAAAAACTGGCAAAAAGTTCACTATTCTAAGTGACAGATTTTCCAACAAAAAACAAAAACAACAATGATTCACTAACAACTTGTCAAATAGAGCCCCCTTTTTCCTACACCTTCCCATTCCCCTGATTCAAGCCAATCTACTCTCGCTCATTCATCACTAATCCATAGATACAGAGCCAAAGCACACACCTTTGAGTATAATTTTGTGAAACTAGAGGATTTAGTCCACTATCTTTCATATCTCATCATGAACTACGTAATGGGATACCACAAAATGAAAATTTAGATAAACAAAATGCTAAAAACTACAGGAATTAAGGAGCTTATTACTGTTCTATGCCTGACATGCCAACTATTTTTTCACCTTTTCAGTTTCTATGCATTCAGCAGTATTTGGCTCTAAGTAGCCACCACTAAAATTCAATTCACATACATCTTCATTTAATGATCTGTATTAGGAGTCTTCACAACTTTCTTTCTATTTTATACTACTTTCAAGAAATTTGCTTTCCTTAAAGTCATGATAATTATAGTATAAGATTGGAATGCTTAGATAGTTGTTTTTCTAACCTCAGAAGCATTTGATGAAACTAGGAATGATAATAGTTATAACCCTTTCGATGCATAACATATCCAAAAGGTGTATATCATAGAATATAAGGAATGAACTTGCTACAACTATAAGAAAAAGCGCTTAAACGATGGCAGAACTGATGTCCTTAACATATGCCGGAGAAAATGTTCTATTTTATGATGGTGTGGCGATAGTTTATGATTTGGGTTATTTGCGATGGCATAACCATAGAACAGATCATCGCTTATCAAGAGTAATTTTTTTCTGACGTCTTTAACTGTTATTGATGCGTTAAACCGTCAGTTATAAGCAAATGTTAATCGACGTCCATTTTTCATCGGTTATCTTTGAACCCGCCATCTAGCGGGGTATTTACCGACGGGATTCTTTAATAAGTGACGGGCATTTCCGTCGGTAATTATGTTAATAACCGACATATTTAAAATCATTTATAAGCCATCTGAAATAATCCTTTATAACGCCAAAATCAAGCTCCTCCCGTTCATGCCCTAATCCTTCCCCCTCTCCCCGAAGCCCTTGCTCACATCGCTCCTCTCCTTGAAAGCCTCGCATGTCCCTCCACCCCCTCTCTGTTTCGTCCAAAACCATCGCCTTCGTCTCCGAACCCCTCGCGATACAGTCGCAATAGGAGCTAGTTGGGAACGCAACGACGGGATCGCGACTTACGTGCCCGAAAACTCCCATTTTTCTCCTCCTTCAGCTCCTCTCCTACACGAAATGATCGAGGAAGGAAACTTTTTCTCTTCAATTTCTATTTTGTTTTCATTTATTTTGAAGAATGCTTTTAGGGTATAAAGTTTAGCTACTAGAAGGAAGTTTGACCAAATATTTTCCTATTTCAGTTGGATTACATTAAGGATCAGCTTGAAGCCCATATGTTTTTGCTTTAGTTATAGATGCTCTTATTAGTCATTTGCAGGAGGATGTACCTTGGTGTATTCTTTTCACCAGCAATATCCTTCTTGTGGATAAAACTAAAGAAAGAGTTTAGAAAAAAACATAAATTATGAAGGTCGACATTGGAGTCTAATGGCTTTCATTTGAGTAGATCTATAACTGAATACATGAAATATAATTTTAGTAGTAGTAGCTCTAGTGGCAGAATTGTAGCTACGAGTGATCAAATCATTAAAATGTGTGAACATTTTAGATATCGGGTTTCTTGTTCAAAGTGTTGGTGATATAGAGAGGGATGTGATTAGTAGATTTCAAGTTGATTGGTTGAAGTGTAGGAATGCATCCGACATATTCTGTGAGAGAAAATACCACTTAGAATTAAAGCAAAATTATGGTCGTAAGGCTTGCAATGTACGGTGCATAATGTTGGAATTTAAAAGAGAAGCCTAAAAAAAATTTAAGTGTTACTAAGATGAGAATGCTTACATGGATGAATGACTTGACACATATAGACAAAATGCAAATGTTCGTGATAGGGTTTGTGTTGCTCCGGTGGCTGACAAGATTGGAGAGAGTCATCTTGGATGGTTTGGTCACTTTAAACGTTATCCATCTAATGATCCGGTTAGGAGAGTAAAAGTTTTAGATTCGACTTATGTTAATAAAGGAAGAGGTAGACGTATATGGGGTTTGCGAAAATGAGATTACTTAGATTAATGATTGGTTTTCCACTTGGAAAATAAAATGAGAAAAAAAATAAACTCATGCAAAGTTTTTTTTTTTTTTGTTTTCACAGTCTTCTACTAGCTTCCTCATTGAGCAACACTCCTAAAATACTTCATAATTTGAATGATTGGCATGATGAAGTCAATTCATCGAACAAAAGAGACAAGAAAATTTCATATAACTAGTGTATGATAATAAAAGTTGATTCTTTCGAGGTTTTATAGGGCAAGACATCCCAAAATGATTATTGTAGATGAAGAAGTCAACCTTTGATATGTTTTAATTTGAGTCTTATGCTCCTCATCATATTGGTTTTGGTGGGCTCAATTCTTAGCAGAAAAGGACATACACAAATGCAATAGATGATCAAAGTCTCACATAAATTTTTTGATATAGAAACTTAGAAGCCCTCCTAAGAATAACTTTCATGATATTAAGAGAACTCTTAGCTACAAAAAGCTTGAAGCTGTAACCCAAAGATAAAGATAGCTTTGGATGCAAAATTATCAATTTCATTCATTTCTTATGAAACTTTATTTAAATTATACATGTATTCTCATTGTCTTTCACTCTTCTTTTGCTTAATATAGAAGATTGAATGAAATGTTGTAAGAGGTTGTCTGAAAATAAAAAATAGACAATGAAAAAAAAATCATACGATTCAATACTTGAAAAATAACAGAATAATATATTGATAACATCCTTCGTAGATGCTAGAAAAAAAAAAAAAGATAAGTGATAATATTATGAAATTTATTCAAAGAAAATAAGTTCTAAGAAAATGTTAAGTTGATCAAATGAATCAAACTTCTCTACATGCAACTCGAGAGATTTTAAGCACTAATGCAACAATTTCTTCATAGTTTTTGTGATAAAGGAAATTTATATGTATAACACCATACTTGTGAGGATGAATTAGAAATATGATGAATGTTCAAATGTTTTTCCTTATTAAGAGAGTGAGTAGGAGAGATATAAATTAGGGTAGATTGGTAATTAAAGGCAGACTCAATTGCTTCATTTAAAAAAAGGCAATATTTACATTTTAACGATGCATAAAGTTACAATTAGTCTTGAGTATAAAATATTTTGCTCATGAGGGGAACCTTAGGTCGAAAGCATTAAAGTAAATTTTATCGAAAAATTATGATAATGCTATAAGATTTTTGAAGATGTTGATTAATGTTGCAATCAATAGCAATTCAAGATGATTTTGGGTGTCGTTGGACATTCATTAAAGAGACTTGAGAGAAAAACCTTGAGTTATCCCATAAGAAAACTTTTCAAGATAGTTCAAAATTGATAATAATTTGAATGTTTGGAACAAATAATTTAACACATGATTAGTTCTTACATGAAGTATAGATAGCCCTGGTTGACAACATAAATTTTCATTGATTATAAGATTTATAAACATGTTAAAGTTGTATTACCAGTATTCATAGTATTATCAATGACGAGGCCTCCACAATGTAGTTATCCTTTATATTTATTTCAGTAACAACCTCAATTAAAATTTTTACAAGAAAACATATATTTTCGTGAGCTTTTATCTATCATGCTTGCTATCATATGTTTCACTTGATCAATAGCAATTATGATGATGGAAGAAACAAATTCAAGATGACATATTAGATCTAAACGGTGCCTTAAGCTCTAGTTTTAAAGGTGTATTTCTCAATAAGGGAAATGATTAGTAAAGAAAATCTAGGTTTCGGTTGGAGAAGAGTCACTAAAGTTCTAGCAAAAAAAATTCTTAAATAAGATCTATCATAATGGATTTGGTGACATGCATTTGCTAGAATCTTCATAATGTGGAAACTTAGACACCACATGTTATTGTATTTTCATTGAGAATAAATTGAATCTAATTTAAGCATGCATTAATCAATGGAGATAAAATCAATGATGACAATTATGTAAGAAAGGATTTTCTTAGGAACAAAATCAATATGGTATTTGGTTGGAGGCAGATATCTGGCATCACTACTAAATTTAACAGCATATGAATCAAGGCAATGTGGAGATACACTACAAGTGTGGCAATTGACTCAATATTAGCTATTATGAAAACCTTGCAAAGGGTCGTATGAACCTTGGAAGGAGATGAATAATTAACTATGATTAGGGGTGTAGGAGTATAATCAAGCTTTAGCCACATCAAACGTTGGTTTCAAACTCTATTCATGAGCTCGAGAACCCCAAAAACTAAAAATCCTTAGCATGAGAGTTCATCTGAGATGGCGTCAGACAAAATCAACAGTAGAAGTAAGGGATTTTTTATTGGAACTCACACTAGAGATGACATTGACAAATGGCGAGCTAAAGTTCTACAAGAGTTTGCTAGAGACGCATCCACAATATTGTGTGACTCTAGACAGAAGATTGTTAGAGAAATTGTTGATAGGATTAGCACTATTCGAAGGACAAAAATGTTTGTATAACTTGCAATTTAAACTAACACCATAAACTGATTGACAAATAAGAAATAAGAATTTAGAATTTCAATTTAATAGAGCCTGCCCTCAAGTCAATGAGTCAAGGTTGTCAAGCTTGAGCTCAAACTCTAGCTAGTCATGTTCAAGTAACTCGAGTTACTTGCACGAATAGTTAGGGTAGAATATTGATCACATTTTGAATTTTGATATCATCTTAAGTTTAAGGATTGAAGTCTATAGAGAAAATGTTTAGGTTAAATATGAAAAAAATAATATAAAAATCAAAGAATTGATAGCATCTTTAAAACATACAATACAATTACTCAATCAATAGTTTCAAGAAAAAAATTCTCAAATTTGTCATAAATACTATATAAATCATACATTAAATCGCGGATCAAACGGCTTCATAAATTTAAATAAAATTTTAACTATTTATTGATTAATCAGACTGGTTAACAATGTATATCTTCACATTAAATTTTTAATCAAGGAGATGAGGAAGGCATATCTCACGAACATTATTTATTAATTATGAAGATTCTTCCCAATATCTCTATATACTTGGTGGTTATCACATAAATTATTGCGTCCAATAAGCTGTACATTCAGACAACAGGGCTAATCAAGCCACGTCATCGCACATTTCGTGTGGCTTGTTCATCGTTGATATCAAAACGTACAGACACCAGACATAATAATTTCTCTTGATATTTGTCATGCATCGAAATACAAAAAAAAAGCAGATTTTTATATAATTTCCTCTAAAAAAAAACTGTTTTTCCATTTTTTCCATACCTCATTAGTCTCAATGGTCATGACACCACCAATCATCCCTCCTTCGCCGCCGCCCGCGAATTCCGTCCTAATAGCTCTGGCCTGCACATCCATGCGCTCGAGGCAACGAAGAGCACCAATGACCGAATCCATCGCCGATGTTGAACTCTCCGCTCGGACTGTAATCACCCGGCCTTCCTCACCAGCGAGCTCCATTCTCTCTTCAAATCTCACACTAGTCCCTTCCGCCGCCTCCGTAGCCACCGCCGGTGCCACCATTTTCATCAGCTCCTCATTTCTCTTCTGTAACCCTTCCTTCACTCCTTTCAACTCCCTCACCACCGCTGCAGCTGTTTGCACTATCGAATTCTTATCCGCCTGCATGTAAACATATTTGATAATTCAAAGCAAAAATAAATCAGATATTGTTCTAAATTAGAATGCAATGCAAATTTGGTTTAATTCAAAAAACAAATCCAGCAACTTAATTTAGACCAGTTATGATCAGCATAGCACAATTGGGGGCATTTGCAGACAACTCAATTCTTGTAGTCTTACATTTGTAACATCAAAATTTTATTTTTTAGATTTATACCAACCAATTCCTTACATCACATAAAAAATATCACAAATTTAACTTTTCAAATGTCAAATATACCTTTTCATGAATCGTTAAGATGGTATATACGTAAAAAATTGAAGTTTTAGTTTTACATGTCTAAATAAACAGGAACTAAGCAGCATGTATGTAAATCTTCCAAATTTTGTTCTTTTAAATGCTTTTGCTCCATCAAATTGGACAAATTAGTCAATTCCTTCTGCAAATTTCACAAATTTTTGAAAATGCCACACTCATATCAATATAAAAGCAACTCCTTTAAACTCAAGACATTAAAATTTAATCACATTAACCATTAATTACTGTAATTGCAATGTATCAATACCTTTGTCCGAGCAGAGAGCATAGCATATAAATCAGCATAGCTTTGGCTAAGCCTCTCCCTTCTTTGTCTCTCTCGCATCATATGCCTAAACACGCGGCTCCCTTCTCCTCCCTTACTACTTTCGCCGCCTCCGCCGCCGCCGTCGTTGCCGCAGCCCAATTGTTTCCCTCTCTGAATCCTTCTTAAGAACTCAATAATCCGTAGATGAATATTGCGGCCGTCTCCGCCTCGAGCCCGCGACATCGAGCTCAAAACCCCCGGCGGCACCGCGGAAGTTGGTCTTGTGTATTTGGAGAACGAACTCGGCCACGTGGCCTGCGAAGGAGGACGAGAGAGATGTTGCGTGACGGCGTCGAGGTGATCAACGTTGGGATCTTCGGATAAACTCCAGAGAAATTGGAGCTCATCGTGGTCGGAGAAGAAGAAGGGATCCATCTGGTTTTGTGGATTTGGCTGCTTTTGCGCTTAAATAGGGGAGGGGAAAGAGGAGGGGGAGGAATTGACCGGTCTTTTTGAGCATGTGGTCAACGTGATGCTACTGCATGGAAGTCTCGTTGAATTCATGCGTCATGAGAAAGTTCTTCGTTGCGGGGAATCCCCATTTATAAAACGTGCTCGATTTTGATTGATTTTAACACGTGTGGAAATTGATGGATGCTTCGGCTAATGCATTATTCACTTGTTATTTTATTTTGGATCGATTTATCGTGCCGTCGAGAAGCTTGACCGGTTGGTGTTCGGAGAAAGTTACGAGAGAGGGATTTAGGACCTTCCATTTGCGTTAAGATGCGTGCTGAGCTGGATTTTGTCGCATGATGAAGCCAGGGTAGCATCAATGGATTGGGGGCAAATGATTGGCAAAATTTGACTTAATTTTCATATTAAAAAAAATATATTTGGTTAAAATATTAGAAATAATTTTTATATAAGATGATTCGAGCTTTAGTTTTAGCAAGATGATTTACTGGTGAAAAAGTGCGGTTCAATATGACGAATCTTATTGCGTGCTAGAAAATTCATGACAATAATATGATAATGTAATATTTTAATATTTTACGAAAATCCAACACACACACACATATAAAAAAGAAAAATTAATATTTTTTACTACACAAAAATCACGGGATATAGCCCAGTTAAAACAATTCACTATGTGTTTATAAGTAGAAGGATTCCCCATTCACTCTTGTTAGTAAGAACTGAGTTATAATTTTACACCAAAAGCCTAGGCTTCTCTCGCCTTCACATAAATTTGATTTTCAAGGCACACAACCATTAAGCCAACTTGTCAAATTTGCTATGCTCTAACTTTTAAAGATACAAAATATAATACTTATGCCAATGTGAGACATGTTCGTGATCTTTAATTTGCTACGACCAAAATCTTTAATTTCACGTATAAAATATCACTATTTTAACTTTTAAAAAGCGAATTAATTTTTTTCATATATAAATAAGGTGGAAGAAATGTAAAAATGAATTCTCTAGGTATAACTAACTATACACAAACCACCTGAAAAACATTGATATTTACAAATTAAACGCACGTGATTTCCTTGAACTATCAAACTCATGTATTTACGTGCACCACAGTCAAAATATTGAGAATTTGATAAAAGTGACAAATATAGGTTGGGGTTATATTTGAGTGGAAATTTAAAAAATGGATGAGGAAATATGTTCAAACTCGTTGGTTTAATAATCGAGTATTTTAAAAAAGTATTCGAGACTGTTTGATTACTATTAAACAAACATAAACAAGCTCCAATCGAGTCGAGCCATAACATTTTATCTGTCTTTTGAGTTCTAGTTTAATTAATCGATGTTGACCAACAATCTCAAACTAATGTCAACATATTTTAACTAAAAAACATCAAATCGATAATGTTACTCCCAAGCTCGAATGAAAATGATTTATGAAATTTTGGAAAACGATTACTTTATGCCCCCATCGAAATTGAGCCGCCATAGTCTCATTGGATTGCTCTCATCAAGATGATTTATTTAACTATAAATATCTCAAATTTGGTGTTTGTTTGAATATTTAATTGACGATCCAGAGTTTCTAAATATGTCTCAATGGCTTTATTTGAGCTTGATTGGACCCAAATTGAACTATTTTTTGCGTCAATAGTTTTGTCATGTTGATTTGACTATAAACTTACTGAAAACGGGGCCCAGATGATCTTAAAATTTAATTTGAAAAATAATTTATGAGAAAATTCATCGAGATTGGTGCTAGATGACACTTCAAACCTAATGAAGACCAAAAGTTTAATCCTGAGAATTAGGGTTTACTAACTTTATGTTATTCGTTTTGCTAATGGAACATGTCCAAATAAGTATTAAAAAAGTCATTGTTTGGAACATTCATTGGAAGGTTGTTTTAGGCCTCTAGAAGATAACTTTTCTCTAAAAATATTCTAACTTCGACAAAAAAAATAAATTAAAAAAATAAGAATAATTTGGGTTGAGCTATCAAATCAATTTTCAGTGCGATGAATTTATAGTCAAAATTTTTTTTATGTTTAATACATCATTTAAGTGTAATTGGAGGCATTGGATGGGTAAATGGATGATCAAGTGAATTCAAAATCTGACAAATTTTTAGTCNTAATTTATCAGAAAATTCATCGAGATTGGTGCTAGATGACACTTCAAACCTAATGAGGACCAAAAGTTTAATTCTGAGGATTAGGTTTTACTAACTTTTTGTTATTCGTTTTGCTAATGGAACATGTCCAAATAAGTGTTAAAAAAGCCATTGTTTGGAACCTTTTACTAACTTCTCTTAAAAAAGGTTGTTTTAGGCCTCTAGAAGATAACTTTTCTCTAAAAATATTCTAACTTCGACAAAAAAAATAAATTAAAAAAATAAGAATAATTTGGGTTGAGCTATCAAATCAATTTTCAGTGCGATGAATTTATAGTCAAAAATTTTTTTATGTTTAATACATCATTTAAGTGTAATTGGAGGCATTGGATGAGTAAATGGATGATCAAGTGAATTCAAAATCTGACAAGTTTTTAGTCAAATCGAGCATCTCATTGAGCTGAATCCAATGAGCCCAAGTTCACTATATTCGAACATTATTAAGACACTCAGATGCTCATAGAATATCGTCCGACCAAAGGGATTGCTCGGGGCCATCCAATGGAGTGGTCCAAATTTATGAAATATTTAAAAAGGATGTCACTCACAAAGTCTGGATAGACCCACACTTTCTTCATAAAAAGGGGACATGGGATCTGGACCTATAATAGAAAACTGAAAGAGCTTCGTGCTCTTGAGGGTTCGAGCTCCACCACCACCTGATCATTGTCAACTTGTTGATGCCACCACCATCACCAGATCATCATCGCTGCCACCCAACCACTGTCGTTGAGCCGCCACCACCGTCGGACAACTGCTGCCTGACCACTTCGTTGACGCATCACTACAGTCGAATCACTATCGTCGTTGCCCAACCACAGTCGATGAGCTACAACTGCCACCGAACCACCATTGTTCGGCCACCACCGTCAAGCCTTCACCATCGTCACCGCCAGACCACCACTGACCGCCACCACTGTTGACGTCGGACTGCCGTCGCCACCNTTGCCCAACCACAGTCGATGAGCTACAACTGCCACCGAACCACCATTGTTCGGCCACCACCGTCAAGCCTTCGCCATCGTCACCGCCAGACCACCATTGACCGCCACCACTGTTGACGTCGGACTGTCGTCGCCACAACCAAACCTTTGCTGCCCGACCATCACCATCATCGTCACTACCGCCAATATTGACATTAAACTTTATAGCACTCAACTTTTACCGTTGACTCTTCTTCATACTAGCCGGATCTCCACGACTTCCCTAATGAAAATCTCATTCCACTCCTGTTACATTGCTTATGGCCATTCAAGGTTCGTTAAAGTACTGTAACATACACCGACTTTGTGGAATCATTTCAACTTGGTCCGAACCTATGATTTTTTGCCCTTTCGGGATCTCCTCATAAAAAAACTGCTCCGTCAATTTCTTTTGACCTATGTGTGTGATAAATTTTAATACAACATTAAGACATTAATATACCACATATCGCCACAAGTTTACAGGCAGGCAACAATGTTTATTCAAAATAGATAAAATGAGCACACAAATTTAGACTTGCAATGTATTAATTAAACAAAGCCTGGTATAACATTAAAATATGAA
>JXCR01145184.1:269781-282616 GCA_002079205.1 Phalaenopsis hybrid cultivar | reverse complement strand
TTCAATTTGGGTCAAAATGACTAGAAGTTGGGTTTGGGTTAGGCTAGCCATGACATTGAGCTTAATTGATTGGTAAATATTGTGTAGATGATTGTCACAAGAGGTTTGGAAATGGTTTGGAGTGATTTTGGATTGGTTTGGAGGTTCAATTTGGATGATTTTGGGCATAGGGTCAAAATTGGGGGTTTGGATTGGACTTGGGTTTAGGTTAGGCTAAGGTTATTTTAGGTCCAAATTGATGACTCAAAATGGTCTAGGGGTATGTCATAAAGAGTTTTCAACATAAATTGGGTGTCAATTTTGGGGGTTAGGGCATTCAATTGGATGGCATTTGGGGACATAGCCAATTTGGGTCAAATTTTGGGGTTTTGGACTTGAGTTAAAATTAGGTGAAATTAAAGCTTGGCTAAGGCCAATTGAAGGTCCAATTTGATGCGTTTGTCATGAAGATTTTAGTATTCAAATTGGGGCAAATTGAGTAGATTATGGGGTTCAATTTGGTGGGATTAAGTCATAGGGTCAAAATTGAGAGTTTAACTTGGATCAAAATTGAGCTCAAAACATGGGTCAATTAGGCTTAGATTTGGTTTTAATTAATCACATGAAAGATGAGTTTGAGTTTAGAATTGAAATTGGGGAGGATTGGGGCCAAATTGATGGGTGAGGTAAATTTGGAGAAATTATGCCTTTAAAGGCAATTTGGGGGTTTTGGTCAAAATGATCAATTTGGCCAAATTGGGTTCAATTGAAGGGTCAAAATTGGTTTTGAAGACATTTGAAGTGATTTTGGATGTTTTGGGAAAGTTTGGGGTGCCAGGGTATTTTTGTAATTTTGGCAAATTTGAGGGTATTTTTGTAATTTTGGCAATTTTGGGTGGTTTTGAGCAATTTGGGTATTTTGAAATGGTTTGAAATGATTTTTGAAAAAAATTGGGTATTTTGGGTGAAATTGAGAATTTTGGCCAAATTTAGGGTTTCAAGGGCATTTAGGTAATTTGGGTGAATTTGGGGGCAAGAGGTCAAATTGGATATTTTGGTAGAATTAGGGTGTCAACCACCTTATATGAGCTATGGACCAGTGAAATTCCCATTTGGGTCCTCTATATACTAGTTTTAGCTAAACCCTAGCCTAGGGCTAGTGGGTCTAAGGGATCATCTACATGAGTCTCCAACAAGATCAAGGGATCAAAGTCAACAATTTTTGGTTTAGGGTTGCAAGTGAATTAAGGTGATAGTGAGTGTAAGGGAGTGAACTAGCTCCAGACCAACACCCAGGGGCAGCCCTAAGGTCAAGCAGTCTATGGGAACTCTCCTTGAGACCCCCCATACGCTAGAAGTTAGGACCAATATGTGGAACTTCAAGTTGAGCAAAGAGGAGTTTAGAGTTTGTAATGGTAAGGGTTACTTTTGTAGTTTTCTAGGAATAGTCAACAGGAAATTCCTATGGCTAGACCCTAGGCTACTAAAGAGGAAAAACTAAACATCAACCAAAAGTGAGATCAACAAAGGGTGACGCTAATTCTCTAGCCATTGGTGCAAGATCCGACCAAGAACTATTTCTTGTAGTTTTTTATTTTGTGCTACAGCCCAATGAGTTGGAGTCTATAACAAGAGAAAAATTTTGCAAGCCCGTCTTTATTGATCTTGAATGAAAAGTAGTAGTTAAACAAGTTAGTTGACCAAGGGATAGCTAATCGGTGGAAGAAAACAACAAACTTAATTATTGCGATGATCAAATTCGACACGACTTGAGCTAGAATCACTATATATTTATTGAAAACGCCCTTCAACTCGGTACAAAGTGTGAGCCATGGACTACTTTGAAATTGATTCTGGTAGAACACTAGGTCATTCCCGAAGTTGTTTGTTGCTTGGTCAAAACTCTCTACGGCTTGAAGCATAATTTTTTTATCAAAAATAAATTCCAACAGCTTCTGCGTGTCTTTATAGGTCAGCACAGAAGCCTCCATCACTGGGTAGGTACTAAAAACCCTAAGAGAATACTTACAAGCCATTAAGGGAAAAAAGGAGAGAAGGAAAGAATCATAAAGGTTTTGCAAAAAGTTTCAACCCTAATGCGTCATTGTCTATTTATAAGGTGGAGTGCTCGAGTTGAAGGGTCTGGATGCCATCATTCCAAATATCTCGATATTCAAAAGATGTCACGCCACATAAAATCAAATATAAATATAAATATAAAATATACTATAAATTCAGTTCATTTAAAATGAAAGAAAAGGTTACATGAATTATTCGGAAAGCAAAGGAGTCCTCAGCCACTTGAGTGGAGACATGTCCCGGCTAAATAACTATGTGAACAAAAGACCACCGCCAAACATGAGATAATTGCCCCGATCGATTTTCTATTGAGTTCGAACAACCTACAACTCAACCTAAAGAGCCACCACCTCAAGAATCTGTGTTTCTCCTTCCACATCATTATTCAGTCCTCTGGAGGTGCATTCAAAAGAGTCCACTATCTCATTCACTTTATGCTCCAACGATCGATCCAGAAGACTATTGCTAACACCATGCATTCCTTGCGAAGTATTGAAAAGTTCGGCTAGTTAATTGATCATGTCGCTTGTCGGCGGTTGGTTCTCTTCAGTATTTTGATGAAGCACGACTGTTATTATAGGTTCAGTAACAACATCGACCAACCCTGGCACAAGAGTGCTGACTTTCTTCACTTCGGGCGGAGGAGCATCAGAAGCCACTGCTTTACTAAGTTGTTCGAAGACACCAGCTAACTTCTTGAACAATCATATCTATGTGACGAGCCTCTTCCAAGATGATCATAACTGAATCCATGGGAGGAACCGAAAGCCCTTGATTTTTCTCCATTCTTGCTGCTTCTTTGGTCGATTCACATTGGGAGTAGCAGAAAATGTGACGTTATCATTTAAGTCGATCATATGATCCTTGTGTTTCTTCTTTTTACCATGACCATATTTTTCTTTGTCTTTTTGCTAACAGGGGCAGGAGGAGGTTGAAGAGGGAGTTGAAGCTTATTTAGAGCAATCTAATGCGCCTTGTCATCCAAATGATCTGGGGATCTCACGTCATGCATGCAGACATTTCGAAATCTGATATCAGGGCGAGAAGGGAAGAATACTGACCCTATTTTTAAGAATTATATGGGGACGAAAAACTAGAAATTAATGATTATGCTTTGATGAGGTTTAATTAAAAATTTGATTGTCCTTTTGTAGTCATGAAAGGAGCAAGAAATTGGGGAACTAATATGTATACAAGAAAAAAATATTTGCACGAATCCCAAAGATATCAACTGGTTCGAGGAGTATTGTTTCTGATCATATTACCATGTCAAAGATTATTAAACAACCGATCAAGTTATCCCGCTTGCCCAGGCAGCTAGTAATCCCATCGGACCTGGACGATCGGTTGAATCGTATGATCGCCAAAATTGATCTGAAACGAGACAACCGACAGTTAGAAGTAAAATCAATTTAGTCATATACCATGCCCAATGGACGTGATCATTCATGAAAGTGGCACCTATTCAACTATTGGAATTAAAGAATAAAGAGATAGTAAAACTAACTACCAAATGTTAGAAAATTGACAAGAAATACCCATTAACGATGAGATAAATGGGGGTAATATTGTAATTGTATACTCAAGCCACCTATATTTATAAATATGGATTATTTTATAAATAAATATAACACTCTCAATTTATGGTTTCTTCTTTTATACTCACATTTTAACAAATTTATTTATATAAAATAATTTCTCATCATAAAAAAAATAAAAAAAAACAAAAACTACAATGATATATAATTTCATTAAACATATAATTATGAAAAAATATTGCTAACATATCTTAAACACTAAGACGATATTTTATAGCATAACATGAATTAGATTTAGCGATTAATTTAATTTAACGTCAGTCTAATATGAAAACTTGAAAATTAAATCCAACTCTATTAAATCGAATTTTCTCGTGTTTCATCTTTTTGTCCCCTCGTTTCTCATTTCTGTCTCTTGAGTAAATCTGAACTACTAAATCTATTTATGAGGCGGATTTATTCTGTCATTTCTCGTGAACTTTTTAACGTAGATAAATTCAGATTTATTGAATCGATTAAATCTTATTTAACATAAATCTAAATTATATTCAAATAACTATTAAAACTTAAATAAGATGAAAAATATGATTGCTATTAAAACTGATAATTAAAACCATTTACAGCCGTTGGATTTGATAAAAACGCATCCAAAACCTCTTTAGAAAAAAGGCCTTTTGATTCTTCAAGTATAACCTCTCCCTCCGGAAACCTAGTTCGTCTGGCGTCTAGTGATCCCGTGTTCGGTTGATTTTCTCCTGTTTTGAAATCAATGGCGACAGAGACGAAGCCTTCGGCGGGCGAGGACGCCAAGATGGACCTCTTCGAAGACGACGACGAGTTTGAGGAATTCGAAATCAGCGAAGGTAACCCCCCAATTCGGATTTTAATACAGCGTGATGTACTTTGTCTTTTTAAATGGATTATATTTGTTAGTTATTTCGTTGATGTGCATGCTTGAATTGCAACCGTATTTTTTCTGATGTAGTGGGTTGATTTGCTTCTTTCTTTTCATTCTTGGCCCTCGAACTAATAGGCTGCGTTAGAGTTGAACAGGTTCTTTTGGACTAGAGTTGGGAATTTCCAAGTTACAAGAACAGTGTGGGATTATGCGGGAGATATTCCTGATTTTGGCAATCTGTTCTGCATCTATAAAACTTAGCCTAGTTGGCACTAGGAGGGCTTGAGTCTTCGCATATTCTGTTATGAGAGTTCAAGAATGTTCATATGGAATAAAATGGTGTATTGTAGTGGTTTCTGTCTGATGGATCTAAAGCATGAACGTTTAATTAGTTTGAAGAAATGATACTGAACTGATTTGTGACTAATTGTTGGGAATGGGAGGCATCTGCTTTTCAACTTTTCTGTCTTGGGCAAATTCAGTTTATTTTTTAAAAGCATGTAGGGTTTTAGTGGAAGAGAATGAATAGTGAATATTGAAGTTGGTCGTTTGTGGTTTAATATTCATTCTAAAGATGATGCTATGAATTAAGAGTCGGCATTATTTCATGTATGTTATACTTGTGAACAAATTCAAAGCCTTGTTGTAAAAAATATATTTTTATAAGGAAACTTATATTTTGGATCCAATTTTTCTAAGAGAAGATTGTTTAGTCAATGTCTTTAATCCTCTTGTTGATTTCATCCAAGTGTAAAAAAAAAGCGATGACCATATACTGGCTTGTTTATTAAAATTCCAATACCTTATTTCTTCTTTATTTATTATATGCCAATCTTCTTAAAGGCTGCATCATATGTTTTCTTTCAATCCAACAGTACACCACCCTCCCCCAAATGTACTTATAGGCAATGCACCTCTTTTGAAGCTATTGCCAACTAATAAGTGGAAAATATTGGAGTTGGGCTGAAGTTAAGCTTGCATGATTATGTGAATTGATGGTGGAACTTCCCTCCTCATTCCCTTGCTCATATATTCTCCAAGTTTATTTGCAGTTTGATTGGATGAGTTAAGACAGTATTATCAACTAGTTAATTAATGATTTTAATATTTTGTTAGTTTAGTGGTTATATTCGCTTACATATACAAATATATGGTAATCAACATTGCTGATCCTAAGCCTGGATGTGAATTGTAGAAAGTTGATGTTAATTTTACATCCACTTTGGATTCTATTTCAAAATCAATTAAATGAATCTGTGTTGATGGTTGCTACTTACTAGTGCCAGGCATTCCCACAAAATGGTTCCCTGCACCACAGGTCCACAACTGTATTGGGGTAAGAAGCTAGTAGGGGTTGGCTAAAAAAGAAATAAATTAAAAAAAAAGATGGATGGGCAACTGCAACATATGCTACATGAAGAGAAGGATGTTTGTGTCTTAAGCATAAGAGGATTTATGATGGATATAGAATAGAACATAGAAATATGATTGGAGAAGCTATATTTAATTTTACAGTCACATTTCATCTAACAATAGCTGACACATACATCAAGTAATGAGTAACATTTACTTTTGATAGTGGAGCTATCATAAATCGACCATTCACCTCTTTGAAGGAAAGTTTTTTTTTTTTTGTAAAGATTGTAAGGTAATTTTTAGAGAATGTTAACGGCATAGCTTAAAATAGTAATTATAGATATATGCCCTAAAACTAGTGAAAGAAGTTAAAGAAATTGTTTGCGATGGGTATAGTGGAACTTCTAGTTTGAGAAGTTATTAATTTCAAAATAATATTTTCTTAAAGAGGCAAATTGAAACCTTAAAGCTATTAAAAAGCTTGATCAAATGGCTACTTTCTTTAAGAAGAATGCCATATCAGAATTTTATTAGATAAAATAATTTAACTTTAAATAATGAAAAGTTGGATAAATATTTTCAAGGTTTTGGTCAATCATTAGAAAGCTCAAAGATTTGTATAGAGGGTTTGGAAGCATATTGTAGCTTTTGATCATTAATAATGAGAAAGGCTAGCTACCAACAAGCTACTCATAAGATGATGATATGTGCTAACAAAGTCAAGAGAGAGGTGTTCTAAGATTTTGATAAAGTTAGGTTCATTAAAAGTAAAGATAATGTTTTTGTTCTATTTTGGAAACCCAAAAGAAATTTTATTAATACCAAAATAAGGATATAACGTCCGGTTGGAGGTATCTACTACACGCAAAATACAACGCACACAAATGAAAATCTATGGACCGCCATCGATAGGGACAACATGAGTAAAGATAATGAGTTATTTTTTAATGAAGGAATCAAAGAAAGATGTAAATTACTGTTTCGAGGAAGTATTAGATAAGAGTTGTTGAAAAATGACATTTTCTTAGAAGATCAAAGTGAACTCAATCATCTAGTATTTCATTGATTTACCAACATAGGGAAGTTAAATTAGTTTTGAAGATGATGTGTTAAGATTAAACTATAATTTTACAAAACAATGACTTTTGAGATTTAGAGGATGGAGTAGATGTTTATATCGTGTTGTTAATAAATTCAAAATGAAATATTAAAGAATAAGAATATGTTAAGTTATTGTGGATGAAGTAAATTCTAATATTTTGGAGTAAAGGATATATTCATTATTGTAGTGACAGTAGGAGAATGAGACTTATAAGTCATGTAATGAAGTTATTAGCAAGGCTAATAGAATAAATACTTGTAAAGATGCATTGATTATAATCTATTTGAAAAGTTAATTAGGTGCTAAGGAAGTAATTAATAAGTGTAGAGGGCAATGAAAAAACTTTTGAGTGATTGTTAGTAATTGATTTAGCGGGTCTAAAGGAGAAATTGTGTGCTACATATATGTTAAGTGTTAAAATGGCTTTCAATCATATTAGGTGCTATGTTAAATATAAGTCGAGCACTTTCCTTAGCACACGAGCAGGGTAGGTGTTACTAAGAGAGTACTTAGGTGATCACCTTGCCTTAAGGTGTCAGTATTTGGCATGAGCTCGTTGTCTTGATTAAAGAATGCTCATTCTAGAAATGGAAAAGATGCGATGCTTTTAATGATAAAATTTCAATTTATGGTAATTTAGAAGAGCATCAACAGTTGAAGTACTAAGTATACAAACTTAGAAACAATCAAATATCAAATGTCAGTGTAAGAAGTTTAAATTATGGAGTGGTAAATCTTGAGAAACAAGCAAACAAGGAGAAAGGGATATAAATCCAGTGATAGAAATAAAACTTGAATAGAGAGTAGAAAATTAGGCTTTTCCTAGGCTATGTATGATATTAATTGTAGTAGCTTAGGGCTTGTTTTGGAATCAATTTTGTTTTTTTTTTCCTTTTATCTTTAAAAATATGTTTGTTTAGTGTTTTTTTTTTACATAATTTCATTTAGGAGCGTTAAAATATATAGCACACAATTCTTATGTATATAAATATCTCACACCTAATCTTTTATATTTACACACATAAACTCAAATTTTTAGTATTAACACTTTTTAGAAGTGAAATATACATTTTCATGCATAGGATTAAAGCACCGAATTGTTCTTTATCTAAATATGAAACCTTAGTTGTGAGATATGTCAGTACATAATAATTGTGTGCTACTTATGTAAATTTACCTTTTATTTTTTATTTTTAAAAATAAATTACCATGCTTTTGAAAACACTCAAAGCAATATTTAAGTATTTTTAGTGTTTTTAAAAACAACCATCTTATAGATATTTTGAGTGTTTTCAAAATCAATCATATTTTAAGTAAATATGTGAAACATGTTTTGTTTCATATCAAACTATAAACATAATAAAATAAAAAATATATAAAATAAAAAAAGTGATCCCAAACGATCCCTTATATTTCTAGGTTATCTAAACTCGTTTTTTAGGTTTTTTTTTTGTTTAAGATAATCAATTTTGTAAGATTTTCAAATGGGAAAATAATTTAGCATAAAATTCATATTTTCTTCTTAGTACTCTTAAATTTGATGTTTATTATTTCTTGCTTTCAAAAGTCTTCCTTATAAATGGAAAGTGTTTTAAAAGAAAAATAGCCATGTATTTTTTAGTGTTGTTTTCACTTGACAAGTGCCTAGAGTGGTGCTTATTGTCTCATGTATTTGTTAGCCACATTGTCAGACGTTGCATTCACCTTTGATGATATTAATTAAGGTTATATCAATGGTCACATTAGCTTCATTTTGTTCTTGGTTATGAAGATTTTTTATAAATTTATTTAAGGTATGTTGGTTATGTTTTGCATTTTATGTCATTATGGGCCCGTTTGGGGCAGCTTTTTTGACGCGGTGCGTTTTGAAAACACTAGAATACCTGTTTGGAAACTGCTAGCTTTTTGAGATAAGCTAGGTTAAATGCGGGCCATGGGTTTGATCTCCCGGCCTGCGTCTCTTCGTGATTTTATTACGTCGCTACCTTGCTCTCCCCTCTCTCGCTTTTCTTCTGCCCTAAGGTAACACCTTTCTCATGCCTCTCTCGCGCCTTTCTCACACCTCTCTTGCTCCTCTCTCTGGTGGCAAGGAATTACCTTTATTCTACTCTCCCTCTTCCCTTCAATCTTCATATTTGTTTTTTTATTGTGCTCTTCTTTCTCCCACAATATCATCTACCATATAACTTTGCGGCGTGGAGTTAATTTTTTATTTATGGCTTTCTCTTTGTGATTTGTGACTTTCTCATTTGCGGTTTGAAGCTCTGAGGTTAGGAAATTGGATTTTGCAATTTTTTTGTGTACTCTTTTCAGTTAGTGATGTTGACACTAAATAGGACGCAATGGAGAAAAAGGATTCATGTAGCCGAGATTAAGGCTTTGTGTTGTTGTTGTTGTTGTCTCTTCGGTTAGTGATGCTATCTAGTTGGTGGTGGTTTTGATTTTATGGTGGTTGCTTGAAATAGTGCTTGTGAGTTTGTTATGGTGATGTTGCAATGTGTATTGTGGATTTACCTGAAATTGTGGTTGCCCAAAATTTTGGTTGTGATTTTGTGGCGGTGAATTCTGGTGGTTGCCCGAAATTATGGTTGCCCGGTCATGCTCAATTTGGTTCTGGTGGTGATGTTGTGGTTGCGTTGCGTTGATGGTGGTGGTGGTGGTGGTGTTGGTGTGTTGTTGGTGTAATGAGGAGGTGATGATATTGTGGTGTTGGTGATGATATAGTGGTTGTGTGGTGTGGTAGTTGTGTTGGTGTGGTGTGTAGGTGGTGGTAATGGTGTTATGTGGAGGTGATGGTGTGGTGTTATTGGGTTTTTAAGTGGTGGTGGTGTTGATGTTGTGGTGTTGGTGGTGGTTTTGATGTTGTGTTGGTTGTTTGGTGTGGTAGTGTTGATGTGGTAGGGGTGGTGGTGGTGGCGGCGACGGTGGTGGTGGTGGTGGTGGTGGTGGTAATGTGGTGTAGAGGTAATGATGTGGTGATAAAGGGTTTTTGGTGGTGGTGTTGGTAATATGGTGGTGATAGTGTGGTGGTTGTGTGGTGTGGTAGTGGTGCTAGTAGTGTTGGTGTGGAGTGGTGTTAGTGGTGGTGTTGGTAATGTGGTGATGGTGGTGATATGTTGATAGTAGTGATGATTTTGTGGTTGTTTTGTGGTGTGGTAGTGGTACATATGCCCACTAATCATTGCCTTTTATGTAGGATCCTAAAATATACTAAAGTAGAATCAAGTTATGGCACTTTAGTAGGGACACATAAATTATATTAAATGACACTGGGTTGCTCAAGTTTTTAAATCTCTTTTATGAGGAACCAGCTTTAGAAACTATGTTTTCCTCGATTATGGTGAAGGTGCTATTGAAGAAGCATTCGAGCATATGGCAATTATAATCATAGTTGTGAATGTACTAGGTTTAATTAGTGATACATTATACATATCTTTACGCTCATTGTTTGTTATTTTGAAGAGGACATTGGCATAATGGTGCTACCCTTTATTATGATTTTAAGCATTTTGTAAGTAATATTGACAGTGCCAAAATTTTTCTAATGATTAATGAATTTATTATTAGTATGTTGTTGTTAAGTAGCGCATTTGATGAAATTTAAATACAATCAGCAATGTTTATCATTCTTTTGTTTATCATTAAATTTTTGTGTAAGACATATGACGTTACACTTCATTATTTGATGTTTTTAATCAAATATTTTGGCATTAGTTGTTTTAATTGTGCATTATATATCTTACTTAATAAAAGGGAAATATGTTTCCTAGACATGTCACGTCCTCCATTTTCTACTTTTGTTTTGTTCACGTCTTATGTCAATGTCCCACTCATAGAACCAGAAACCTCGAAATGTTCTGATAATTTTCAAAATCATCTAAAATTTATTCAACCTTCTAATATCGATTGAAAAGTAAGATTGGGTCCATTGGCTGAAGTCCAACCTCATGGAACTTTAGGCCAGTCCAAGGTCTATAAGACTTAGCTTTGCACATGTTTGGGGCCAACATGCACATGACATTAATTTCACATTATAATAATATTTTCACTCTGAAATAATAATATTTGTTTCACATTATAATAATATTTTCACTCTGAAATAATAATATTTGTCTAATCAAAGATACTCTCTTTTTGTGGTTTAACAGAAGGCAATTCCATAGCATGATAAAATTACTAGATTACCCTAAGGTGCCCTTGGCACCACAAACTCACTTAAAATAAATAAGTTCCAAAGAAATTATTGGAATCTAAGGGAGGGCTTATGTACGGGTTAATATGTAATCATTGTTTTATTCAGGTGGGCCAACTCACAGTTAGGCCAACTCAAAATACATGTAAAATCTTATGTGAATACATGAGTGTTTTGTGACACGCCCCTTGGGTTCTTTATACATACATAGAGGCCACAAACAAAAAATCAGAATAACACAATGAACACTTTAAAATTAGCTCAACAAATTTGGCAAGGTTTTCAAATGATATGCTGCATGTTGCCTGATAGATATCCTTACAGAGCAATGAAAGGAGACACCTAATTACAAGGGCTCACAAACACCGAATGTGGCATGCTAACTTGCATATTGTATTGAGACCCAATGACATGGGTTTGAAAAATTCTTGTCTATTCATTTGCACAGGGCTTTCAATTTCCTTTATTAAAATTTATTGAACTTAGTTTGCACTGCCTATAGGGGAGGTCATATGGCCTATTGATGGGCTTTCCTCTAAATCAGAGATTTAGAGCCCTATTTGTGCATCATTTTACCTGTAAGGAGAGACCATATGGTTGAAATTTCTTTTAATTGAGAGGTTGTAAGTCTCATTTGTAGGTTGCATTGCATATAAGTCGAGGTTGCTAGACCCATCCTTGGTTTTTGCTTCAACAAAGAGTTTGTAGATCCCCTCATATGCTACTTCAACATCAAATTAGTAAAATTTGTACTTGTGCTTCCCTTAACACTCAAGGTTACAAGCCTTGTGCCTCAAGCATCTTTAAAAATTTTTAAGCCCTAAACCTCGATAAAATGCATGTCAAACCATTTTTAAGTCAAATTAAACATTTAAGAGCTAGTTCACATCCTGTAGTCTTTATCTCTATCTTTCCTAGGATCAAGCTTGTAAGCCTTGGGCTTGCTCTAGCTTACCAGTATCAAAACAACATATCTATTCTACTGTGATCCACACTTTTGCTTTCCTTGTATGAAGTTTAATATCCTCGCCTTTTTAACATTGAGATGTTTGCTTGTTTGATCATCGATCTCACTAGATTAAATAACCACTCTGCTCATGCTCGAGTAACTTATTTGANGAGGTGATGATATAGTGGTTGTGTGGTGTGGTAGTTGTGTTGGTGTGGTGTGTAGGTGGTGGTAATGGTGTTGTGTAGAGGTGATTGTGTGGTGTTATTGGGTTTTTAAGTGGTGGTGGTGTTGATGTTGTGGTGTTGGCGGTGGTTTTGATGTTGTGTTGGTTGTGTGGTGTGGTAGTGTTGATGTGGTAGGGTTGGTGTGTTAGGGTTGGCGGCGGCGGTGGCGGCGGTGGTAATGTGGTGTAGAGGTAATGATGTGGTGATAAAGGGTTTTTGGAGGTGGTGTTGGTAATGTGGTGGTGATAGTGTGGTGGTTGTGTGGTGTGGTAGTGGTGCTGGTAGTGTTGGTGTGGGATTGGTGTTAGTGTGGTGTTAGTGGAGGTGTTGGTAATGTGGTGGTGGTGGTGATATGTTGATAGTGGTGATGATGTTGTGGTTGTTTTGTGGTGTGGTAGTGGTACATATGCCCACTAATCATTGCCTTTTATGTAGGATCCTAAAATATACTAAAGTAGAGATCAAGTTATGGCACTTTAGTAGGGACACATAAATTATATTAAATGACACTGGGT
>JXCR01145184.1:252629-266955 GCA_002079205.1 Phalaenopsis hybrid cultivar | reverse complement strand
TTGGCACTTGGACATAAGCGCCGCGCCCAAAATTTGATGGCATTCTATCCTTACCATCTACTACAGAAGTCATACAATCCAAGCATTGCTCTATATTCGTCAAACTGAGTCCACTCTATGAGATTGAGAGGGGACGCCTAGTATAACATCAAGTTCAGCTCCTTGACTCTTCACACGTGCACTATCATTGTGTTTTTTTCTCAGCTTGAGTGCCATCTTATTGTATTTCAAGCTAATCGCATTCTGAAGTGGATTTGTAGAGAATCTTTAGCCTACACTTTTCCATAACTTGATCTTCAGCATATACATTATCTAGCCAATCATAATCGGTATGGGTGTCATTTATTTGGTCAAAATAAACAAAAAAATATATAAAAAACAAAACCAAACCTAACAAGTTTGTTTGATTTGGTTTGGCTTTAATTTGTTTAACCAAACAAACTGAAAACTGAATTTTAATTAAAATTTCTTATTTTATTTTAATTTAATGTCAAACTGCTGAAAAAAATAAAATTTATATTATATGCAATATTTGATAAAATAAATAGAAGATTCATGAAATTTAATCAAATATTATATGTGTACATATATGTAATTCGTAATAATTGTTCATAACCGAACTCTAACTAATAATTAAATTTAATTTTCTTCATAAATCAAAGTAAATTTTTGTTCAGTTAGTTTAGTTTTATCAAAATGTTAATTGGTTCGGTTTTTCAATTTTCAAATTTTGGGTTTTGGTTGCAACCGGTTTGAGTAATTTGAAAGCCGATCCATCCAAACCGACCGAATATTGACCCTTATTAATTGGCGATGGCTTCACCTAAGTACTTTAAGGCTTTGTGCTCCTATCAAACTATAGGTTAGCGTACACATATCCTCTGATAGTTAAAACTAAAGCCCCTAGAAAACACTAGCTTATTGAATAGCTTCTGTTTTATCCATTGCGATCATTCTTTCACTTTTATTCTAGCTAGCACCAAAAAGCGACTTTTAAGAAAATTTATTCTAAATTTATATAATCCAGTAGACCCACTGCATTTGGCACATTTCATTCGTGTTCTTTGTATGAAGAAGAGGACTCTTACTTTGCCGCCTTTATTTTTTTTTTTGGCTTAAAACTTCATGAAATATCCCCAATGCTAGTTTTTGCCTAAAAAACAATGGCAGCATTCCTCTCTCTCTCTCTCTCTCTCTCTCTCAGACTCACACATGCACACAGCCCCNCTCTCTCTCTCTCTCTCTCTCTCTCTCTCTCTCTCTCTCTCTCTCTCTCTCCCAGACACACACAGACTCACACATGCACACAGCCACACACGCACATCCTTTCTCGCTGGCTCCACCACCCTTGTTTTGGTTTCTCCTGGCACGAACTTCATTTTTCTTCTTGTGATCACCCGTTAGGATCAAGATTCCTCCTTTTCCGCATCTTCGGAAAATAATGATTACTTGTATGTCTCACTAAACTTTATATATGTTTCACATTTTGGAGTTCAGCATATAACATTATTAATTTGCAGAGTGGGATGATAAGGAAGAAGGAAAGGAAGTCCTGCAGCAGTGGGAAGATGATTGGGATGATGATGATGTCAATGATGATTTCTCCCTCCAATTGAGAAAAGAATTGGGAAGCAACTCAGAGAAGAAGTAAAGTGCCTCTTGCTCTCCTTCCTCCTTATTGTGCTCTATAAGCTTCAGCAAGCAAAATGTTCTTTTGAGGTTTGTTTGCTTTTTCCAAATGTGTTTTTAATTTTGTGAACAGCTTTCTGTGTTGCATTGCAGCAGCTTTCTGCTTGGACTTTGGGAACTTTGTATCAGTGAACTAAACTAGGCATAGTTATTGACTAAGTGACTTATTAATTTACTTGTTGATTATGCAGTGGTTTATAGAAGATGTTGTAGAGTGTGTTATGATGATTTATGCTTTTTCTTCTTCTTAAGTTTTCAAATGACAATTTTAATAGATGAGGCAATATTGACATAAATGTAAAGGATGTGGAGGAAATATTTAAAAGATATATGTTTTGATTTTGTTAATTATGAAATATAAATAGAAGATTATGTAAGTTTAATATCTTGATTTTGTTATATGAAAGGATAAAGATATAGATGAGATTATATATATATATATATATAGTTTATATTAGACATTTAAAGTGGAGAAAATGTTTCACAAAATGTTATGGAGATAAATGATGAATTTTATGAAATTATTATTAAATTGGGTGTATTCTGTAATATCAATTCACATCATTATATTATGTTTCTCTCTTAATCATCTTAACATTAACTGCATTACTTATCTAATTAATGCCTTTTTATTGCTGCTATTGTAGATCATCCCCTTCAATCATGTTTTTTTTTTTTTTTTATTACTTTGCAATAATAAATGTTTTTTTAATTTTAATTGTCTTTGGTTTATATTAATATTTTTGTTCCCTTTTATTTAATAGAAATATCAAATTCATAAAGTATTGTTGGTGCAATTATAATTTTATAGAATGCATCTATATGTTTTTATCACAATATTTTTTAGGTACTTTTGTTTATGATTCTTACATAAATTGACAAACATCTTTAGCCAAAGAAAAGTATAATAACTAACATGTACTCTCCAATAACGGACGAGTACAATGACACCACAATAATACCACAAAAATAAAAGCAAAGATAAGAAGAGATTGTGTCTCATAAGGATCAAAATATATTGCTAGCATAATCCTCAATCAAGATATAAATGATAAAGGCAAAATTTGCTTCCTATATATTTTTATTTTTAAGATATATGGAGTGAAGTGCAAAGTGATTTATGATGAATTATGCAACCTTAATGTAGAAGTAATCATAAAAGCAATGAATGAAATTGAAGAGCAAATGACTATGGGTCTTATAAAGAAAATAAAGCATAAGACCAAGATTAAATCATGGTCATTGGCNGAATTATGCAACCTTAATGTAGAAGTAATCATAAAAGCAATGAATGAAATTGAAGAGCAAATGACTATGGGTACTACTCAAAAACACTATGGAACGGTTATTTCATTCTGATCTGAAATATTATCTATATTCATCTTCATTATGGTTAGGGGTCTGTAGGGGTGTGAACGAGTCAAACTTGAGTGAGGCCAAGCTTGGCTCATGTTCGGTTTGTTTAAAAATAGCATTGTTCATGTTTGACTCGTATTCGAGTCAGCTTGTGAACACTTTGTTCATGTTCATCTTGTTAACTTTTTAGTGTTCTTGTTCGGCTTGNTTGCAATAATGGAATTTTAAAAGATCTTACTGAAAATGTTAAATTTATGTTCCTAGACTTGAACTACAATGTACATTTATTCTTCCTAAGAGGGAAGGTGAGATTGGAAGAAGATATTGAGAGCTTGCTTGCATTCCTTTGAAAGGATTTTCTAGAGTTTCTTCAGTCGGTTGAGGTAAACTAAAGGTTTTTTAGCCTCTTTGTTTCTCCTTATGAGAGTAATTTTTAAAGTGAAGGAAGAGAGGTGATATAATTTTTTTTATATATACTTGAAGAACTTCACACAAATTTTGCCAAAGAGGCTGACATGAGCACTATTCAAACACACTTTATGGAACGGTTATTTCATTTTGATCTGAAATATTATCTATATTCATCTTCATTATGGTTAGGGGTCTGTAGGGGTGTAAACAAGTCAAAATTGAGCGAGGTCGTGCTTGGCTCATGTTCGGTTCATTTAAAAATAGCACTGTTCATGTCTGACTCGTGTTCGAGCCAGCTTGTGAACACTTTGTCATGTTCATCTTGTTAACTTTTTAGTGTTTTTGTTCGACTTGTGTTTCACACATTTTAAACTCTTTGGAATAAAAAAGTTTATAAAAAATTAATTTAAATTTATTTAAAAATAAAAAATTTTGGTTGAAAAAATAATTGCTTAAAAAACTTTAGAGAGGAAAAAAATTATTTTCCTTTTAAACATTTAAGATAATACATTTACATCTTCATGTATGTATTAGTTTTTTTTAGGACTAATTGTGTACTAATTTTTTGAAATCAGAGAAAAATATGATAGATTTACAATTATAAATGAACATGTACCACATATAAAATGTTTTAGCTTATTAAGTTGATCACAATAACAAATTCCCAATGGGAAAAAATTTAGAAAATTTTAAGGAAAACAATGTAGAAGAACTAGTATTGATAACATACTAATTTATTGCACTTACATTACATTTTACAAATCTACATCTTCAAAATTTTAAAAAAAAAATGACAAAAATTATGTGAATCATTATCTTCGTCTTGTAAAATCTACAATTTGACAAGCGAAAGAACTTTGCATAATACGTTTGTAAAGTCTTACGATGTGTACATTTTATATAAAATGAACAAAACATCATAACAATAATGAAGTTTAAAAAGTCAGATAATAAACTTTAAAGTATTTTAATTAAAAATGTGGCTTAGATTTAACAATTTTTACTCATTTCATATTTTATACTATGAGCCTTTCTATTCATAGAAAACTTGGAGAAAAAAAACTCTTAGGCATCAATATTAATTTGCAAACATCAAATATTATTTACATGGGTGCTTGCCTTCCAAGCATAGTAGATGAATACTAATTTTAATCTTCTATCTATGTGCAATACTTGCACTTGCACAATTAGAATAAAATGTCATCATTGCCTCTTGCAAAACCTTAAGAAAATATATAAAAATAAACAAAGAACTCCAGAATATGAAGATATAATCCTTGTTTCATGTTCACCAAATAGAACCTATGCACCTCCAAGATTTAACAAGTTATTCTTACAAAATCAAGGATTAAGTACAGCTAAAAATAACGAAGGGCAAATAAAGTCAACCATTCATTGAACGNATATAAAAATAAACAAAGAACTCCAGAATATGAAGATATAATCCTTGTTTCATGTTCACCAAATAGAACCTAAACAGTTCTAAGATTTAACAAGTTATTCTTACAAAATTAAGGATTAAGTACAGCTAAAAATAATGAAGGGCAAATAAAGTCAACCATTCATTGAACAAAATAACAATCATTAGCCAACCATCCAAGAGGCCCTAGAGAACCAAAAATAGTCAATGATCCAAATAGCAACCAACCAGAATCACCAAAGGTAACCAAGCAAACCCAGCCAAAAGGCTCAAGAAAGCCAAGGCAGGCAACCCGAAGCAAACACAACCAAGCCAAGTAGTCAACCATACAAATAACTGTCAACCAGAACAAGAAAGAGCCGATGATCAACATAACAGCTAACCAGAATCACCAAAGGCAACCAAGCAAAGCCAGCCAAACGGCCCAAGGCAGCAAGAACACAAACCTGAAGCCAAAATAGCCTAGCCAAGTAGCCAACCATACAAATAACAGCCAATCTGAACCACAAGTGATAGCCAATCAAAGCCAACCAAGAGGTCCAAGACACTTAAGGCATCAAATAAAAACAAAAAATAGTCAAGATCAACCAAAATCAAAAGCATCCAAGAGGCAACCAAACAGTTCCAGCCAATAGACAACCGAGCAAAGCCAACCAATGCAACAAAAAGTTAAGCAAGCAATTCATCCAAAAGCAGCCAAGTAATTCCATCTAAGAAATTCCAGCCAAAGCACTTCTTAACAATTCATATAATAAGAGCTCAGTTAAGAAACACTCCTGAATAATTCTTATAACTCCAACCAGGATATTCATTTACTAGTTGCACTTAAGGTTGCACTAATGCAAGACATGATCTCAAACTATCCAAACCATTTAAATTATTAAGATAAAATTACTATTAAAGTTCAAACCAGCATCTCTAAAAAACACCAAAATGAAAAGAAAGGAGGACATCATAGCCTAAATCTTATAAAGATTTAAAAAAACTTTTTAATGCAATGAGAGGACACACCTTACAATGTAGAAACAAGATGCAAAAATTGAAAGAGAAAGATGTTAAATAGTCGGAGAACAAATGAATATAGATTGCAAAGATGAAGCTGACCAGCCAGACGCCACTCAAAGAGGATCACAACTTCACAAGACACCAAGATGGTGACTAGGCCATGATGCAGAGACAGAAGGAAAACCTGAGAAGTTATTTCGCTCTTGCCTCCATGGATAAAAAAAAATGAAACTAATGGAGATAATGGGGAGGCAGCATAAGTATAGAGTAGAGCAAGGTGGGTTTAGGTTAGGCTCGTCAAGGTTAGAGCTTATTATATATAATATATTTATGTACTTAGTATTAGAGTATAAATTTTTAATTAAATGGCTCATATTAATAAACTACATTTGATAAGATTTATTTTTTTTAAAACATAATTTCTTACAATCTATAATGCATTATTTATATCGAGCCTTAACGAGGTGACAAAATCGAACAAACATTTGCTCGTGTTCAGCTCGTTTATGAACTGAGCCCAAAAATTTTCTTCATGTTTGATTTGTTTGCTTAATGAGCAAATCAACCATGAGCTAAGTTTTTAGTAGAACACGAGCTATTCACGAATGACAAACCATTTTCACAGTCGTAAGAATTTGCATTATATTGAAACAACTGAAATATTGAACCAAACCGAATATTTGGGTAATTAGATTCGATTTTTAAATTAGTAGTTTGGATATTGGTTTAAAATGTCATTTTAATTGCTTTTATTATTGGCTTGGTTGATGATTCAAAATTTTTTTATTAAAAAATTTTAAAAACTCTTTGTACTTTAATTTTATATTCATACGTCCTTTTTATTAATGAAATATATAATAGACATAATATGTTGCAATTAATTTTTCTTTAATCAAAATCAAAATGAAAAAATTAAAATCAATTGGCTTTACAAATTTTTTATTCAAACTATCTATACTTTATGCTAGATAATATTATCTTCATTATAATGCATTCAACATATTAAAAGTTTATAAATCACTTTTGCTTAAGCTATTTTATGTATGATCTATATCTTTCTCAATATCAATCATATTATGTAAATTATAAAAATTGTTCATTTACCTTTGCTAATTGTACTTTTAGAATTTTTTTAATAAAAAATCCATTTTTTATAATCATTATTATTTAAAATTTTTTTTTTTAAAAGCAAAAGATGGAAAAGTCAATTAAAAAATAAAAATATGACTATGGAAGTAAATTAACTAATTTTGTGGGAATAGTTTTAACACTCAATCTTGTGAGCAAAGAGGATATATTCACACAATCAAAAAGTCTTTTAAAGATTAATTATGGCGCATAAAAGCATAGTGTCTTGGTTCATATTAAAATATTAAACTTTAATTGTAATACTAAAATTTTAAAAGATATCTAGATTCTTAATAATGACAAACTATGAAACATGGAGTGAAAGAATTTATTTGAGTCTATATCTCAATTTTTTTACAATAATTTATAAGAAACATTACAAAGTGATTGAGACATGTAGTCTATTAGGGGCCGTTTGGTTTGCTGAAAATGAAATGTAATGTGAAAAGTTTGTTGAATACTATGATTACAATATATTTGAAATACTGCAAAGCTGTTTGATTCACTGTAAAATAAACTTAGGACTCTTCTTTTTTTTTGGTTTGAAGTAAAGTGAAAACAATATATTTCAAAACATATTTTTTTTGTCCAGTGGCAGCAGGGGGTGCGGCAGGCCGCCAGCAGTGGCCAGTTAGTGGGTGGCTTGGTATTTTGTATTTTAATGAATGATGTAATTCAAATTAGGTCGAATCGACCGAATTCTAAATTCAGCCAAAATGAACTACGGTGTAAACTTCAAATTTATTTATACTTTACATTTTATTTATAATTCTTAATATTTAACACATAATTTTCTGAAATCCCGGCAAAAAAATTATAGCACTCCACAAATTCACTCAACCAATCGACACCTTAAACAAATGACAGAAAGAAGTTGAGGAAGAAGTATCATTACATAGTGTTTAAACATGTTTGTTAGCCTATTAGTATGGAAGAAAAGGTTAACAACAAAAATAAATTAAGGACCAATTTTCTTTCAAGTGCAAGTGAAGAATTCTGAAGTAAAGCCTTATGAATATGGTGACATATTTTTTATATTTCTCAAGAGAGTGTCTTTAATCTTTAGTAGCGAGCTTACTATACCTATACTATAAATGATATTAGTAAAATATGTATTATTAAAGTTTGGAGTTGAGATACTTTTATAATTACTTTTCAAAATATCTTATAGATTTGAAATATTTTCTACTTGGAGGAGAGAGCTCCATGACTAGTATGAATCACCTTAATAAAATTATGATTACTTCTCCTCTTATTCTTTTGGCATAGAAAGAAAAGTTTGTGCTCGTATTTTGATTAGTTTATAGAGCTATTCGCTTTCACATAAGGATGCTTCGTTATGATTTTTTTATATGATTTAGGCTAACTTAATGAAGTCTCCAACAAATTAGTTTCAATGCATGAGTGTGCAAGATGATTAACATTATTCTAAAAACCATCTTTACTAGCAATTTTGACAATATTGAGGTTTTTGTAAGAAACAAAAATTGAGGCCTTCTTTAATAAACATCCTCTAGGAATTAATTATGATATTCATAAAATCAAAGAAGTTGAGTCCAAAACTTCTTGAACATAAGCTTGTCATTGTGGAAGGGGCCCATACCAGGACAAGAAATAAATAGGAAACAGTTAGAAGAAAAAAGAGGAGTGATCTTAATCTGAGAAGTGAAGAAATATTATATTAATGAGAAATAATCTTGAAATATCATACCAATAGTTGTAAATTATTATTTCAATTATGTGTAAGATACAAGAATTGTGTCAGTCATTGAACTAAGCATTATTAAGCACTAAGTTTCGAAGATTTAAGAAGCTAACTAGAAAATAGAAATTATTGAAACTCATCAATTATTTATAGTAGGAGTGTTACTATCCATTATCTCCTTAGCAACCTAATATGGTTAAAGTCTTTCAAAATTTATGACAAACTTTAAAAAAGGAAGTTACTCATAATTTTTTTCGAGTAGCCATTTTTCACTTGAACAAAAATAATGAGAAGTTAAGATATAAAATTTAACCATTTAATGGATATATTCATGATAACTAGAGATAAGAAAATTTTAAGAAAGTCTTATTTAATTTAAATACGCTTACCATAAGAGATTAGTAATTTGTAACAACTAACTTCATTTTGATAAATATGAAACCTTATAACACCAAGAGGATCTACTACAAAGCCACCAAAGTAGATTTTAATAGGCAAAAGAGGTTAATGTAATTTGATTAAGGTTTTTACATTTAGGGATCAAATTCTCACCATTAAAGCCTTTACATTCCATGTTGTTATTATAATGTAGGGCATAAGGAGAGGGGTTTCTCTTTGTGATAATCTAGTGGTACATATGGAGGTGTATGTTGAGAGGACCAAAGAATATGTGTATCTAAAGACTTATAGGGCATGGAAAATCAATAGTAATTGAGATTTGAGATTCATTATTGTTTTGAGAGAGATAAAAGATGAGCCAATGGAGACTTCTATTATGTGTAAGAAAAAATTTATGGTTATTTATTATAGGCATGACTATGCATAATATACAAATTTTTGTTTTTTCTTTTTTCATAGGAAGCAATAAAAGTAATTTAGTCTTAAAGGGGGTGTAGGAGAGCATGTCACATTTTCATGATTGAAGACTTGACAAAAATGGCAAGTAATCAGATGCCAACCTTAGATGACACCTTATTTGATCACAATCACATTTTAACCACATGTATTAATAAAACTGAGATGAAATTTAGATACGGTTTATCTTTAAAAAAGGGGCTCATTTTGCTCTTTATTTTAGAGATGCATTATCGATTCCAACAATATAAAGGGTGCCTAGTGAACTTAACTTTTATTTTCTAAAAATTTTAGAGATGTCTTAACGAATTCTATTTTGATTCAATTACCTCCATGATTTGAGCTCAATTGGTTGGTTGACTGATGTCATTTAGAAAGATATTATTATTTTTGTGCAATTTATTTTATAATAACTCAATATCTGATAAAATATCTTATAAATTATAATAATATATGTTATGATTTATGCTATAAAAATAATAGAAAATAAATGGTATCATCAAGATGCCCATGTAGAATGCATTGGATATGTCTAGTTGCTGAATTTCCCAATTTTTCGTGGGGGCTAATGTAATTAGCATATCAATTGTGGAGAATTTTGCGACTAGACTGAAGGTTTTATGATAATCAATGCCATGTTGTGCTTAAAGCCTAAAGCAAGCTCTATAGTGACCAATTGAACCGTCAATGTGATGCTTAATACGATAAATCCATTTACAACCAAGAATGGTTCGATTGAGAGGTGGGGGAACTAAAATCCATGTGGCTTGTTGTTGCAATGCTAGAAATTCTTCAGACATGGTTTTTCTCCAGTGGGTTTGGGCACAATCTTATTTGAAAAAGATAGGTGTTTCTGATAGTTGTTGATGAAAAAGTTTAAATATTGTGAGAGGTTTTAAAGGACCTATTTTAGATCTAGTAATCATAGAGAGAGAGATAGAAGGGAGAGCGATAGAGATTGGTGTGGAAATGTGGAAATAGCTAGTGAGGAAGATGAAGTGGTTGTGGTGTTAGATGTATTGGAAAGAGTAGATGTAGGAATCAATATAGATGGTGGTATGTTTGTATGAGAATGGTTATTAGAGTGTTGGAGCGGAGTGAGATTGAGGTAGGGAAATTGAAATTCTATGAATTTAACATGACGGGAAACAATGTTTCGCTGTTGAGGAGGTCAAAACAATTATAGCCTTTGTGTTGTTTGATATAACCTAAGAAAATGCACTAGGGTGCTTTAGGAGTGAATTTGTGTGTGGCTGGGAGGTTGCCATGGAAAGTGGGTTCAACCAAAAGTGCAAAGATGTTAATAATCAAGTGGTTGCTTAAAAAGATGTTAAAAAGGAGAAATATTATGTTGGGTGAAGGGAGTCTATTTATAAGGTAAATTGCAGTGCAACTGCAGCAAACTACAATTTTGTAGATAATTTTGCATGATTTAAATAAGTTAAAGGAGTTTCTATGATGTGTCTATTTTTTCTTTCAGCTATATTATTTTCTTCAAGTGTGTAAATACCATTATTGGAAAGAAATGTTTGAAGGTGAGTATTTTGATATTCATATACACCATCCAATCGTAAAAATTTAATGTTTATATGAATTGATTTTGTATTTGTTTTTGCAAAGTAATAAAATAGGAAGTGACGTCGGATTTAGTGTGCAACAAAAAACACCAACGAGAATAGGAAAAATCATAGATAAATGTGTCATAATATTTGAAGAGGTTAAGGGAGGGGTGAGCAAAAAAAACCCCAAACATTGGTATGTAACATATCCAAAAGATTATATTTAGTTGTTCTCAAAACAAAAGGCATTTTATGACTTTTATTTTGACTACATGGAATACAGATAATATTTATTGTTGACATATGAAGGTGGGGATTCATGTGAGCTATTTGTTGTAAGATTTTCATGTGGATGCCTCAGCCTGTTATATCAAACTTCAATATGCTAGAAAGCAGTAAAGGCCTTAATTGGGTATAAACCATTAAGAGCAAGGCAGAGTAGAAGTGTTTTCTTAGTAATTCAATCATGTATAAGAAATCCATTAGCATCAAAAATAATATAGAAGTTATAGCCTTTGGCTAAGTAAATTATGTGAAATTTGATGGGCTTAAAAAATTGATGAAAGAAATAACTTACAATCTGGTGTGGGTAGTAACTCTGCACCAACATGAGATATTTATGTTGATTGGCAATTGCCAACAACAATTTTATCCTAACCAGTATATGGCTGAGGATAATTGATGTTCTCATTGTAGAGAGTGAGATGAGATGTTGCTCTAGCCAAGTATCCATTCTTGGTTTTTAGGCACTGTAATAAAGGCATTTGTATAGTCGGTTTATACTAAAGATTTGTGCGGTGACAACAATTTTCAACAGTATGACCATTCTTGTGACAAATTTGACAAATGATGATAACTCAAGTCTTGGTAATGCTACTGCTAGTTGATGGGTTATTTTGATTGACATTTAATTTGGATTGCAATTTAAATGTGGAATTCTTGTTCTTGAGGTGGAACAAAGTCTGGTGAGTAGATTTCCTGAAACTTTCATTCATTAAGTTTCTTTCTTCAATATGTAGTAGGGCATAGAATTTTTCTAACAAAAGAGATCTGAGTGTGAGTTTTGATTGTCGCTTTGAATCCTTGATATGTAAAAGGCAACCCATTAATAGTATAAGGTATAATATCTTCTTTGCCTGTGGTGGTTCCAACAACAGCTATGTTGTTAACCATGGTCTTGATTGTTGTAAGATATTGTGTCATAAAATTGTGTCCTACATTGATGTTATGTAACTCATTTTTGAGTTGTATCACTCAATTTTGTAACTCCATATTTCTACCGTTGTGTTGAGGTGAAGAAAATAGGGTAAAACATAAGCAAATATTGTCAAAAAAAATTGCAACAGCGAGGCCTTGATCCACTAACTTCCATAGTTGATAATTGTGATTATCAACATGAGCAGTGATGATATCTTGAGAATATTTGGAAGGAGTAATGGTAGAATCAATAAATGATTCAAATCCATCAGCAAGAAAATGTTTCTTGACTTGAACTTTCCAAATGGCATAATTCTCATACTTAAGAGAGTTTACCACATTGTTGACACTTATCATAAAAAACTTTAGAAAAGGAGGGATGCTAATTTCTCTTACCTTGTTAAAGGAATCAATTGATTGTTGTGAAAGATGTGAAGATGTTGAAGGAGAAGGATCCATGAAACTTGATGTGGTATGACTATTGCTCCGATACCACGATAAACCAAAGAATAAAAAGGTGAAGAGAAAGAAATTAAACAAGATTATATTATGTGCACTTATTCAGTAAAGGGGCGGGTCATATTTATAGACCCAAGAATGGGTGAAGAGAAAGAAATTAAACAAGATTATATTAT
This sequence comes from Phalaenopsis hybrid cultivar, assembly GCA_002079205.1. Taxonomy (NCBI): domain Eukaryota; kingdom Viridiplantae; phylum Streptophyta; class Magnoliopsida; order Asparagales; family Orchidaceae; genus Phalaenopsis; species Phalaenopsis hybrid cultivar. The sequence continues at coordinate 253,995 of JXCR01145184.1, read as the reverse complement.
ATGCACTTATTCAGTAAAGGGGCGGGTCATATTTATAGACCCAAGAATGGCCATGAAGTAAATACAATGAAGGGCAAATGTGTAAATATACAAATCTTTAATAATATTATATATGTTCCTATATTAGAAACACTTGTAGGAATTCTAATAGATGGAGGCAAGAATGGCCAAGCTAGGGCATTTGTGGTTGAGCCACAAGCATGATTCCTAAAAACAGGTACGTCTCTTAAATGAGGCTTACTTTATTTTTGAGAAAATAAGATATTTAAATACAAAACTAGTCAATAAAAACAAAACTTATAATTACTAAAATAAATAAAATAAACAAAGTTGAATACTTTGTTTAGGATAACTAATAGAACCAACAAATTAGATAATCTAGGTGGTTTAAGCAAAAATATTAAAAAATACAACAATAGCTACTACACATAAGGAACCTAAAGCCATAAATTAAATTGACATAAATGAAATATTTTATTTCTATTTTAATTAAGCAAACACCTCTAATTGTAATTAGAAGTTAGAAATTATTCCTTTTTTTTCACTCATGCATAAATCATGCCCTAAAGAATGAACTCAAAATGTTATGACATAAATCTTGTCCTAAAGAATGAACTCAAAATGTTATGAAAGAAAGATAAAGCACCAAACTAAATACCCTTACCTTTTTTTTTAATAAAGTGTCATTAATAGAAAGGGAATATTACATATAATCCCCAAAACTTTATTATTTATAAAATGAGTACCCAATAATAACTTTTTAACTAACAAACCCATGTATTTAAATTAAATAAATCATAAAATAATTAGCCATCCAACAAAAAAAAAAGACAAATTAGTCTATAATCATGCAACACTTTGTTGAGCCAAAGATACATTCAAGATATTAAATTATGAAATAAGTTTTATAATTCAAAAATATCATTAAAAAAATAAAATATAATAATTATTTTATTTTATTTTATTTTTCTGAAGCAAGGGTTAATTAATTGTTTCTCCAGCACCTGCACCAAAGTGTGGGAAATTTGTAGGGAGAATGAAGGTGGGATCATCCCCACCTTTACCTTGAAATGCACGGCCTAGCGAATAACCAAGAGCCCTTGACACTGGCACAGCCACTGCATTGCCCACTTGTATATACCTGCCCATTTTATTTTTAAAAAAAAAACAATTTCTTTATTTTCTATTATTTTAAAAAAAAAAATTTTGTATTTTTAAAAATAAATATATTTATTTTTAAATAAATATATGAAATGTTACCTCTCTTTCAGGGGACCGCAGAGTTTATAGTGATCAGGAAATCCCTGAAGCCGGGCATTTTCTCTTATGGTTAGCACCCTGTCCTGCTCAGGGTGTAAAATAATCT
>JXCR01145184.1:226166-245542 GCA_002079205.1 Phalaenopsis hybrid cultivar | reverse complement strand
TTTGCTTCATCGTTTTCAAATAAAAAGAATAGTAAACAAATTACTAGCAAAATGAAGCCAAATTTTCATAAACGCTACGGCAGGACAAAAACTAATCAACTAAATTGCTTGCACTTTCTTTTATCATGCTATGGCAATGCATTTAATCACACCAACAACGTAATCACAAGGCTCATTTATTATCTACCTTTTTTCTTTCATTTATTTATTCTCAAGTGAATAAGAAACAATAAAGAAAAATTTGCTTAACAATTTCAACTAATTATTATAGCCAAGTTAAATCTAACAAGATACTTGAACTTGCAGAAATTTAAAATAAATGTTTGTAAAGTGAAATTGAAGTGATTGACTATTCTGAAGGATTAAATAAATCTATTAAATTTTAATAATCCTCACAGTTTATCCAAAAATTTACATTCACATGGTCATAAACATGGTTCGTGAATCAATTGTAACTGTGAAGTGTATTTTCCTTAATCACGTCCATAACAAAATTTTTTTAATAAATTTTAGTTTATTTTTAAAATTTATGGATGCCAAACTAGAGCTGCTGTTTACACCTAGTTCTTTATACCTACCAACACATGTTACTTTATAAATTAAAAAAAAAAAACAAAGCAATAGTTGCAAGGTATTACTTAATTTCTTTCCTTATTCAACCTTATGCTAAAATTGAAACTACATCAGTAATATGATAAGAGATTAAAAGTTATTTTAATTTATTTCATTCAAAAGGGTTTCTTTGTTAAATTTTAGACATTGCCCTCTAAAAAGAGAAAATATTACGTCCAATAAACAGACGTGTGGTCGACAGTGTGAATCATACCACGCCGCCAAAAGCATAGTGTGTTGGGATTCATGTCATCGTCCACAAGTCTGAATGTAATATTGCCTCCTCTAAAATACTAAGAATGACAATTGAAAGTTAAAAGTCTTCAAAAAATAACATTGATGACTGTAACGATATCAAGTAACCAACAAAATGGTCAAACATAAAAATAATATTTTTTGATAAGTTTAACCAATACAAGAATTGTGTTTAAAGTTGAAAATGAGTGAAAATGAGAGAAGATCAAGAAATACAACATAGTTTGTCTCCAAATTAATGGTCATTTGTCTTTGAATGCAGTTGTAGTCATAAACAACTCTCATCAAACCATGGAAACCATCTATTTTTGCATTCACATATATTGTTTTCCCCATTTTTGGGTTCATTTTTTTAAGGCCAAGCTTTTCTTTAGTAATTAATATCAAAGATAAGTACGATTGTGTTCTTCAATTAAAGTAGAAGCAACAGTGCAAAAAGATGAAGGTGTGAAAATCAATCAATTTGATAACAATAATTTTGAGAAATAATAATGCAAATAAAGAATTATCTATATGAAAGAAAGTTATATCTACCACTTTTTGAGTTAAAACTAACAATTGTAATCCAAGAAAACAAGAATTTCTTAAATACCCAAGTATCAGAGTTGTATGCTAATCAAGTATCAAGAGTTGTATGCTAATCAAGAGTTGTGTACAAACTAATTACTAATTTTACACCCAAAAATGACCTACACAAATCTCAACAATCTAGATAAAAAAATAGATGACGAAAAAGTGCCAAAAATGATTATGAATATCAAAATGCAACATAAAAATATGCAGCTCTCATTAAAGCGGATCCGATAAAAAGATAATAATATGTAAATTCCCCATTAAAGTAGAGGAAAGCATATAATTTTAGACTTGATCCCTCTATCTCCTATAAATAGAGGAATCATACCATATACAAGGAGGAATATAAGGGCTTTTGGCTTTTTTCTCTAGATTCATCTTCTGTAAAAAAAAATCTCTTTTTTTTCTTTTGTACTCCTATAGTGTGTGTAGTGTGTGTGTGTCTATATATATATATATATATATGTACGATCAATTAGCCCGAGGATATCCCAATTCTCTCTACGAGACAAGTTTGTGCATGTTATTATTTTTTTTTCACTTCTTCGTCTCTTTTTCCTCTCAAGGTTCCTACCACGATCCTTGAGTATGCGTCACAAAATAAATTTGAATTCAACAACCTAAAAAATATGGTGAACGTAAATATTTTCAACAATAAGAAAAGCAACAACAACGAAAAAATACATCTCAGAGACACTCCAAACAATAAGTGTGTTAAAGAGTTCATGCAACAACTGGTCTAAAGCTGGAAATATCATTTTCGTCGTCTTCCTAGAGGTTATGACCACGAGGTGAGAACCGTAAAACGAATTGTAAACTTTCAACGGTCAAAACAAGTAGATCAACTTTACCTGCACACTGCTCGGTCATTTCTGATTAGCTGACACTTCATCCAGCAAATAAAGAGAGTGTTCTTCATAATTTAGGTTGTGTTATTACACAAATTTATCTAACGTTGACCCATTTTCAACTGACACTCGAGAAACTCAATTCCGAGTGAGTGAACAAGACGTTAACAACAAAATACTCCCCTTCGGAACAAGTAAAAATACTTCCCTCCAGGGCGAACAAACAAAAAAGTCTCTTTAGAGGAGAGCAAATAACACACTTTCCTTTGAGGCAAGCATAAAAAAAAAGACTCCCCTTCGAAAGCAAGCAAGCGAAAAACTTCAGAGCGAGCAAAAACGAAAACTCCCCTTCAAGGGTGAGCAAACAAAAAAAAAAAACATCTAGTATGCATGTAAATTCTAATCAAACTCAATTCAAGTTGACATGTTTTGTCAATTTTTGACAGCCCTAATTAAATCGTATTTTTAAGCATGTAAATTTTATTTCACAATTAATTCATAATTTCGNTGCATGTAAATTCTAATCAAACTCAATTCAAGTTGACATGTTTTGTCAATTTTTGACAGCCCTAATTAAATCANTTCAATAGTTTCAAAAAATTCAATAATACGTCCAATATAATTTGGCTCATCATCACCAGCCTAAAAAACAAGAAGTAGAATCTTGTGAGCTTCAAATAATTACTCTTTCACAATGGCTTGTATCACTATGCAAGTTTAAAAAAAAAATAGCAGCAATAGTAGTCAGTAACGATAAAAATTACTCCAATAATAATAATAATAATAATAATATAATAGTAGTAGTAATCCATCGCAAACATGCCACAATCATGAAACTGAAAAACCTCAAGTCCACACGGACCATAAGTTTGATTAGAAAAGTATTAAGAAAAGTATATTGAGTAAAAATGTCAAGATTTTTACAAATCATATTCATGTCCCACAATTAGAGTGAAACATAACAAAAATTTTCCAACCAAAATTGAACTTGCAATAAAAGCACTTGATTTAGTGGTAGAAAACTAAGAATTATTTTTATTCAGTTATAGATGGACTGTAAATCATTCGTTTATAAAAACTTTACTAAGAACGGGCAGAATTTCAGTTAAAGGATAGGTTAATGCACCAATGCAAATGAAACACAAAAACGAATGTACAACTAATGAAATTTAAGAAAGCATAAACGTGTTACCAATATGACTGCATATATAAACCAATTGCATTGTTAACATATACGCTGCATGAATAGTATAACTGAATAAGATCGGATCTTTAGTATTGATATAATTTGTAATCATAGAAATAACTAAGAGGTTAGAAGCGTAGACATTTTTTTGGCAGATAACTGTCCTAAGATATAACGAATCCATACAGTTGAATTTCACCTTGACATGTACGTCATCATTGAGGTTGTAGGTAACGTCATCAACCATTGCCTGATGATAATGGCGTTTTGCTTTGGCCGGTTCATCATCACCTTCGCTGCCACATAAAATTTAAATGGTTGAAATGGTGACATTGACCATGAATGCAATCGCTACCAACAAAAATCTCTCAGCTATATATCTTGAGACTCATATTTCCTCCAAAATAGAAGTGTTAATTAAACCATACAACAACAACATCAACAAGGGTCAGCTACATGTTAATTAAATCATGTTCAAAATTAAAAAAGAGAGGAAATGCAACAGCCAAAATTGCATTTGATAGCGATTAGATAGTGCAACTATTGAAGAAAATGGAGACGATCCCACATATGTAGAATAAATAAAATGTTTGATTCTAAAAAAGAAAAGATGCAAGCTTTCAGTCAAGAAGCGTACTTTCCAGAGACCANTATATATATATATATATTATTATATATTATTATATATTATATATATGTGTGTGTGTGAGTGTGTGACGAATGACCGAAGGCTATTAGACGAGCCTCAGTCATCTCTAAGTGTGCTAAATATTCGAATACCACACTCTACACAGGAAAATTTGAACCCGTGACCTGAGGGTACTTACGGCCTTCAAAGAGACCGCTCTACCAACAGACCACGATACGCGCACGCGCCCCCACAGATAATTATTCGTATACATAATTATATATAGAGAGAGAGGGCTTATAAAGTACAAATTGAAAAGTAACTCACAGGCAAAGGCAAAATTTTGTTTTTGTATCCTTTTCGAACAAAATTTTCAATTCTTTCTGAACATTTGCTACATAAGATTAAAGAAGTACATGTTAACAACAAATAAAGAACAAGTTATATAAAACATGAAAATAGTACCGTAGGCCACTAATGGGTTCCCATGTATCTTCACTTGCTCCATATCCTTTCCACCGCACCTATTCAATGATAAATACAAAAAAGATGAAATGTGCAAAGAACATTCAGCATGAACCCTGAGAAATAAAAAACTGATTCTAAGAAATCTTCATATGAGGAACGACTAGGCAATTTCAATTTGTGTTAAATGTTACCTTAAACATCAACTCCTTTTTCCCAATTTCATTTGGATCTCCAAAGCAAATATCCACAAAATGATCCACCTCAAACTCCCCTTCAGATACAGGAGTTGAATCAATATCACCATCATCATCACTAAGATCATCCGTCTCTTTGTTGGGCTTTGGTGGATGTTTCACGTCCAAAGAAAAATTCTCACATAATTTCTTCCACTCTCTTAAAAGAACAAGAAAATCTTCAGCCCTCTCATTTCGAACCTTCAATTTAACCACGATAAAAGATTAATGCCTGATCATTAAAAATAATAATAAAGCACGGATTCTCCATTAAATTAAACATCAAAATAAAATTCAACCTTGTAAATTGGTAGGAAAGAATTTTAGTACAATCTTCTAAGAACTGAACAGCTAAGAGGGTGTTTGCTAGCCTGATTTAAGCAAGATTTATGTATTATGCAATGTTAATTCAACCAAACACAAAAATTTGAAAAATTAAATCCACAGTTCATTAAATCCAATTTTCTTTGGCTTCAGTTAATTTTCTAACATAAACTGGATTTATTAAATCAAACTATCATGTGGATTTAACAAATTTAGCTAAGGAAGAAAGTCATATAAGCGAATTTATGCCAAACACAGTAAAAGAGCTTAATGGATTTAATCATAAATTGAACAAACACTATTCTGAATTTACAGCATTTGGATTGGATAAATCCAGATTTACCGGAATTAATAAATCCTATTTCACTTAAATCCTAGTTGCAGCCAAACACCCGCTAAACTAAAAAAACAATAATTAAGGACCAATCATTAATTACTCAGAATGCATTAACAAAGAACTGACAAGAAAATAGTTTATAATAATACAATTAAATCAAGCATCAAGCCATGGACATTTGATGGATACCTTGGTTTTCGGATGATTCAATCGCAAGCTTTGGCAGGCAAATGAATTAAGATCTACAGCCCAAGTCTACAGCAAAAACATGACCAAAATAAAATAAGAATGGAAATTAGAGAAAGATCCTCACGATAAATGAAATTATGAACCAAAAGAGAAAAGGTGATTTTTTGTTTCATGACTAAGTTAACGTTCACAGCTTACAGTGTGAAGATTTAGACCGGCAAGTTGAGCGCCATTGCACAAGCCAGTGGACATTGCTCCACAACCAGAGTACAAATCTAGTAAATTGGCATTAGTTGAAGAAGATGCCTGTTCAAAACCTTCCTCACTTGAAGTAGTTGACAAGGAGCTAACACCACTAGTATCATCTATGGCAATAGAACCATGGCATGCAGTCACAATAACAAAGATAAAATATATAAATAATAGAATGCTAAATATAAACAAAACATATCCAGAAGTACCTTTAGGGAGACTAGCAAAAGTGGAATAAGAGGGCGAGTATGACATATCATAATAATAATCACACTCCGGAATCTCATCTTTTATAGGCAAACCAATCTACAAAGTATATTATAATGAATAAAAATCAAAATAATTAAATAACACGTCATATAGATAATGTAATGCAGACGTCAAGATTTTTTAATCNCACAATAACAAAGATAAAATATATAAATAATAGAATGCTAAATATAAACAAAACATATCCAGAAGTACCTTTGGGGATACTAGCAAAAGTGGAATAAGAGGGCGAGTATGACATATCATAATAATAATCGCACTTCGGAATCTCATCTTTTATAGGCAAACCAATCTACAAAGTATATTATAATGAATAAAAATCAAAATAATTAAATAACACATCATATAGATAATGTAATGCAGACGTCAAGATTTTTTAATAAAACACTAGAAATTACATTATTTTTTATACGAATAATTCTAATTTTGCTAACAATGCAATCTAATTCATTATCATTTTGGTCTTCCGACAAGAAGACTCTTCTTTTATCATGGTCATTGGCATGATAACCAATTACCTACAAGAAAAAATAAAAGTTTGATTAGATCATTTATGATGACTAAAAAATTGAAAAACATGTTTTGTGAATCAAATAACTTACAGTATCCTCAGCTTTATAGAACCATTGGGTCCTAAAATACAGCTTCCCTTCAATAGTTTCAAAAAATTCAATAATACGTCCAATATAATTTGGCTCATCATCACCAGCCTAAAAAACAAGCAGAAGTAGAATCTTGTGAGCTTCAAATAATTACTCTTTCATAATGGCTTGTATCACTATGCAAGTTTAAAAAAAAAATAGCAGCAATAGTAGTCAGTAACGATAAAAATTACTCTAATATTAATAATAAAATAATATTATTATTATTAGTAGTAATCCATAGCTAACATGCCACAATCATGAAACTGAAAAACCTCAAGTCCACACGGACCATAATTTTGATTAGAAAAGTATTAAGAAAAGTATATTGAGTAAAAATGTCGAGATTTTTACAAATCATATTCATGTCCCACAATTAGAGTGAAACATAAGGAAAATTTTCCAACCAAAATTGAACTTGCAATAAAAGCACTCGATTTAGTGGTAGAAAACTAAGAATTATTTTCATTCAGTTATAGATGGACTGTAAATCATGCGTTTATAAAAACTTTACTAAGAACAGGTAGAATTTCCGTTAAAGGATAGGTTCATGCACCAATGCAAATGAAACACAAAAACGAATGTACAACTAATGAAATTTAAGAAAGCATAAACGTGTTACCAATATGACTGCATATATAAACCAATTGCATTGTTAACTTATACGCTGCATGAATAGTATAAGTGAATAAGATGGGATCTTTAGTATTGATATAATTTGTAATCATAAAAATAACTAAGAGGTTAGAAGCGTAGACAATTTTTTGGCAGATAACTGTCCTAAGATATAACGAATCCATACAGTTGAATTTCACCTTGACATGTACGTCATCATTGAGGTTGTAGGTAACGTCATCAACCATTGCCTGATGATAATGGCGTTTTGCTTTGGCGGGTTCATCATCACCTTCGCTGCCACAGAAAATTTAAATGGTTGAAATGGTGACATTGACGATGAATGCAATCGCTAGCAACAAAAATTTCTCAGCTATATATCTTGAGACTAATAATTTCTCCAAAACAGAAGTGTTAATTAAACCATGTTCAAAATTAAAAAAGAGAGAGGAAATGCAACAGCCAAAATTGCATTTGATAGGTGAGATAAAGCGATTAGATAGTGCAACTATTGAAGAAAATGGAGACGATCCCACTCATGTAGAATAAATAAAATGTTTTATTTAAAAAAAAAAAAGATGCAAGCTTTCAGTCAAGAAGCGTACTTTCCATAGACCGATGAAGATAGTGACTTTCGCCCACCAGCCTAGAAAGATTAAAAAAACACAAACAATTAAACAATGGGGAAAATGTATGAAGTATTTTTGCAAATGCAATGAAATAAAGCAAGTTCATAAAAACAAAAAAAACAAAAAAATCCACGCAGAAACATAATCAACTTCCATTTGCTTCATCGTTTTCAAATAAAAAGAATAGTAAACAAATTACTAGCAAAATGATCATAAACCCTACGGCAGGACAAAAACTAATCAACTAAATTGCTTGCACTTTCTTTTATCATGCTATGGCAATGCATTTAATCACACCAACAACGTAATCACAAGGCTCATTTATTATCTACCTTTTTTCTTTCATTTATTTATTCTCAAGTGAATAAGAAACAATAAAGAAAAATTTGCTTAACAATTTCAACTAATTATTATAGCCAAATTAAATCTAATAAGATATTTGAACTTGCAGAAATTTAAAATAAATGTTTGTAAAGTGAAATTGAAGTGATTGCCTATTCTGAAGGATTAAATAAAGCTATCAAATTTTAATAATCCTCACAGTTTATCCAAAAAATTTACATTCACATGGTCATTAACATGGTTCTTGAATCAATTGTAAGTGAGAAGTGTATTTTCCTTAATCACGTCCATAACAAATTTTCGAATAAATTTTAGTTTATTTTTAAAATTTATGGATGCCAAACTAGAGCTGCTCTGTACACCTAGTTCTTTATACCAACCAACACATGTTACTTCATAAAATAAAAACAAAGCAATGGTTGCAAGGTATTACTTAATTTCTTTCCTTATTCAACCTTATGCTAAAATAGAAACTACATCAGTGATATGATAAGAGATTAAAAGTTATTTTAATTTATTTCATTCAAAAGGGTTTCTTCGTTAAATTTCAGACATTGCCCTCTAAAAAGAGAAAATATTACGTCCAATAAACAGACGTGTGGTCGACAGTGTGGATCATACCACGCCGCCAAAAGCATAGTGTGTTGGGATTCATGTCATCATCCACAAGTCCGGATGTAATATTGCCTCCTCTAAAATACTAAGAATGACAATTGAAAGTTAAAAGTCTTCAAAAAATAAAATTGATGACTGTAACGATATCAAGTAACCAACAAAATGGTCAAACATAAAAAATAATATTTTTTGATAAGTTTAACCAATACAAGAATTGTGTTTAAAGTTGAAAATGAGTGAAAATGAGAGAAGATCAAGAAATACAACATAGTTTGTCTCCAAATTAATGGTCATTTGTCTTTGAATGCAGTTGTAGTCATAAACAACTCTCATCAAATCATAGAAACCATCTATTTTTGCATTCACATATATTGTTTTCCCCATTTTTGGGTTCATATTTTTAAGGGCAAGCTTTTCTTTAGTAATTAATATCAAAGATAAGTACGATTGTGTTCTTCAATTAAGGTAGAAGCAACAGTGCAAAAAGATGAAGGTGTGAAAATCAATCAATTTGATAACAATAATTTTGAGATATAATAATGAAATAAACAATTATCTATATGAAAGAAAGTTATATCTACCACTTTTTGAGTTAAAACTAACAATTGTAATCCAAGAAAACAAGAATTTCTTCAATAACCAAGTATCAGAGTCGTATGCTAATCAAGTATCAAGAATTGTATGCTAATCAAGAGTTGTGTACTAACTAATTACTAATTTTACACCCAAAAATGACCTACACAAATCTCAACAATCCAGATAAAAAAATAGATGACGAAAAAGTGCCAAAAATGATTATGAATATCAGAATGCAACATAAAAATAGGCAACTCTCATTAAAGCGGAAACGATAAAAAGATAATAATATGTAAATTCCTCATTAAAGTAGAGGAAAGCATATAATTTTAGACTTGATCCCTCTATCTCCTATAAATAGAGGAATCATACCATATACAAGGAGGAATATAAGGGCTTTTGGCTCTTTTCTCTAGATTCATCTTCTGTGAAAAAAAAAATATTTTTTTTTCTTTTGTACTCCTATGGTGTGTGTAGTGTGTGTGTGTAGTGTGTGTGTGTGTAGTGTGTGTGTGTGTGTGTCTATATATATGTACGATCAATTAGCCCGAGGATATCCCAATTCTCCCTACGAGACAAGTTTGTGCGTGTTATTATATTTTTTTCACTTCGTCTTTTTTTTTCTCTCAAGGTTCCTACCGCGATCCTTGAGTATGCGTCACAAAATAAATTTGAATTCAACAACCTAAAAAGTATGGTGAGCGTAGATGTTTACAATAAGAAAAGCAACAGCAACGAAAAAAATAAATCTCAGAGACACGCCAAACAATAAGTGTGTTAAAGAGTTCATGTAATTTTCGTCGTCTTCTTAGAGGTTGTGACTACGAGGTGAGTACCGTAAAACGAATTGTAAACTTTCAACATTCGAAACAAGTAGATCAACTTTACCTGTGCACCGCTCAATCATTTCCGATTAGCTGACACTTCATCCAGCAAATAAAGAGAGTGTTANAACATGATTAATCACACATGTTATTGGATATTTTATGTTTGACTATTGTCTATCAACATTAAGTTATTAAAAAATCTGCAAATAACTATCAATAACATACATTAATAATCATATTTAGAAAACAATAAACAAATACCTTCAAATACATAAAGACCTAGTTCAATAATGGGGAGGATTAAAACTTAAAAAAAAACATCGCATTTATGAAATGGAAATTATCAAATTTGATGTAACGAATAAGTATTTAATAAATCTTAGAAATAAAATTTAATTTGGCTAAAATTCATTAAATGAAAAGTAGAATACTAAATAATAAAGGTTGATTGAGGATAAATGATTGAGTTATTTTTTCCTAGATTAGACAAGGAAAAATGGATTTCACTTTGGAAAATGAGGGTTCTAGTTTATTTGATTAGTTTCCTACACATAATGAATTAATCCTAATTTCAAAATAAACAGAACATTTTAATTAACAATTTCATTTGGGTAAATAATTAACAATGTTAATTAGTCAAAATAAAAAGCTTTAATTGCCAATGAAAATTTAAATTCATTTAAATACTTAATTTCAAGAAGGGTAATCAAATGATATCATGCAAACAAATTTTTAAGTCNGTGTGTGTGTGTGTGTGTGTGTGTGTGTGTGTGTGTGTGTGTGTGTGTGTGTGTGTGTGTGTGTGTGGATATCCCAATTCTCCCTACGAGACAACTTTGTGCATGTTATTATATTTTTTTCACTTCTTCGTCTCTTTTTTTTCTCTCAAGGTTCCTACCGCGATCCTTGAGTATTCGTCACAAAATAAATTTGAATTCAACAACCTAAAAAATATGGTGAGCGTAAATGTTTTCAACAATAAGAAAAGCAACAGCAACGAAAAAAATACATCTCAGAGACACTCCAAACAAGAAGTGTGTTAAAGAGTTCATGCAACAATTGGTCTAAAGCTGGAAATATCATTTTCATTGTCTTCCTAAAGGTTGTGACTACGAGGTGAGTACCGTAAAACAAATTGTAAACTTTCAACAGTCGAAACAAGTTGATCAACCTTACCTGCGCACCGCTCAGTCATTTCCGATAAGCTAACACTTCATCCAGCAAATAAAAAGAGTGTTACTTCATTATTTAGGTTGTGTTATTACACAAATTTATCTAACTTTGACCCATTTTCAACTGACACTCGAGAAACTCAATTCCGAGTGAGTGAGCAAGACGTTAACAACAAAATACTCCTCTTCGGAACAAGTAAAAATACTTCCCTCTGGGGCGAACAAACAAAAAAGTCTCTTTAGAGGCGAGCAAATAACACACTTTCCTTTGGGGCAAGCAAAAAAAAAAAGACTACCCTTCGAAAGCAAGCAAGTGAAAAACTTCAGAGCGAGCAAAAATAAAAACTCCCCTTCAAGGGTGAGCAAACAAAATAAAAACATCTAGTATGCATGTAAATTCTAATCAAACTCAATTCAAGTTGACATGTTTTCTCAATTTTTGACAGCCATAATTAAATCGTATTTTTAAGCATGTAAATTTTATTTCACAATTAATTCATAATTTCCAAACTCCTACTCCATTTTACAGTTTCCCCAATCCCCTTTAATCCCCAAGCTCTTCTTATGCAAGTAAATTGCAATATAATTCAACAAGTCAACGTGTGATTAACTTACCAAATTTTAAAGAGAAATGCATATACAAAAATTTCTCTATTTGCTTTATTTTAATTCAATTTTCAAGCAAAAAGAGAAAGCAAACTAGATCAACATGAAATAGGCATTTTTGACGTAATGGATATGAATACAACTTATTAAGAGATCGAACTCATAAAATTGTTTCATTAGCTAATAATTCCAAAGAAATCGGCAGCCAATCCTAGCTTTACGTTTAAATGATAAAGTTCATTAAGATTATTAATTATCCGCTAAATTTTAATGTACAATTAATTTTAATTAAGATTCAAAATCTTAATAATNTTTTAATTCAATTTTCAAGCAAAAAGAGAAAGCAAACTAGATCAACATGAAATAGGCATTTTTGACGTAATGAATATGAATACAACTTATTAAGGGATCGAACTCATAAAATTGTTTCATTAGCTAATAATTCCAAAGAATTCGGCAGCCAATCCTAGTTTTACGTTTAAATGATAAAGTTCATTAAGTTTATTAATTATCCTGCTAAATTTTAATGTACAATTAATTTTAATTAAGATTCAAAATCTTAATAAAATTAATTAAGCATCTTAATTCCATAAATCAAGCATAGTTTAAGGATTACAATTCATAAAGAGTTGAATAAGCATAGCAATATTTATAGGAATTGAATTAAAAAAAAAGTAAATTCTAAGTTGATTAAGCTTTAACAATGATGTACTAATCATTATAAAAAATAAAGAAACCCTTGGGCTCTAATAATATGATCTATTGCTCTAAAATCCAAAATTTTGCTAGCCTTTGTACTTTAGTTCTATTGTNCTAATAATATGATCTATTGCTCTAAAATCCAAAATTTTGCTAGCCTTTGTACTTTAGTTCTATTGNATAGTTTAAGGATTACAATTCATAAAGAGTTGAATAAGCATAGCAATATTTATAGGAATTGAATTAAAAAAAGAAAACTCTAAGTTGATTAAGCTTTAACAATGATGTACTAATCATTATAAAAAATAAAGAAACCCTTGGGCTCTAATAATATGATCTATTGCTCTAAAATCCAAAATTTTGCTAGCCTTTGTACTTTAGTTCTATTGTTTTTTTTAATTATATCAATTAAATTCTTCTAAAAAAGTAATTTTATATTTTTATTATGATCTTTTCTTCACATTTTTCCTAATCCAAAAAATAAACATAATTAATCACACATGTTATTGGATATTTTATGTTTGACTATTGTCTATCAACATTAAGTTATTAAAAAATCTGCAAATAACTATCAATAAAATACATTAATAATCATATTTAGAAAACAATAAACAAATACATAAAGACCTAGTTCAATAATGGGGAGGATTAAAACTTTTAAAAAAAAAACCATCGCATTTATGAAATGGAAATTATCAAATTTGATTTAATGAATAAGTATTTAATAAATCTTAGAAATAAAATTTAATTTGGCTAAAATTTATTAAATGAAAAGTAGAATACTAAATAATAAAGGTTGATTGAGGATAAATGATTGAGTTATTTTTTCCTTATTTGTATAATTTGAATGTTGTTTGATTAGACAAGGAAATGGATTTCACTTTGGAAAATGAGGGTTCTAGCTTGTTTGATTAGTTTCCTACACATAATGAATTAATCCTAATTTCAAAATAAACAGAACATTTTAATTAACAATTTCATTTGGATAAATAATTAACAATGTTAATTAGTCAAAATAAAAAGCTTTAATTGCTAATGAAAATTTAAATTCATTTAGATACTTAATTTCAAGAAGGGTAATCAAATGATATCATGCAAACAAATTTTTAAGTTAATACTTAATACCCTTAAATATATGTAATTAAGATTATAAATTTGATTATTGCTAGATGCATTAATTCTACTTTTGTCAGAAAACGAATAAATACATTTTTTCAAGGGCAGTGTGAACACTTCAATCAAGTCGATAAAAATTATTCATTCTATCAGCCAATATTCTACAAAATATGAGATCATTTTATTTAGCGGATAAGTTCTTAAATCTAACCTCTTAGGGTTCGAACACGATTAAAACAAATTTTATTTTCGCATGATTCATTTGTTACGCATTCTCGCAAAGTGTTGGCAACATAAAGAATTTAGTGTTGGTGGGATTTAGTAAATTCATATTTATTAAA
This sequence comes from Phalaenopsis hybrid cultivar, assembly GCA_002079205.1. NCBI lineage: Eukaryota > Viridiplantae > Streptophyta > Magnoliopsida > Asparagales > Orchidaceae > Phalaenopsis > Phalaenopsis hybrid cultivar. The sequence goes on along the minus strand of JXCR01145184.1, from coordinate 231,188 downwards.
ACCACTTCCTTGTTGAATTTGTTAAATCCGGATTTAACATGAATAGAGACCTTAAATCCAACANATACTTAATACCCTTAAATATATGTAATTAAGATTATAAATTTGATTATTGCTAGATGCATTAATTCTACTTCTAAACAAATAAATACATTTTTTCAAGGGTAGTGAGAGCACTTCAATCAAGTTGATAAAAATTATTCATTCTATCAGCCAATATTCTACAAAATATGAGACCATTTTATTTAGCGGATAAGTTCATAAATCTAACCTCTGAGGGTTCGAACATGATTAAAACAAATTTAATTTTCGCATGATTCATTTGTTACGCATTCTAGCAGAGTGTTGGCTACATAAAGGATTTAGTGTTGGTGGGATTTAGTAAATTCATATTTATTAAAACCACCTCCTTGTTGAATTTATTAAATCCAGATTTAACATGAATCGAGGCCTAAAATCCAACATTTGTAAAATCCATANTTTAAGAACTTGAGTTTTTTTTTTTTTTTTTTTTTTTTTTTGTTTATTAATGTTTGGCTGGATTTATCAGATCCAACGGATAAACACTATTAATCTGGATGCTACCAAACACCCCCTTAGTATACCATGTTTAGGCCTGCTAATTACCTTCTTTNATCATCACCTTCGCTGCCACAGAAAATTTAAATGGTTGAAATGGTGACATTGACGATGAATGCAATCGCTAGAAACAAAAATCTCTCAGCTATATATCTTGAGACTCATATTTTCTCCAAAATAGAAGTGTTAATCAAACCATGTTCAAAATTAAAAAAGAGAGAAAATGCAACAGCCAAAATTGCATTTGATAGGTGAGATAAAGCGATTAGATAGTGCAACTATTGAAGAAAATGGAGACGATCCCGCTCATGTAGAATAAATAAATTGTTTTATTCTAACAAAAAAAAGATGCAAGCTTTCAGTCAAGAAGCGTACTTTCCAGAGACCGATGAAGATAGTGACTTTCGCCCACCAGCCTAGAAAGATTAAAAAAACACAAACAATTAAACAATGGGGAAATTGTATGAATTATTTTTGCAAATGCAATGAAATAAAGCAAGTTCATAAAAAAAACAAAAAAAACCACGCAGAAACATAATTAACTTCCATTTGCTTCATCGTTTTCAAATAAAAAGAATAGTAAACAAATTACTAGCAAAATGAAGCCAAATTTTCATAAACGCTACGGCAGGACAAAAACTAATCAACCAAATTGCTTGCACTTTCTTTTATCATGTTATGGCAATGCATTTAATCACACCAACAACGTAATCACAAGGCTCATTTATTATCTACCTCTTTTCTTTCATTTATTTATTCTCAAGTGAATAAGAAACAATAAAGAAAAATTTGCTTAACAATTTCAAATAATTATTATAGCCAAGTTAAATCTAATAAGATATTTGAACTTGCAGAAATTTAATATAAATGTTTGTAAAGTGAAATTTAAGTGATTGCCTATTCTGAAGGATTAAATAAAGCTATTAAATTTTAATAATCCTCACAGTTTATCCAAAAAATTTACATTCACATGATCATAAACATGGTTCGTGAATCAATTGTAAGTGTGAAGTGTATTTTCCTTAATCACGTCCATAACAAATTTTCGAATAAATTTTAGTTTATTTTTAAAATTTATGGATGCCAAACTAGAGCTGCTGTTTACACCTAGTCTTTATACCTACCAACACATGTTACTTTATAGAATATAAACAAAGCAATAGTTGCAAGGTATTACTTAATTTCTTTCCTTATTCAGCCTCATGCTAAAATAGAAACTACATCAGTAATATGATAAGAGATTAAAAGTTATTTTAATTTATTTCATTCAGAAGGGTTCCTTTGTTAAATTTTAGTCATTGCCCTCTAAAAAGAGAAAATATTACGTCCAATAAACAGCGTGTGGTCGACAGTGTGGATCATACCACGCCGCCAAAAGCATAGTGTGTTGGGATTCATGCCATCGTTNGAGAGAGAACAACGAGCGGGAATTGGAATTCTTCTGAGGCAGTAAGTAAAATTTGAATGGTTGACATCCATGCTACGCTTTTGAGGAAGTGTTATGTTGAAAAAATATGCATTCTGAGTTAAATAGTGGGGTGTCATGTGTCAAGTGGGCTCTATTATTTTTTAACACTAGTCAATATCAGTGTATTGCGGTGGGGTTCATTTGACACAAGGCGCCCCACTATCGGACTCGGAACACAAATTACGTTAGGAGTTTTGATGTAATATTCTCTGGTGTTATGTTTTAATATGACAATTGTCCATTAAAATTTAAATATATATTTTCTTTACTCTAGCAAATCAAATAAAACATCATTTACTATGTTGATTTCTAATGTATGAAGAAATTATTATCATCTATGGAGAATCTTGTAGCATTTATAATAAGAAATATTTCAGATTCAGTATATTTCATGAATTTATGGTAAAACTAGTCTTTACCACAAAAAATATATGATACCAAAATTGGTCTATCTAAATACAATAAAGCCCAGATCAAGCCATTAAAATATGTTTTGAGATTTTGGATAGTCGAGTAATGGTCAAATGTACTTCAAATATGACATTTATATTCAAATTGAGTGTCTAGTCGTAAGGAATCCAAAGAGTTTATGTTGCTTAATTTTGAGGTCATTGAGGCTCTCAAATCACCAAATAATTTCATATGATTAATAGAGATCAATGTGGTTCATCCGATCAAATGGTTCGGGAAGTTATTTGTCATAAAAACTAAAATATCCCTACATCATACGTTATAAATATACCACATATATTTGCTTGGGGAGTAGAAGATAAGCAATTTTGACCTTATTTTGGACAGAAGTCCCGACAATAACTTCAGGCATTTATAATCACCAATCACAATTGATCACCATATGTAGCTGACCACGCTTGCTCGCCACCATTGGCAACTCTTGTTTGCTAACGTATTATCCCAAATAAGACCATAATGCATAATATTGTATTGGAGACCCAAAAATAACTTATGGGCCTCGTAACCATCGATCATTATCTGTCAGTCACTGTCAAAAACCGTTGTTGTCCCTGCTTGTCGTAATTGGTGACCCTTGCTTTCTAATATCATATCTTAAATATGGTTGCAACTTATCCTGATGTTTTGGAGCCCCAACAATAACTTCAAACCTTCGTAGTCGTCAATAAACACCGACGACCACCACCCGTTGGCAATAGTCGATAACTGATGCCTGCCCCTGCTCATGGATGTTGGCAACCCTTACTTTTTAACATCGAATCTCAAATACAAACATAATGTATAACATTGTATTGAATATTTGATGATAACTTTCGGTCTTTGGAGTCATTGACCACCGTGGACCACCATCTGTTTGTCGCCATCGACATTGTCAGACACCTCTGCTCATTATCGTTGAAGACCCTTTCTTGCTAATTTCATATATCAAATATGGTTCTAACGTATAATTTGTATTGAAATCTCGGCAATAACTTACAACCTTTGTAGTCTTCGGCAACCATCGATCACTTCCTGTCATCCACTATTGACCATCGTTTACCACCCTTGCTCACCTCCGCCGGTGACCTCTGCCTACTGATATCAAATCTCAAGTATGGTGGTTGTTCCTAACACATGTATATTTATTTACAATGTATACCAACAAATACAGAGTCTAATGCAAAATTATAACCTTGTTCTGAGCGAGGGGTTAGCCGCTGACTGCAGCCCTTATGCTCAACTGATGCATTTGCAATCACCAATTATAGTCTATGTGGCTAATTGATGCTATTGTAGTGACCAACTAAATCCTATGTGACCAAATAATGTTATTATAGATATCAACTACAACTTTTGTGGTCATCTACTATTGCTATAGCTTCAAACTATGGTCTTTTTAGAGAATAATCAATTATGGCCTATATAGCTGGCTGACAATATTGTAGTCACAAACTACAGTCTATCTGACCAATTACTACTATAAATTTTAACTATGACATCTATGACCAACCGACGTTTTTGCAGTCACTAACTACGACTTATGCGACCAACTAACTTTATTGTAATGAGCAAATATGGCTTATGTTGTCAAGTAATAATATTGCAGTCACCAACTTTAACTTATGTGGCTAACCATTACTATTATAATTTTAACTATAGCCTCTGTGATCAATTGACGCATTGGCAATCTCCAATTACAATTTATATGGCTAACTAATGATATTATACTCATCGAATAAGACATATATGGCCAATTATGACTATAAATTCCAACTAAGGCCTTTATGGTCAATTAACACTGTTGTAGTATGCCTCATGTTGCCAACTGACGCTATTGTGCTCACCAACTATTGTTATGTGACCAATTGATGATATTACAACCTTAAACTACAGCGTGTGTCCAATAACTATTACTACAGATTATAGCTATAGATTTTATGGCCAAGCAACACTATTACAGTTACCAACTATGATTTTTACGGTAAATTGACGATATTACAGCTTCTAACCATGATCTTTATAACTAACTATTATCTGTGCAGCAACCAACTATGATCTTTGTGATTATTACTGTTAAACTTCCAAATACAATCTTTTTGACCAACTATCACTATTATAGCCACCGACTATAGCGTTCATGATTAGTTATATTTAGGGTAGTCGATGCTTGAAATCTATTATGATCTAGTTTGGTTAATCATGCAAGTATATGTGTTGATCTAGTAATATATGAAAAGTGAGTTTGTATATTGAACCCACGAGAATATTTGTCAAAATATTCCTCATGGAGGAAGTTCTAATGCACTGCACCACTGATTATAGTTTAAATTTATTCAAGTGTAAACATGAAAATATACCAAAAAGAAATAGATGAAAAGTCATGAAGTAACTTTGACTCCCTTAAAAGTTATGTAACTCATGTTCATGTGACACCGATTAATGTTTTCTTGATATTTTGTCTTTGAGTTCTCCTATATGATAGTTGACAACTAGGAACACAATCTTGATTAGCTTATTTCTAGGTC
>JXCR01145184.1:198330-224343 GCA_002079205.1 Phalaenopsis hybrid cultivar | reverse complement strand
CTTGCCATGACTCACCTTAGACCCTAGGGTTGAGTCCCAAGCCAGCCATTAACCCATGGTTAACCTTGATATTTATCTCAAGGGTAAAAATTTTAATTTTAATCCTTGGAAGAGATAATGAAGAGGTTAAATCAAAGACACATGTCCATACCCTATGGTGCCATTTTTACTGAGCATCATGAGCTTTAACCATGGTTCAAGCCTTGGTTAACCACCTTAACCCAAGCTAAAGCCCAAAACCGTGAGCCCCCACATGGTTAAGAGCTTTGTCATATGCTCTCATAAATGGTGTTCTCTACAGAAGATCGTTCGATCAAATGTGTNTCGGAGAGATAAATTGCACGCGCGATGTTTGAATTCAGAGAGAGAACAACGAGCGGGAATTGGAATTCTTCTAAGGCAGTAAGTAAAATTTGAATCTTTGGTTGACATCCATGGTAGGCTTTTGAGGCAAGTGTTATGTTGAAAAAATATGCATTTCGAGTCAAATATTGGGGTGTCACGTGTCAAATAGGCTCTACCGTTTTTTAACACTAGTAAATATCAGTGTACGGTGGTGGGGTCCATTTGACACATGACGCCTCACTATCGGACTCCGAACACAAATTACGTTAGGAATTTTGATGTAATATTTTCTCGTGTTATGTTTTAATATGACAATTGTCCATTAAATAAGTTAAATATATATTTTCTTTACTCTAGCAAATCAAATAAAACATCATTTACTATGTTGATTTATAATGTATGAAGAAATTATTATCATCTATGGAGAACCTTGTAGCATTTATAATAAGAAATATTTCAGATGCAGTATACTTCATGAATTTATGGTCAAACTAGCATTTACTACAAAAAACATATGATACCAAAATTGGGTCTGTCTAAATTATAATAAAGCTCAGATCAAGCAATTAAAATATGTTTTGAGATTTTGGATAGTCGAGTAATGGTCAAATGTACTTCAAATATGACATTTATATTCAAATTGAGTGTCTAGTCGAAAGGAATCCAAAGAGTTTATGCTCGTTTAATTTTGAGGTCGTTGAGGCTCTCAAATCATTAAATAATTTCATATGATTAACAGAGATCAATGCGGTTCGTCCGATCAAATGGTTCGGGAAGTTATTTGTCATAAAACTAAAATATCCCTACCTCATACATTATAAATATACCACATATATTTGCTTGAGAGGGGAGCAGAAGATAAGCAATTTTGAGCTTATTTTCGACAGAAGTCCCGACAATAACTTCTGGCATTTATAATCACCAACCACAATTCATCATCGTATGTAGCTGACCACGCTTGCTCTCCACCGTCGGCAACTCTTGTTTGCTAGCGTCTTATCCCACCATAATGCATAATATTGTATTGGAGACCCAAAAATAACTAATGAGACATGTAACCATCGACCATTATCTGTCAGCCATTGTCGAAAACCGTTGTCGTCCCTGCTCGTCGTAATTGGCGATCCTTGCTTTCTAATATCATATCTCAAATATGGTTGTAACATATCGTGATGTTTTGGAGCCCCAACAATAACTTCAAACCTTTGTAGTCGTCAATAACCAACGACGACCACCACCCGTTGGAAATCGTCGATAGCTGATGACTGCCCTTGCTCGTGGATGTTGGCAACCATTACTTTTTAACATCGAATCTCGAATACGAACATAATGTATAACATTGTATTGAATATTTGATGATAACTTTTAGTTTTTGTAGTCATTGACCACCTTGGACCACCACTTGTTTGTCGCCATCAACATTGTTAGACACCTCTGCTCATTGCCGTTGAGGACCCTTTCTTGCTAATTTCATATCTCAAATATGGTTCTAACGTATAATTTGTATTGAAATCTCAACAATAACTTACGACCTCCGTAGTCGTCAGCAACCGTCGATCACTTAATTTCATCCACTATTGACCATCCTTTACCACCCCTGCTCACCTCCGTCGGTGACCTCTGCCTACTGATATCAAATCTCAAGTATGGTGGTTGTTCCCGACACATGTATATTTCATTACAATGTATACCAAAAAATACAGAGTCTAACGCAAAATTATAACCTTGTTATGAGCGAGAAATTAGCCGCTGACTGCGGCCCTTATGCTCAGCCGATGCATTTGCAATCACCAACTATAGTCTATGTGGCTAATTGGTGCTATTGTAGTCACCAACTACATCATATGTGACCAAATAATGTTATTATAGATAGCAACTACAACTTATGTGGTCATCTACTATTTCTACAGCTTCCAACTATGGTCTTTTTGGAGAATAATCAATTATGGACTATGTAGCTAGCTGACAATATTGTAGTCACAAACTACAGTCTATCTGACCAGTTACTACTATAAATTTTAACTATGACATCTATGATCAATTAACGTTATTGCAATCACTAACTACGACCTATGCGACTAACTGACTTTATTGTAATAAGCAAATATGGCTTATGCGGTCAAGTAACAATATTGTAGTCACCAACTTTAACTTATGTGGCTAACTATTACTATTATAACTTTCAACTATAGCCTCTGTGATCAATTAACGCAATGGTAATCTCCAATTATAGTTTTTATGGCTAACTAACGATATTATACTCATCGAATAAGACATATATGGCCAATTACTACTATAAATTCCAACTAAGGCCTTTATGGCCAATTAACACTATTGTAGTATGACTCATGTTGTCAACTGACGCTATTGCATTCACCAACTATTGTTATGTGACCAACTGATGATATTACAACCATAAACTATAGCCTGTGTCCAATAACTACTATTACAACTTATAGCTATAGATTTTGTGGCCAAGCAACACTATTGCAGTCACCAACTATGATCTTTACAGTTAATTGACGATATTACAGCTTCCAATCATGACCTTTATAACTAACTATTATCTGTGCAACAACAAACTATGATCTTTGTAACCGATTATTACTGTTAAACTTCAAAATACAATCTATTTGGTCAACTATCACTATTATAACCACTAACTATAGCGTTCATGATTAGTTATATTTAGGGTAGCTGATGCTTGAAATCTATTATGATCTAGTTTGGTCAATCATGCAAGTATATGTGTTGATCCAGTAATATATGAAAAGTGAGTCTGTATATTGAACCCACAAGAATATTTGTCAAAATATTCCTCACAGAGGAAGTTCTAATGCACTGCACCACTAATTATAGTTTAAAGTGATTCAAGTGTAAACACGAAAATATATCAGTCATAAGAGAAACATTAAATATGATAAAAACAAAAAGGAAATAGTTGAAAAGTCATGAAGCAACTTTGACTCCCTTAAAGGTTATGTAACTCATGTTCATGTGACACCGATTAATGTTTTCTTGATATTTTGTCTTTGAGTTCTCCTACATGATAGTTGACAGCTAGGAACACAATCTTGATTAGCTTATTTCTAGGTCATGAAAAGAATAAAAAATCATACTACGCTTAAGAGGGACTTGACCATGCAACATTTCCTATGATTTCTTGGATCCCCTATATATGTTGTCATTTCCTAATGACAATATGCTCATTCCACAAGGTTACTAAGTGTTAACCTACTTATTCCACTAGAAGACGGTTAGAAATCATAGATCACAAGAGGTTTCACATCCCAATTGATCATATTATGAGTAAATGACGATAAAAATGTAAACACATCAATATGCATATTTAAAAAGTATTGAAAACACTTATGGAGCAAAGCTACTCTTGCATCACAAAGACATGAAAGTAGTTCAGCTACGAGACAGGAGATAAAAAAGCATAGAAGATTTTATTGCAAACATTGAATAAATAAGTGGTGGAAGTTACAAACTTTGTACTAAGCAATAAGAATCTCTCAATAATCTCCCTCACACAATAGCATTCAATCTCTCTCGCACATAAAATCACTCAAAACTTAAAATAAAAATAACCCTGGAATTTTCCTCCACAATAGAAGATAAATAAATTCCTTAGGGTTTGAAATAAAAACCTTGAAACTCTACACTCCTCCTCTACCCCAAGCATCTATTTTTATATCTCATGCCAAAATCAAAATGCAAAAAAGATATCGAAATAAAACTTGTCGTACTGCGACATAATTATGTCAAAAAATGACGTAAGCGATAAGCATGCTTGATCTAACATAGTTATGCTAGATACACGAAGATGTTAGCGTAATTACGCCAAAAAGTGGCATAATTTTGCTAGACAAGCAATTTTGCTCACTTCGTATTTTGGCTTCATAGTGTGGATTCAACCCCTAGAACCTACAGAATACCACAAAAAAATCTTCCACGAACATAAAATCATGATAAATATGGAATAAAATATGATATTTAAAGTATATAAATCACTTAAATTTATATTGTATCAATTCTCACAAACTTACGTATTAATAGCCCTAAAGTAATCTTATTTCTAATTATGATTCAAATAATTTCATAGCTCTCATGTATTATATAAGTGAAATAAAAGGTATAAAAAAATCATTTTAGAGACAAATTTTCATTAATATCTAATAGCGTAGCCCTTTCTTTAATTTCCCTCTTTTTGATCCTAAGTATGTCTCAAAATTCATAAATTGTCATGATTAACATTTCTTCATTTTCTAATGACATTTTTAATTCAATTAATAGTCAACAAACCAACCCAAAATCACTTAACGTTATCCTAAATATGATATCATAGGAATTTTATTAAGAAAAATTTTAAGTCTTATTAATTAGGAAAAGATTTAGACTCTCATTTTTAATTTTCATGATTAACTTTAAGCTTATTCTAAAAAATTATTGGGCACTTCTTCTTTTTTTTCTTTTTCATTTGCTTGGTGCCNAGATTTAGACTCTCATTTTTAATTTTCATGATTAACTTTAAGCTTATTCTAAAAAATTATTGGGCACTTCTTTTTTTATCTTTTTCATTTGCTTGGCCCCTTGTTTTTTTTTTCCTTTTCTTTTTAGGCCTAAAATAATCTTAAATTTCACTAAAAATTACTATATATGCTTAAATTATTATTTTTAAATATTTTAAATATTTAATCTCCTATAACTGATAATTATTAAATGATTATTAATATGAACTCCAAACTATTGTAATCAATTTAAAAGTTAAGTCTTAATCAAATTGATTGAGTTAATTACTAAATGACTTAAAGTATATCTGGTTAACTACTTATATTTTAATCACGTTATTTTAATTATTATGGACCTTTTATGTCTGAAGTAGAAGTTGTTAAAGTGGATGACTATTCATCCTTTAATGAGTATTCACAATTCTAATGAAGTCAACATATAATATTTCTAAATTATCAAGATTTTTATCATGAGTTGCTACTAAAAAAACATAATCACAACTTAAACGTTTGAATTGCTCTCAAACAAGTGTACATGCAACACTCCCTTCGCCAAGTTTATTTCCCATCTGGTATTTGTCTTATGAGAAAATATAAGGATGAAAGGAGAAAAGCACGTAACAATAAGAAAATATACAGTTATCATAGCAGATGCATAACAATAAATAAAATCAGAGTATAGTGAGACCAATTCTTGTATTGCCTCTAAACAAACTAAAGCATGACAATATTCAAATAAAAAACATGCACAAATAATACGTATATAGTATGGTTATGTATGTGCTTTGCATCCTTGCGCACAATGAAAAATAGGTATATAATATGTACGTGCTTATGCACATCGCATTGGATTTACTATTTGAAAGGACCATTATATTTTTAAGAAATATAAAACTGAATGACATTTTATGTGGTAAAGCTAGTTTTAAAAAGTAACATAAGTTCCACAACGCACTGAAGTTTTAAAAAACAAACAACAGGAGTGGTTGTTCAATAATGATTCCATATAAAGTTGATATTGAAGGCAATTGGACAATTAAAAAATTTATAATATGTAATAATCACTCCTTTGCAAAGCCTGGCGAGCATCTTCTGAGATTCAACTAGAAGATTAGTGATATTAATGGAGATGTGCGGAAATCGATGATAGAAGCAGAGATTAGAATTACGAATGCATTCAATTTTTTTGCTATGAAAGTTGGTGGACTAAAATTGGATGTAAAAAAAAGAGATGCATTCGGTTTTATTCAGAAGGAAAGAAGAAACAATAATTGAACATGGTGACACTAATTTTTAAATATAATTTCTCACAGAGAGATAAATTGCATATAATATGTTTACATGAAACTTCCAGTTTGATGATTTTGGTAAGTTGATCAGTTTTTTTTGAATGATGACACGTCAAAGCTTGATTATAATTGCTTTGGGGATGTTATAATTTTTTATATAAGTTATATTGAATAAATACAACTTTTCTTGTGCTTTTTTCTGTATAAACCAACATTGGCAAAATATTCTTTTTAAAGTGGGGTTTTTATTAGATAAGACAATGGAGTCATTAAATTAATTATTCAAAATATTTCTTTGTAAAAAGGATGATAACCATCCCATAATAAAATTTATTGATCAGAATAAAGCATTAACGAGGGCTATAAAAGATTCATTATCACATACTCATCACTGATTATGTAGGTGGCATATATTTAAAAAATTTTCTTCAAAAGTTCATTGCTACAATGGTAATAAGGCAATAAATGATCTATTTGACACATGTATGAGTTAGTGTGATTCTGAAGAGAAATTTGAACAAACATGTATATATATTATTAAAAAAGATAACCTATACAATAATGTTTGGCTATCTGATTTGTAAAATATTAGAAATAAGTGGTTAACAACATTTAATAAAGATATATTTGTATTAGAGGTCTTTTCAAAACAGATAAGCAAGTCCACAAATAATGTGTGTCACGGTATCTCCAATCTAATAAGCTTTATCACCGATTATTTTTTCAGACTTGAAAATATCATCAAAACATGAAGATGAAATAAGAAGGACAAGGATTTTAGATGTACTCAATACATAATTGTTACTATTGCGAAAAGTTGCCTTGTGCTAAGGTAAGCAATTTCATTCTATTTAAGGAATTTGTATACATTTTTTGAAGAAGAGCCTCTACATGGGGTAGTGGTCGTGTTGTATATTTACTTGCTAATTGTCATTTATAATATTACATTAAAAATTTGATAATAAAGGGACATGTAAACATTGAATTGTTAAATTTGAGAAGATAACTTTTGAAATAAGCTGTAGTTTAAAAAACAATTGAGATGATGAAGTTATTATGTACCTACTATATAAGACTTTTTTAACATAGAAAATATCACGAAGATACCTAATAAATATCTCCTCTTCGGATAGTCTATTGATGCTAAAAGAGATTTCCATATTTGTAATGAATAGAGCCATTTCAAAGAGACAAGTGAAGAATGGTTATTCGAGTGATGTTATATTTCACAACCACAACCATAAATTTTAATATCAAATAAGCACCAAAGCCCAAGGAAATAAATAATCTGAATTATATATATTGGTGTCATTAAAATAATTATATGACAATTTTCACTAGATATTGGGTGAGAAATCAATTTAATTGACACAAAAGCCTAACAAAAAGAAGACCAAGAAGAGAGATGTATTGTGAAATAAAAGGACCAAGCTAAGATGCGTCCAAAGAGTATATTTAATTCTAGATTAAAAGAGGATTAAGAGAAAAATAAGAAAGTCGAAAGTATATATTCTTGTATACTATATCAACTCACTTGTATATACTATGAAGTTTATCTAACTAATTCTCTATTTTATAATAGAAGAAAGGAGAAAGAGCCTTCATCAGTTGAATAATCAATCATTTCCGCATGTGGCATCTGTTTATGTGCAATGTCAGATTATTTCATGCGGGCTGATTTTCGTTTTCCTTAGTATTTTTTTAAAGTCATTTCTAATCTATTAAATTAATATATGTGTATTTTCTTAATCATCTGCTCAAGATTACTATAAAATAATAGGAATTTTATGCATCTTGAAGTGCACCACAGTCCACACAAACATATATCAGCTCGATGATGGATTCCATTGACTATAATATAACATAACATGAGTGAAACATACAAAGCCTTATTCATTGTTGGAAACGATGTATTATTTTCAGATAAGTTTATAGTATGTCATTTTTCTAGATGTTTTGTCCATTTCATATGCAAACTACCTATAAATATGTTTTATAATTGGTAATAATGTTGTTTCCGTTTTTCACTTAGAATGACATGTGATTTTGTGATTGTAATTTATTAGTACTGTGTTGGTATTATTGTGTTTTTGTGGTAGTAATTTTGTAGTTTTTTTGTAGTAATTTATTAATAATTTTGTGGTAATTTGACTGTGTTTGTATAAAAAAACAACAATGATACATCTACGAAACTACCACAATACCACAACATCGTGAATTGATGGAGCAAGGAGTTGCTCCTCATCCTTTAAATTCACGAGGGAATCAAAAACCTACAATATCTATCAATCGAATAACATGTTCTCATCTCTTTTTTTTGTAAAATTTATAGTACAAATGTGTTACCTAGTCCAGGTCGAGTTCCAAAAAAATTATCTGTGTAGATGTTAAGCTCCAGCTCAGATTCTTCGATCATCTCAAAATGCGAGGCCTACCATCGAGTGCGAGAAGAGCAAGAATGAATGTATATTTATAAAAATAAAGCTATTTAAAAGGTAAATCACTAGGTACCTTGACTAAAAAAATATTGTTTAGTTGATATATACATCATACCAACCGTGAGTAGGAAAAAAAAAACAATTCATATATCGTAGTGAATACTTCTGCCATGATTTCCTAATGATAACATCGACTTGGTCAAAGAGAAAGTTGCATATTGTAGTAGGCCAATTAAATGAAGAAAAACAATGCACATTCTCAACAAAAGGGTAAAGCCAAATGGGCATATTGAAATTGCTTGAAGAAAAAGATAAGTTTATCAGTAAAAACTTGATGAACAATTCATCAACCGACAAGGAACACTATCCAGAAGAAACCTTTAACAAGCCATTATTTAAAAGTCACATATGGTGGTAGGCCAATTAACTGACATATTGAAATTGCTCAAAGAAAAAGATAAGTCACATATGGGCATATTGAAAGTCGCATATGATAGTAGGCCAATTAAATGAAGAAAAACAATGCACATTCTCAACAAAAGTGTAAAGCCATATGGGCATATTGAAATTGCTCGAAGAAAAAGATAAGTTTATCAGTAAAAACTTGAAGAACAATTTTATCAACCGACATGGAACACTATCCAGAAGAAACCTTTAACAAGTCATTATTTATATGTAGGAAATTTACACTAGATGAGGGATACTTATCCCAATTAAGTTGTTCTCCTCTGTTAGACATGCCTATGAATAAGGCAATTTGACCCGTGTCTAATCACAGTTTATTCCCACTAATTTTTAATACCTTATGCTCAACATCCCAACCATTCAAAAGTTACAGTGTCATGAATGCAGACATCTTAAAAATTTTGAAAGCACCTATCTCTTTCATAGTATTTACTGTTTCCTCAGTTAGGTTATGTACAAGCATATTAAGTACAAATCTATTCGAAGATGGTCTACATTTACATGTGATCATTCTTGGTTTCTTAACCCTGCAAAAGAAAAAAATATTGAGATAGCAAATATTAGGAGAGTAACATAATAACAATCTTATTTGCCTCGTATCTGTAGAGCAAAATATTGAGATCTATTGTGTGACACAATAAAACCAACACTAATTTAACTCCACAATACCACTAAATTGCGTCCAAATACTAGCATAGTATTACTGTCAGAATGCCAACAAAATACCATCATAATAATGCCAAATTAACACCAAAATATCACCAAACTACCACCATAATAAGACTAATTTAACACCACAATACCAAAAAAATAGCCCAATTATAACCATTATAACACCAACTTACCATGATAATGCCAGTAAAAAAATACCAAATCAACGCCATAATGCAACTAATTTACCATCAAAATACTTCCATAATAGCACCAATTTAAAACTAGAACAACATCAAATTACCACTAAAATATCACCATATACCACTAAATACCAACAATTTACCACCATAATAACACCAAATTAACACTAAAATACCACTGAGATATCATCATAAAAAAAACGCTAAATTAACACCAAATGCCACCAATTTACCACCAAAATGCGTACATAATAACATCAACTTTAAGCTTAAATATCATCAAATTACCACATCAATAGCACCAAATTAACAACAGAATACTTGTGTGTTACTAGCATAATCACACCAAATTAACATTAAAATATCTCTAATTTGCCACCTAAATATCTCCACAAAACATCAATTTAATATCAGAATACTACCATATTACCACCAAATATCACCAAATTAACAACCTAATAACAACAAAGTACCACCCAATTATCACCAATTTACCACTATAATAAAACCAAATTAATACTAATATACCACCAATTTACTATCACAATAACACAAAATTAAAATCAGATAAACATCAATGATTACACCAAATTAACATCATAAAACAATCATGATACCACAAAAATCACCTCTACAATATTACTAAATTAACATAATAACACCAGAATATCACAAAATTACTATCACAAAACCACCACATTACCACCCAAATAACGCAACATCATACAATCAAATCACCTTTACAATACTATTAAATTACCCAAAAAACTCCAATTAACGTCAAACTGACACCAAATATGACTGCGGTGGTATGACATTTCCCTTCATGTGGTATTGTGATAGTAATTTGATGGTATTATGATGTTATTCTACTTGTTTTCTGGTGATATTTTGATGCAAAGTGGTTGGTAGATATTGTGCTTAATTTATGTTTCTTTCAACGCAAGTGGTTTTATTATACCGATTTTTGTGAGGTATCGTGATGTTATTATTGTGACAGTGTGATTGTATTATGCTAATTTTCTGATGGTATTGTGCTGGTTGTGTTCTTAATAAACCATATAAGATAAAGTACTCTATATTCCAACACTAAATCATAAATATATATGATTTAAGTAGATGTCCAAGTTTTTCATCGAACAAAATGGATACGATGTAAGACAGATCTTAGTTACATACCATCTAAACATGTACAGAAGAAAGCTTTGAAAACTATATATACCTCATTTTGTTCTGATTTACCTGGATGATATCTGTAGTTTTCCTCTCTTTCCGATTGCCTTTCTTGCTTCCATTGCTTAATTAATCTTGCCTGAAAATCATAAATAAATAAATTCACGATGCTTGTAAAAACTAAACCACACATGAACAACTTACATGAGAGAGCGCGAGAGAGACAAGGAATGATGAAAATGTAATATTTTCTCACGCAAACCACAACATAAGGAATCAACAAAACCCTAGACTCTGGATGTTTTAAAAACCCTAGTCGAAAGTGGTAAATAAAATATGCAGGCGAGGCTAGCTAAATAAAATTGGAAATAGGATGGTGCTTGTTTAAAAAAGGTGTTTTTGATTTGTTGGGTTATTTTCAGGCTGCTTTCGGGCCGGGCCAAAAAAATCCATTTTTTTTAGTATTAGACTATAGGAGCTATATTTGCTTTATTTTGGGGACAATATTTTCTCTAATTAAATTGTGTTTTATACTTAGGGGTGTAAATGAGCGGAACATAGGGAGCCCAGACTGAACTCATGCTTGGCTCGTTTGCTTAGCGAGCCAAACACTAGCTGTTCACGAACAAAGAGCTGTTTTGACAGTCCTAATCACATAGCCATAAGATGTTAAGAATTGTGGCAATATTTATAAATTATTATTTATATTAAAATAACATTTAAATCTAATTTAGTAATTTTTATTCTATTTTTTTAATCAATATTTTTAAAAATTCTACTTATTTATGTAACAAATCTTTAGCTCTNGTTTCCTTTCATGTGGTGTTGTGATAGTAATCTGGTGGTATTATGATGTTATTCAACTTATTTTCTGGTGATATTTTGATGCAATGTGGTTGGTAGATATTGTGCTTAATTTATGTTTGTCTCCCGACGCAAGTGGTTTTATTATACCAATTTTTGTGAGGTAACATGATGTTATTATTGTGACAGTGTGATTGTATTATGCTAATTTTCTGATGGTATTGTACTGGTTGTGTTCTTAATAAACCATACAAGATAAAACACTCTATATTCCAACACTAAATCATAAATATATATGATCTAAGTAGATGTCCAAGTTTTTCATTGAACAAAATGGATATGATGTAAGACTGATCTCAGTTACATACTATCTAAACATGTAAAGAAGAAAGCTTTGAAAACTAAATATAATCTCATTTTGTTCTGATTTACTGGATGATATCTGTAGTTTTCCTCTCTTTCTGATTGCCTTTCTTGCTTCCATTGCTGCAATTAATCTTGCTTGAAAATTGTAAATAAATAAATTTACATTGCTTGTAAAAACTGAGCCACACATGAATAACTTACAGGAGAGAGCGAGAGAGAGACAAAGAATGATGAAAATTTAATATTTTCTCAGACAAACCATAACACGGGGAATCAACAAAACCCTAGACTCTGGATGTTTTAAAAACCATAGTCGAAAGTGGTAAATAAAATATGCATGCGAGTCAAGCTAAATAAAATTGAAAACAGGATGGTGCTTGTTTAAAAAAGATGTTTTTGATTCGTCGGGGTACTTTTGGGCTGCTATTAAAAACTTAGTGACCGCCCAAAAGTTGTACTTTTTTTAATATTAGATGATAGGAGCTATATTTGCTTCATTTGGGGACAATACTTTCTCTAATTAAATTGTGTTTTATACTTAGGGGTGTAAACGAGCGGAACAGGGCGAGCCCAGCTTCAACTCGTGCTCGACTCTTTTGCTTAGCGAGCCAAGCACGATCACGAACAAAGAAACTTTTTGACAATTCTAATCACATAGCCATAAGATGTTAAGAGTTACGACAAGATTTATAAATTATTATTTATATTAAAATAACATTTAAATCAAATTTAGTAATTTTTATTCTATTTTTTTAATTAATATTTTAAAAAATTCTGCTTATTTATGTAACAATCTTTAGTTCCGCTTTAAAACAATTCCGACGGGCCGATGGCTTGCAACTCTGAAAAATGCTCGCTTTCATTTTCTCCGCCTCCGTTTATCCGTCCTTCTGGGCAGCGAGCCGGCGAACCCTAGCGGCATCGTCGACGATCGTCCCCACTCCACACTCGCTGTTCTCGCCCTCCACATCTTCTCCTCTCCGACGTCACCGCCGGCGCAGTAGAAAGAAGGACCACTGGTGGGATCCAAAGGCGAACATCGTTTGCCCCCGTTCCTCCGAAGAGGATGCAATTTTCAACAAAAGAATAGCCTCGGCTGACGGGTAGTAGCTTCTGTTTCTATAGGTGTCATTCTTTTGTGGATGTTTGGTTGCAAGGAGGATTTAGCATAAGTAGGATTTAAATCCTAAGAACTGTTTGGTATGATGGAGTTTAAATCGAGTTAAATTATGTTGCTGTTTGACAACATACGTGGAATTCATGTTTGTTAGTTTTTAATTAGGTTTAAATATTTGATAAATGATTTTAAGTGAAATACAGAAATAAAACATTGAGTGATATTATTTATTTTGCTCATAAGCTCAATAATTCGATTAGAGCCATCTTGTTCATGTCAATTTAGCTTAAAATAATGTTTGTATTATATAGATGTCAATACAACAAAGAACATTTCAAATATCTAAGATTTAAGAAAAACCACACACACATTATTCTTCTGTTTTCATGTAAATCATTAGCAAATGATCATATCTAGCGACATCTTTGTTTCATATCTTGTGATAAAAAAAGGTGCGTTAGTTATCTAAAAAATACAAATTGCATAACTTCTAAAATTAATAAATTTGAGGACATGCGCATGTATCTCTCATATTTGTAGCAATTGCATTAAGGTTTTCATCGTTAGCCGCGACCTCACTTAGCTTGCTATCATGTTACATTTCAGTCTGAGACATGTTCAAGTAAATTTCATTATCATAATAAATTCTAATAAAATTGTATAGTAATGCACAAACAATGACTAATAAAAAAAATTACCGCATATGAGTTAGCTCTTGAAACATTTTCTTTCAAATGCCAAGTATTTTTTTCACAGTATTAAATAGTTGGGCATGACGGTGGTCGTACAACTATTGAGCTATTGAATACTGACAAGATGCAACTCTTGTTACTCAAATGATAGCGTTATATTCGAAAGGGTGCTATAATTTTATCAGTGTTAGCATACTCCTATTCAACCAAAGAATACCGACCTTCATGTACTTATAATTCTCACAACATCCTCATTTCTGAGGTAGATACTTCACAGTCAGGAGCTAAGTTACAAATTGACGATAAAAAAAGACTGCAACTATCACATTTATGAGATGAATCCTTTCATATTTTGATACCAATTTTGTATCTCACAATCAACAATTGCAGGCATTTGTATGTCATTTATTGTTTAATTACAATGCTAAATAATGAGTACAAATGTGAATTTGCTTTTATGTAAAGATAACAACTTATTTTGGTCGGAGGCAAATCAATGAACTTATTTGCCAATGACGCAATTACTTGCATGATATATTTGAAGTATTTACAAATTGTTTCCCGTAAATATTAGAAAAATTGACACAACTACTTATATATGTGGGCATTCACAACACCTTTAAGAAATATTTCGAGCTGACCAACTGAAATTATATTTTTTGTATCACTAAGTAGTTCAAGACAAACCAAAGTACCTCGTAATTGCACAAATACCTTTGATGATTGCCAGAAAGACTTGAAACTTTGAAAAATGCATGCTTTCATTTTCTCCGCCTTCGTTTATCCGTCCTTTTGGGCATTGAGCCGGCGAACCCTAGCGGCTGCGTCGACAATCGTCCCCACTCCACACTCGCTATTCTCTCCCTCCACATCTTCTCCTCTCCGACGCCACCGCTGGCGCAACAGAAAGGACCACTGCCTCCGAAGAGGGTGAAATTTTCACCAAAAGAAGAGCCTCGGCTGACGGGTAGTAGCTCCTGTTTCTATGGTTGCCCATTCTTTTGTGGCTGTTTTGCTGCAAGGAGGATTTAACATAAGTAGGATTTAAATCCTAAGAACTCGTTGGTATGATAGAGTTTAAATCGAGTTAAATTATGTTGCTGTACGACAACTTACGTGGAATTCATGTTTGTTAGTTTTTAATTAGATTTAAATATTTAATAAATGATTTTAAATGAATGACAGAAATAAAACAGTCGTTTACTTGTGCAGGTATACTGAGTACAGTCGTTTACTTCCATGTCCATCACACAATACAGCGCCAAGAATTGAACACCTTGTAGTTTCTGAAGGAGGAAATGTTCTTGATTATATCAGCAAAGCTCTGCAACTCCCTTCTATGTAAGCCTGCATATTTCTCATATATGCAAATTGAATTATTTTCCAAATCAATGGTTCTTTACCCTTTTTTATTCAAGATTACAAGAAACACAACAGAAACCATGTCTGCTACTCATCTCTGTATCAATCTACAAGTACATGTGGATATTCTTTGGACTCATTTAACCATATAATGATGAAAGTTTCTCGTCTTTCTTCTTTGGTTATGGATCTTCAAAGCTGACCCTTCACTTTCTGCCAACACACACACACACTTACAGACACACCCCACCAATGAATGAGGCCCATTTTTCTCTTTTCTGCAATGAAAGTGGTGATTTAGATTGACAATCTATAGAGAAATTTCATATAAGATTATTTTTTCTGGAAAATGAAAATGCTTTAAAGTTGAAGACCAAGCTTTGCGATATGCTCTCTTTATGCTCATTAATGTGGAATGAGCAAAAAATAAGATACTTTAAATATGGATATTAATGAAAAAAAATTCCAACAATTTGATGGATTTTGCTCCTTCTAACTATTTTATAAATGTANAATTATTTTCCAAATCAATGGTTCTTTACCCTTTTTTATTCAAGATTACAAGAAACACAACAGAAGCCATGTTTGCTACTCATCTCTGTATCAATCTACAAGTACACGAGGATATTCTTTGGACTCATTTAACCATATAATGATGAAAATTTCTCGTCTTTCTTCTTTGGTTATGGATCTTCAAAGCTGCCCCTTCACTTTCTGCCAACACACACACACATACAAACACACCCCACCAATGAATGAGGCCCATCTTTCTCTTTTCTGCAATGAAAGTGGTGATTTGGATTGACAATCTATAGAGAAATTTCATATAAGATTATTTTTTCTGGAAAATGAAAATGCTTCGAAGTTGAAAACCAAGCTTTGCGATATGCTCTCTTTATGCTCATTAATGTGGAATGAGCAAAAAATAAGATACTTTAAATATGGATATTAATGTAAAAAAATTCCAACAATTTGATGGATTTTGCTCCTTTTAACTATTTTATAAATGTGTCTGTTTCCATTGTCATTTTGCATAGAGACATACTTGTTAGCTTAGGCTAGCTAACTATTTTCCACAAGATGGCATTGAAATGGTTTGTGCTGGAAAGTTTTTTCTCAATGCTAGTTTTGCTGCCTTTTTTTTATGTATTTATTCCATCGTGAAGTTCCCAATGACTACGGATAAGCAGAGAATGTGAGACGGTACACTTATCACGACAAAACTAAATATCATTACTCTTTTTATGGTGAAAACCATACGTGGAGTAAAGCAGGAGATAAGAACAGCTGCAATTCAATGGAAAACACAAGTTGGGCAACTAGAATGCTAAGGGTATACATAATGAAATTATAGAGACATCATAATTCTTATGGTCAATATTGTAGCAACCTGAACTCTTATCCATCAAGATATTGTCTATTGTGCTTTAGTGGCCTCATGCTTTTATCTCATTGGTGTAACTTTCTAGTAGGCCACCCATCTCGAGTGCTCGCAGCTTCATGATTTTATCTCATTGGTGTAACTTTCCAGTAAGCCACCCATCCTGAGAGTGCTCCAATACAAGCTTGCTTAATTTTGGAGTTTTCGATAAAATTCTAACTATTACACCNCTTATCCATCAAGATATTGTCTATTGTGCTTTAGTGGCCTCATGCTTTTATCTCATTGGTGTAACTTTCTAGCAGGCCACCCATCTCGAGTGCTCGCAGCTTCATGATTTTATCTCATTGGTGTAACTTTCCAGTAAGCCACCCATCCTGAGAGTGCTCCAATACAAACTTGCTTAATTTTGGAGTTTTTGATAAAATTCTAACTATTACACCAAAAAAACATATTGTTTTCGAAAAATTCCTCTTCATTTTATTTAAGGGGGTTCACGTTCTTCCCTACCTAAGTAACTGATGTTCTGACCGGCGTCAGAATTTCTAACTCATAATCATCTAACACATAGATAGAATTCTAGAGGTGGCCCCTACATATTTAAAAGTTGGCTCCCACCATGTGACACTTTGCTCCATATTTAAGTTGGTGTAATGCTAGATACCATTTATAATAGCTCGAGCTCTTACCAATAAAGATATTTTCTATTTTTTTTAATGGTCTCATGATTTTGTCCCATTGGTGTAACTTCCTTGGAGTTCACCCTAAGAGTGCTCCCATTCAAGCATTCTTAATTTTGGAGTTTTTGGTGAAATTCTAATAAATATACCAAATGACATATCAATGTTTAAGATTTCATCTTCAATCTATTTGAGAGGTTTTATAAATCATAGGCTCCAAATTATTCATTAAAATTGACGTGGAGGGCTGCAGACTGGAATAGGATGTGAAGTGAAGCTCTATTGAAGTTTTGATTCTCATCTTCTGGACTTCAACAAATCTATTTCTTAATTTGTCAATTAATCATTTGTGATTGCTGTTTATGTCTAAATGCCCATAGAACCTTTAATTTGTAATATTTTATACGCTAATGTGTGATTGATATTTTGATGGTTCAGCTGAACAATCTATATTAGCATACACAGTAATAATCAGGACTTGAGGATATCACCAATTGTTTTATTGTATTTGATATTTCAGCTACTTTGATTTATTGTCATCTGGTATATATGGTGTATCTGTTCAGGTTCACATTGAAGATATCATTTTTAATTATTTATACATGAAGGTATGTTGCAGATCTAATTCAATTTGGTGCTATCCACTGNAGCTCTTACCAATAAAGATATTTTCTATTTTTTTTAATGGTCTCATGATTTTGTCCCATTGGTGTAACTTCCCTGGAGTTCACCCTAAGAGTGCTCCCATTCAAGCATTCTTAATTTTGGAGTTTTTGATGAAATTCTAATAAATATACCAAATGACATATCGATGTTTAAGATTTCTTCTTCAATCTATTTGAGAGGTTTTATAAATCATAGGCTGCAAATTATTCATTAAAATTGACGTGGAGGGCTGCAGACTGGAATAGGATGTGAAGTGAAGCTCTATTGAAGTTTTGATTCTCATCTTCTGGACTTCAACAAATCTATTTCTTAATTTGTCAATTAATCATTTGTGATTGCTGTTTATGTCTAAATGCCCATAGAACATTTTATTTGTAATATTTTATACGCTAATGTACGATTGATATCTTGATGGTTCAGCTGAACAATCTATATTAGCATACACAGTAATAATCAGGACTTGAGGATTTCACCAATTGTTTTATTGTATTTGATATTTCAGCTACTTTGATTTATTGTCATCTGGTATATATGGTGTATCTGTTCAGGTTCACATTGAAGATATCTTTTTTAATAATTTATACATGAAGGTATGTTGCAGATCTAATTCAATTTGGTGCTATCCACTACGCATTGGTCTGCCCAAAACCTCCACCAAGTGCTACTCCTGAACAAGTTCAGATCTACAGGCAAGTCACAGATCCATCAGTTCTGCAAAAGAGGTCTTCCCTCAAAGGAAAAACTGTGAGAGAAGCACAAAAAACATATAGAATTACAGATGCAAATGAATTTGTTGAAGCTGGAACTTACCTTCGTGTTCATGTGCATCCAAAAAGATATCCAAGGTAAACCAAGTATGAAATATCCTGAAAAGCTTGTTCCACCATCTTGCCTTGATTTTGTTCGTACTTCACCCTTTTTTCTCTTCACTCAACAAGATTCAATCTTATGGGTGCCAATTCTTTCATTTGGTTAGGCCATTGAATCGAGGCCTTGAGTACGGACATCATCTAGCCTATAATAAATCCTATTCTGTGGACTTCGCAGCGGAAACAAATTGAAGAGAAGGAGTTTCTGTTGTGGAATCAATATAAATTTTTATGCTTCTCTTTTGTTCTTGTGTTGTAATCAGGTGCTATGAGGTTGATTGGAAGTCTAGAATCATAGCTGTAACAGATTCCTATGTGGTTCTTGACAAACCAGCTGCGACTTCAGTATGTAACTCTGATAATTGTACTTTGATATACTCCCTATCTTCCTGATTTGCAATTAATGTACATATTTATATCAGTATTTACTTGTTCATTCTTATCATTTTTTTGTTCGGTTCTGGAAATTTGCAGGTAGGAGGATCATCTGATAACATAGAAGAAACTTGTGCAACTTTTGCTTCTCGTGTTCTAGAATTAGATACTCCTTTGAAGACTACTCATCAGCTAGATAACTGCACAGAAGGCTGGTTGGTTCATCTTATATAATTATCTTGAACTGATTTATTAAAAAAAATCAGTTATGTTGCTCTTCTTGCAGCCTCGTACTGGCGAAAACAAAGGAATTCTGTTCTGTTTTCCATTGGATGATTAGGGTATGCTCATTATTATTGATTTTACATTTTATTCGATTGTTCATCATGATTGTGCATTGTACGATTTTGTGTACGTTGGAAAGTAGGGGTGTAAACAAGCCTAGTTGAGATTGAGCCACCTATGAGTTGAGTTTGAGCTTGATTAATTAATGGAGTTCTAGCGTAAGCTTAAGCTTAATTCTACGAGTTTGAGTCGACTCATGAGTTGGTTTCATCACTTGTTAAAATATAGAGAATATATTTGATTCAAGCNGCATTGTACGATTTTGTGTACGTTGGAAAGTAGGGGTGTAAACAAGCCTAGTTGAGATTGAGCCACCTATGACTTGAGTTTGAGCTTGATTAATTAATGGAGTTCTAGCTTAAGCTTAAGCTTAATTCTACGAGTTTGAGTCGACTCATGAGTTGGCTTCATCACTTGTTAAAATATAGAGAATATATTTGATTCAATGAAATTTTGTAATAAAATGGAATAAAAATTAAATAATTAGGGGTGAAATAATAAAAAATCCCTTGATTTTTAAAAATTAAATATATGTTTTAAGTATTTTTAATACATTATAGTTTAACTCTTANAGCTTAATTCTACGAGTTTGAGTCGACTCATGAGTTGGCTTCATCACTTGTTAAAATATAGAGAATATATTTAATTCAATCAAATTTTGTAATAAAATGGAATAAAAATTAAATAATTGGGGGTGAAATAATAAAAAATCCCTTGATTTTAAAAATTAAATATATGTTTTAAGTATTTTTAATACATTATAGTTTAACTCTTTAATTTTAATAAATTTTATGTATGTTCATATTAATCTTGTCTTAAATGATCTCGCTAACTTGGCTCGTTAACTCGCTCAATTCATGGGCCAATGATCGAGCCGAGCTCAAGCGAACTCACAAGTTGGCTTGGCTCAGTTTCACCCTAAACTTCATTCAATCTTCTTTATGACTAAANGCGAACTCACAAGTTGGCTTGGCTCAGTTTCACCCTAAACTTCATTCAATCTTCTTTATGACTAAAAAAAAACATTATTTTACTCAATTAATTCTTACATGAAATTTTAATTTTGAACTCCAGGAAAAACAGGTAAAAAAGCTTTATCTTGCACTTGCTGCTGAACCTGTACCAACTGGAATAATTTCTCACTACATGCGCCCCGTAAACCTTGCTCCCAGGCTAGTTTCACAAGGTAATCATCCAGAATTTGCACTACAAAATTATCATATTATTATATTTGATTAGCTTTCAATTTTCTTGTTCTACATATCAGCTGAGTCATGCTGGACTTCTTTATACTAATTTTTTTTTTCTTTTATCCATAAACAATTCATGGACTTTAATAGTGAGTTCTGAAGCTATAAATTTGGATTATATTTTGCCTTGTGACTGATAATAAGAAAAACACCAAATTCCTCATTCAGGCAAGAAACTTCACTTGTATTTCATAACAAAATTTTAAGAATGTAATTTAAAATTTGCAGCTGGATTTTAGAGACAAGTACAACAACGACAACAACAACAAAGACTTAATCCCACTACATGGGGTCTGCTATATGAATAAGAAACAACAACAACAACAAAGCCTTAATCCCACTACGTGGGGTCGGCTACATGAATCCTTTTTCACAACAACAACAACAAAGCCTTAAGCCCACTACGTGGGGTCGGCCACATGAATCCTTTTTCTCTTTGCGTCCTATTTAGTGTCATATTTTCATTTAGTTCTAATAAATTAAGATCATTTTTTATACTATAAGCCCAAGTCTTCCTAGGTCTATCTCTGCCTTTCTTAACATAAGTCGAATCTAAAACATCTACTCTCATAATCGGATCATCAGATGGTCGACGCTTAAAACAAGTGCACAAACAAAACCTTAAAATATACCATCTTTCTTATTTGATTCATCTACCCCCATTATTGATATTTGAAAACTTGTAGGAGAATCCAGAATTTATTGAAGGCTGGCATCTTTGTCAGCTGGAGATCCTGGAATGCAAGGAGGTTCCCTGGCCAAATGCTGATGTTGTGAAAACTTACAGAATTGAAGACTGTAACTGGCCTTCAAAGAAGACCGCCTATGAATGTAAAATCAACCTTCTCACAGGAAAAACACATCAGGTGAGAGCTCAGTTAGGCGCTATCGGTGCGCCGATAGTTGGGGACTCGATGTACATGCCTGCCGCCTTGGCTGCACTTTCCAATCCTCACATTAATCCATTTGGGAAGTGGAGGAAGGAGTGCTTGAGAGATGGAGATAAAATGGCTGCCATGGTTGATTGGATTTCATGCCATGGTAAGGAACCCAATTCTGCAATTGGTCTGCAAGCTTCTCATNCAAAGAAGACCGCCTATGAATGTAAAATCAACCTTCTCACAGGAAAAACACATCAGGTGAGAGCTCAGTTAGCCGCTATCGGTGCGCCGATAGTTGGGGACTCGATGTACATGCCTGCTNCAAAGAAGACCGCCTATGAATGTAAAATCAACCTTCTCACAGGAAAAACACATCAGGTGAGAGCTCAGTTAGGCGCTATCGGTGCGCCGATAGTTGGGGACTCGATGTACATGCCTGCCGCCTTGGCTGCACTTTCCAATCCTCACATTAATCCATTTGGGAAGTGGAGGAAGGAGTGCTTGAGAGATGGAGATAAAATGGCTGCCATGGTTGAGTGGATTTCATGCCATGGTAAGGAACCCAATTCTGCAATTGGTCTGCAAGCTTCTCAGATCTCATGGAATGATGGCAACTGTTCTTATGAGGCTGGATTTCCATGGTGGATTGTTAGAGAATGAATGTAATGAAATATTAGTAGTTCATAGGTAATTATTATTTGAGTTAACACTCACCTCTCTCTCATAAATGGTTTATGGAGTTTTTTTTTTCTTATAAAATTCTTCTTTGTTCTGTAAGATTGGTTTGGTGAAGTCAGCATATTGCAGAGGTAAACTTAACTATGTGAATTTAGTTTGAAGACGTTAATGCTTGAAAATTAATTCAAATTTTAGCTGGGGTTGAGATCATATCCAAATGAGCCGTGCTATGAGCTGAAATTTAGATTAAATTTTTTTCGAGTTTGATTTCGAGCCATCATGTAACGGCTCGAACCGACTTGAGAATGACCCGTAGTATTAATTATATATATAATGCAAATAAAAATTAAAATAATGAGTTAATACTAAGTTGAAAAGGATTCAAATAACTTGATTTAAGCTAGTTAGTTTTAATTTTGAGTCGGATCAAGTCGATTCCGAGCTAACACGGATTCAAATAACTCAATTTGAGCCGGCTCGTTTGGATTTCAAGTCGGATGAAGCTCGATTCAATTTTGAGTTGGCTCAACTTGAAATTAAATATAATAAACTACGGGCAGATTTTGAGCCTCACTAAATGTATTCGAGCACATCTAGCTCGGCTCAAAATCGAATAGTTAACAATCTTAGTTAGAAAGTTAAACTGACTATTNAGTTGGCTCAACTTGAAATTAAATATAATAAACTACGGGCAGATTTTGAGCCTCACTAAATGTATTCGAGCAGATCTAGCTCGGCTCAAAATCGAATAGTTAACAATCTTAGTTAGAAAGGTAAACTTGACTATATGTTTCAAATGGCATGATCTTATTTTTGCAAAGCTAGATTCATTATCCATAGTTATTCATAATAAACTCTCATATTCACAATAATATTTTCAAGAACACATTCTAGATATATTTCATAGTTTACATAAGGAAATTTCTATTAATGAAATTCAGTGAGGCTAGAGTGAGCTCTACTTCAGACAAGCATATGAGATGAAGTTATCAACTTTGTAATAAAGTTTTGAAAATCGAAACGAACATTCAAAGAGAAGATGAGTTTTAAGATTTAACGGTTTAACAAGGGTTAAAGACAGAGTTAGATTGAATGACTTGATAAATATAAAAAAAAAAACATTTTAATATGATTAAAAAATGTAATAATAATGTTTTCATCAATTTTTCTTATAATATTATAATTGATGACACTTCTTATTGAATATTTTAAATATAATTATAAATAAAAAATTTAATACATAATATTTTAATATGTATTTTTTAATTAAATATTTTGCTTTTATTCATTTGATCAAAATAAAAAAAAATTAAAATGAATCAATTTTAGAATCAGATGCATTGCTAAAAAAATTAAACTAGTTCAATAGTTGAAAGATGTACTGTCAAATGACTCGNTTTTCAAGAACACATTCTAGATATATTTCATAGTTTACATAAGGAAATTTCTATTAATGAAATTCAGTGAGGTTAGAGTATTTAGCCTTTTAAGGTGTAGACAAAACTATCAAAGTGAGCTCTACTTCAGACAAGCATATGAGATGAAGTTATCAACTTTGTAATAAAGTTTTGAAAATCGAAACGAACATTGAAAGAGAAGAGGAGTTTTAAGATTTAAGGGTTTAACAAGGGTTAAAGACAGAGTTAGATTGAATGACTTGATAAATATTAAAAAAAATATTTTAATATGATTAAAAAATGTAATAATAATGTTTTCATCAATTTTTTCTTATAATATTATAATTGATGACACTTCGTATTGAATATTTTAAATATAATTATAAATAAAAAATTTAATACATAATATTTTAATATATATTTTTTAATTAAATATTTTGCTTTTATTCATTTGATCAAAATAAAAAAAAATTAAAATGAATCAATTTTAGAATTAGATGCATTGCTAAAAAAATTAAACTAGTTCAATAGTTGGTTCTATGTGAAAGATGTTCTGTCAAATGACTCATTCATGATTGAACTGAACATAATGGCTAGTCTAATTTTGATTTTAAAAGCAATGTTTATAATTAACTTGTTGTCAAGAGCAATCCACCCTTNAGAGAATGAATGTAATGAAATATTAGTAGTTCATAGGTGATTATTATTTGAGTTAACACTCACCTCTCTCTCATAAATGGTTTATGGAGTTTTTTTTTTCTTATAGAATTCTTCTTTGTTCTGTAAGATATTGGTTTGGTGAAGTCAGCATATTGCAGAGGTAAACTTAACTATGTGAATTTAGTTTGAAGACGTTAATGCTTGAAAATTAATTCAAATTTTAGCTGGGATTGAGATCATATCCAAATGAGCCGTGCTATGAGCCGAAATTTAGATTAAATTTTTTTCGAGTTGATTTCGAGCCATCATGTAACGGCTCAAACCGANTTTGGATTTGAAAAGTTCCAAATGGTCTACAATAAGTGTGAGAGGCTTGGGTTAGGATACGGTGNTAATAGTTTGGATTTGAAAAGTTCCAAATGGTCTACAATAAGTGTGAGAGGCTTGGGTTAGGATACGGTGGGTGGATCTTGTAGAAAACCTAAGTTATGGGTCAACTTTAAAATAAGTAGTACAAAAAATCAAACCCTTAAACTAAACCCTTTATGTGGAAAATATTAAAGACACAAAGACTTGAAATCATTTAAAATTTTAGATGAACACACCTCAAGATTTTTGGAGTCCTATTTATCTTTTTTTAAATATTTTATATGCAAATTAGGTCATGCATGAACCTATTCTAGACATTCCAAAGTAAAATATTATCTTTTAAAAAGGGGTTTATAGCATAGAAACATTAGAAAAACTCCATAAAGTGATATAAGGATGCATCTAAATTAGATTTGGAGTGTATCACAAAACTTAAAAATGTTTTAATGGNCAAAGACTTGAAATCATTTAAAATTTTAGATGAACACACCTCAAGATTTTTGGAGTCCTATTTATCTTTTTTAAATATTTTATATGCAAATTAGGTCATGCATGAACCTATTCTAGACATTCCAAAGTCACATATTATCTTTTAAAAAGGTTTATGGCATAGAAACATTAGAAAAACTCTATAAAGTGATATAGGGATGCATCTAAATTAGATTTGGAGTGTATCACAAAATTTAAAGTGTTTTAATGAAAATATCTTATGAAATTGGACTCGGTTTAGTTTAAGGCATGCTTTGGCCAACCAAACCAAATAAGTTTTTGGTTATGATGTTAGTTGAGAAAAATTATAAAACCTTTTGGGAAGACGAGATATATGTCTCACAAAGTTCCGAAAAAAATAAATTGAAGGAAACAAATTACAACTAGGGCTGTCAAAACGGCTCGTTGTTCACGAACAACTCGTGTTCGGCTCGTTAAGAAGCTCGTGATTGACTCGTTCGCTAAGTTAACGAGCCGAACACAAACAAAGATTTGTTCGTTCGTGTTCGGCCCATTTTGGCTCGAAATACTACTCATCAAATATATATATATAT
>JXCR01145184.1:170556-196992 GCA_002079205.1 Phalaenopsis hybrid cultivar | reverse complement strand
TATATATATATATATATATATATATATATCATATTGATGAGTAGTAT
Organism: Phalaenopsis hybrid cultivar; assembly: GCA_002079205.1. Taxonomy (NCBI): domain Eukaryota; kingdom Viridiplantae; phylum Streptophyta; class Magnoliopsida; order Asparagales; family Orchidaceae; genus Phalaenopsis; species Phalaenopsis hybrid cultivar. The sequence goes on along the minus strand of JXCR01145184.1, from coordinate 196,945 downwards.
TTTTAAAAAAATTAATTGACTACAAGGCTACAAAGATTTATAATCACTTAAAAGTATTAATTAAAAAGATAGAGTAAACATTATTAAATTAGAATCAAATGCTACTTTAATATAAACAATAATTTTTAAATTTAGCCCCAACCCTTAACTACTTATGGCTACGTTATTAGGGTTATCAAAACGACTATTTGTTGATGAACAGCTCGTGTTCGACTCGTTAAGCAAACGAGTCGAATACGAACACACTTTTTGAGCTCGAAATATAAACGAGTCGAACACGAGCTGAGCCTGGGCTCGCTCATATTCAGCTCATTTACACCCCTGATTACAACAAATAAGAAAATAGAACTATTGCTCATCAAAAAGCTAGGTGTAGGAATACCACTAAATCTCCTCTAATGTAGGAATGACAACTAGGCCTTCACATAAAGAAACACAACTTTTGAAATAAAAACAACAATAATTTCATTTATATATAAAATAATGAATAACTAGTCCTTTTTCAAACTTTAATGTGAAAAAGAAAGAAATTAAAAAGGAGGAGGAGAGAGGAAGAGGGTGAGGGGATCTCATTTGAATTGAGGAGGAAGATTTCCCCTCTATTTCTGCAATCCCAAATACCTTAGAATAAAACACTTAATTAAATAATTTAATACAATTAATTATTTCCATGATATAATTTTAAATATCCCTTATAAATTTAAAGATTCAATGTTATTGAAAGAATCTTTAAATTTTCTCTGCAAATTTTTATAAAATTAAAACACAAACATAAAGTCATATAAAATATAATGAAATCATAATGCAGAAGAAAATAAGTTCCAATTCTAATTAAATATTTTTCATGTCTCTTATAATTGGCCAAATTTTATTACTGCAATGACTTTTTATAGTTGAATTATGTGTTGTTTGTGCTGCATCATTTTTCCAAAATTTTAAGTAACTCTTTGGACTTAAAGAAATGGAAACACCCCATAAATTTTGAANTTTCCAAAATTTTAAGTAACTCTTTGGACTTAAAGAAATGGAAACACCCCATAAATTTTGAATTTTTTTTTTTGTATGAGTGATTAAATGCTATATTAAGAATAATATAATATCTAAAAGATAGAAAGATCGTTCTATAATAATTCAAACATTAAATAAAGATTTNGAGTGATTAAATGCTATATTAAGAATAATATAATATCTAAAAGATAGAAAGATCGTTCTATAATAATTCAAAAATTAAATAAAGATTTTTCTTTCAAAATTTAATGATTTACTTAAAGTAATGATTTTTCCTACCCAACTTTAGGTTGAATAGAATTTATTTTAATATGGGTTGTAATTTTCCTATAAGAATAAGCCTCTATGATTAATTATATCTTAGAATAAGTCATCTTCTAAGAATACACTCAATTAAAGCAGTAACTTGTATCTTTATGAATTTCAAAGTTCAAGACGAGGAGAGGTAACAAGCGCTCAAATATTGAGAAGCTTAGTAGCACTCCAAAAATCCTATATTCGACTTTACATTTTTGAAATTATGTTTTATTTTAGTTTAAATTGTTCATTTTATTAAAATATTAGGAATTATACTCTAAAAATATTAGATCATGGAAAAACTTAGGAAGTGGAGATTTATGATGTAGTGAAAAAATCTACCTCATAACCTAAACTGTGGTGAGAACTAGCACTCCAAAAATCGTATATTGGACTTTACATTTTTGAAATTATGTTTTATTTTAGTTTAAGTTGTTAATTTTATTAAAATATTAGGAATTATACTCTAAAAATATTAGATCATGGAAAAACTTAGGAAGTGGAGATTTATGTAGTGAAAAAATCTACCTCATAACCTAAACTGTGGTGAGAACTACTATCACAATAGAATCTTGAACATAGTCTAATTATATACAAAGGACCTATAATGTTCAATTTCACATGGTTTAAAATTAGTATGACTCTACTAAACTTACAATTCTACATAGAAGAGATAGTCAACTAAACTCACATAAGCATCTCAAATTTATGAAGTTTAATCTGATGAAAGATAGAATTTCTAAGTCTCTTGTTTAGTAGAGGAAATATATGATTTATAATTTAATTACTAGAATCAAATTGCTTAATTATAAATGATATGCACTATTTTTAGTTAATGTAGTATTTTATATTTTCTTTAAAAAAATATTTGATTGATTCACTTCAAGAGCCAAGGCTATGCAGTTAATGCATGAATGTCTGCATTGAATTTATAGCTTGAACACTAATAAGAATTTAGACTAACCTCCCTATGAGGGGCTGGTATCCTTACAGATTAAATGCCTCTTATTACACTTTTAAGAGTTTTATTTGATTTAATCTATTATTTACTACAAATTTTACTTGATTTGGTTTTGAGTTTTGATTTAAACTATTTCAAGTTATCAAGTTGATGTAGAAATTTACTCCTAAGAGCCTACCATACAATGATTTTAACCAAACACAAATAAGTGAAGAAACATAGAAAAATATACTCTTATAGTGATTATCTATAAGTAAACACATAAATAAAACCAAAAACTTTAAAATAAAATAAATCAAAGATAATAGTTGAAAATGCTAGTGTGACCAGGTACCACAATGCACCCAAAAAGAAAAAAAAAAGAAAAAAAAATTGGCAGCCAATTATTGGTCTTTATACATCTATGACTAGAAATAAGATTAATAAATTAGGTCTGTGGGGTCCTTTAGCTCCTTAATTTATGTTCACCATACATCATAGAACTTTATATTGAAGCACACGCATATTAATGTTCATCTTGACTCTATCTCCCTCATTCTTGATTCTTGGTTTATCTTGGTTCATTTGCTTTATATTCATTTGTTTTGAGTTTTTCATATTTTTTTGGGCACCTATAGGACATAAAAAGACTCAAGACTTCTCTATATTCTAAAATAAACTTTCTTGCAGCAAAAATAAACATGAACTTACTATGATACCTAAACTCCTATAAAACCTAAAAATTAAAGTTAGGACAAAAATATATTTCCTAAATAATTAATATGCCATACTTATTCACCACAAATCATCATAGATACTACAAAGCATATTAAAGCACACCAAACCATCACAATCACAATAAATAATCATAACATAGGATATAGGCTGAGTGCATGAACAACTAAGTCTAATGTGTGTGCCAAATTGTATGGTGAGTTTGAACAAGGCTTAGTATTTAAGTTTCAATTTGATTTCAAAATTGATTTTACCATTTGTTGATTTAGGTTTATGTGATTAATGATCTCAAGAGTTTTAGTTTAACTTTTAGAATTTTATTGTTTTAATTTATACTTGGATTTTGAAGAGAACACTTAAATACAAAAGTTTACTCGAATGTGCATATTACCCCAGACATTTCTTAATAGTCAAATCACTGCATAATAAAGAAAAAAATGTTTGATAACACCTAAAGACACACAAGGGTAGATTTTATGTGCATTTTCAATTATAATATTTTTATGCTTTATTTGAATTATGCGTTTTAATTAATATCTTTCATTTGTTTTATGTTCAAATGATTTCAAATCATTGTGAATTTGATCCCTAGAGCTAGGAGTTATTTCGAAACCATCCCATAAGGTGGTGGAGATTTATTGAATTATCATGTATTATTTATTATTAATTTTCAACTAAAAATTCAAATGATCTTAAAATTTGACAAAGAATTATAGGTAGGGTCAAAATCACATTCTAAACCCTACTATAAAATTGGAATCATTTTGATGTTAATTAACTTTTCTATGATTTATTATATTTATTTAGATTTTTATTTTTAATTTTAGAAATATTTTATTAATCAAAATGACCTAAACTTAAGCTTTTTAAATTCTTTATATCATTAAGATTTTGTGATTAAATTTTGATAATTTTTCTATTTTAATTGATTTTTAAAAAAAAATTAGATGTTCTATATTTGTTTGTTGATTTATTTAATTTATGATTTAACATTATGTAAATTTCAATTGAATGTAACATCATAACTTCAAAAAATGATTTATGAGGTCATCATTAACATTAGAGTATATTCTCAAGCCATTTAAATAGATATTTATCTTCTGAGTATTTTTAAATTTTAATTTATTAACAATTAATTAATTTAGTTAGAAAAATATAAATTTAGTTAAAAAAATAAATAAATTAGTTAACAATCTAAACAAGTAGTTGTCATCAAATTCACCAAATAACAAACCTATGAAACTTTGATCATGATTCTTTTTAAGGCCCAAGTTGATTTCCTTAGATCGTTAATTATAGAATTAATCTCATTTTCATGTTTAGGTGATGCATCCCAAGTTGAAGGACATTCAGATCATCCAAAGTTTCAGAATAAAATTCATCATATTAAATAACACTTTTTATTAAATGTCTATTGGACTCTAATTTAATAATGATAAGTAAACAATATATATTCAACCACTAGTTTGATAATATCAAAAGTAAAATTAGCTTTTAATTTATTTTTAGCATATTATATTTTCTATAATTCTTCTTAGTGTTGTGTTTTACCCTTGGACCAAATATATGGTTTCAAACCCTATTTAATTAGATTTTAAACACAAAAGGACAAATAATCAAAGAATAGTTCTATTATTTTATTCATAATGTCATCCTTTAGGGTCCGTTTGGGGCAGCTTATAAGTGCGGGTGGCGTTTTGAAAAACACCGCCGCCGTACTGTTTGGTTCGCGCGTTTCACCAGCTTATCTGAAACTGTGTTTGAGTTTTTACACTAAACGCAGACCGCGGGTAGACCCCTGCAGTCGGCCCGCGGGCCGCGTTTCAGGATAAGCAGCTTATCCTGAAACACACAAGCTGCCCCAAACAGACCCTTAGTCTTGTATCAACTTCAAGACTTAGAATAAAGAAGCTAGAAAGATCTTTTGATTTTATAATCACCATCTAATTTTGAAGCTACTATAACTTTCACCTTATAATGATGTTGGGGCTAGTGATTAATGAATGGAGATCATTAATGCATTTATCATTGCAACATGCAACCCCATCCTTTTGATGCATTTATCAAGTGGGCGCCAGCTTAATCATTTTAATGGGTCATTTTTTCATCCTTTGGCATTAGATTAGGCTATCATTTATGGACCTCTTAATTTATTTGATCTATATATTTAAATTTAACAATATTTTTTAGTATATATTCTTATATTTTTGCTAGAAAGCCAAAAATATTACATAAAAGGAAAACATATGCATTGGAAATATTATCAATTAAAAAATATTAATGGATGTTAAAATATTTTCCGTTCATATATTTTTTTATAAAACATTATAAAATATAAAATTGATCATTTTTTAAGACATTAAAAGTAGCTACAAAATGTTATCATTTTGTTAGAAAATGAATATAATCAATTAATTAAAATATCTTCCCATCATTATCAATTAATTATTGCTCATCTCATTATATTTTGCCTCAAAATAAGTCTAGAAAAATCAAAGTCAAACATGATTTTGACCATTTAATGATCTCATCAAGCTCAAGTAACAAAAATCAATGCTATAGAAATGAGTACTATACTTGAATATGTAGTAAAAATGATTTAAAGAGAACCTATTGTTTGAATGCATGGCTAAACATGAGGACAAGAACAAAAGAAATCATAATATATTACCTATATTTTAACTAAGCACAACCATACTAATTAGATTTAACTAATATCGAATCAAATACCAAAAAAATAAAAATTAAATCCAATGCCGAGTAAAATAAAATTTTATTGCGTTCAGTCTCTTTCGCAACGTAAATTTAAATTTAATATTTAATAAATCCGATTGAAAGACGGACAACAGATTTTATTCTGCCATCGGTCATGAAGTTCGTGTTTGGATTTACCGACTCAACATAAATCCATGTTGCAGCCAAACACTTGACAAGCATATTGTTAAGTGGTATGAACCATGAAATATAACAAACTGCGCCAAAATAAATTCAAATATGCACAAAATAAAAGATTCTACAACTCTTAACCCCAACAAATTCCACATTTCCAATCACCACCGGGGGCATATATCTTCACATACATCATTTGAACAAACAAAATGAACAGCAGAAATAGTGTTAGTAATTAAAATGAATTAGCAACAAGGAATCCCAATCATTCAAAGTCTATCACAGAGCCGAAAATTCGAGACAAGTGACAAAACGAGGCTGCGTAAATAAGAACCAACACCATATAACAAAAATTGCCGAAGCGCGAACTANATATCTTCACATACATCATTTGAACAAACAAAATGAACAGCAGAAATAGTGTTAGTAATTAAAATGAATTAGTCAAGGAATCCCAATCATTCAGAGTCTACCACAGAGCCGAAAATTCGAGACAAGTGACAAAACGAGGCTGAGTAAATAAGAACCAACACCATATAACAAAAATTGCCGAAGCGCGAACTGGCAAATGGCACCCACAAGCCATTCAGGCTGCCGAGTTCTCGTGAAGCATAACATATTCCCGGCTGCAGAAAGAAAAGGAAATGATGATGAAATATGCAATTAAGTTTAGTGTTTAACAGATATATAGCATCGAAAAGACTATATATATATATATATATACATATACACGTGCCGCAAGCCTTGGCCTGTTGGTGAGATGTCCCCTCAGGTCAAGGGTTCAACCCCACCGTGGTGCGGGGGCTCTGGAATATTAGGTACATGGCGCAGACACCCTATCATAGGTGCCTGAGCGCAAAAGGGAAGCGGCATTTGGGACCCACCGGACTCGAATACCGTTTCCTTTTAATATATATATATATATATATTCTAAAATAAAATGAATGTCCAACACATTTACAACTAGATTACTCGATAAAATACAAAAATAAACTATCAGCGCTCATCCACGGTAGTTGATAATTAATCATCATAGTGTAGTATAGATTTAGGTTTGTTGTCATTCAGGATATAGAGATTAGTGGATGTATGCGCACAATTTATATCAGCCAAAGAATCCTAATTGGGCAATTACAAGCATGGCTCTCAAAACATTACTATTTACAAAACTCTTGCANACTCACCTCTCTCTCATAAATGGTTTATGGAGTTTTTTTTTTCTTATAAAATTCTTCTTTGTTCTGTAAGATATTGTTTTGGTGAAGTCAGCATATTGCAGAGGTAAACTTAACTATGTGAATTTAGCTTGAAGACGTTAATGCTTGAAAATTAATTCAAAATTTAGCTGAGATTGAGTTCATATCCAAATGAGCCGAGCTATCATCCGAAATTCAGATCAAATTTTTTTCGAGTTGATTTTGAGCCATCATGGAACGGCTCGAACCGACTTGAGAATAACCGGTAGTATTTTATTATTTATAAAATTATATATATAATGCAAATAAAACTTAAAATAATGAGTTAATTCTAAGCTGAAACGGATTCAAATAACTTAATTTGAGCCGGTTAGTTTTAATTTCGAGTCGGATCAAGTCGATTCCGAGCTGACACAAATTCATATAACTGGATCAAGCTCGATTCAATTTTGAGTTGGCTCAACTTGAAATTAAATATAATAAACCACGGGCCGATTTTAAGCCCCACTAAATGTATTCGAGCGGATCTAGCTAGGCTCAAAATCGAATAGTTAACAATCTTAGTTAGAAAGGTAAACTTGACTATATGTTTAAAATGGCATGATCTTATTTTTGCAAAGCTAGATTCATTATCCATAGTTATTCATAATAAGCTCTCATATACACAATAATATTTTCAAGAACACATTCTAGATATATTTCATAGTTTACATAATGAAATTTCTATTAATGAAATTCAGTGAGGCTAGAGTATTTAGCCTTTTAAGGTGTAGACAAAACTATCAAAGTGAGCTCTACTTCAGACAAGCATATAGGATGAAGTTATCATCTTTGTAATAAAGTTTTGAAAATCGAAACGAACATTGAAAGAGAAGATGAGTTTTAAGATTTAACGGTTTAACAAGGGTTATAGACAGAGTTAGATTGAATGACTTGATAAATATAAAATAAATATTTTAATATGATTAAAAAATGTAATAATAATGTTTTCATCAATTTTTCTTATAATATTATAATTGATGACACTTCGTATTGAATATTTTAAATATAATTATAAATCAAAATTTTAATACATAATATTTTAACATATATTTTTTAATTAAATAATTTGCTTTTATTCATTTGATCAAAATAAAAAAGAAATTAAAATGAATCAATTTTAGAATTAGATGCATTGCTAAAAAAATTAAACTAGTTCAATAGTTGGTTCTATGTGAAAGATGTACTGTCAAACGACTCATTCATGATTGAACTGAACAAAATGGCTAGTATAATTTTGATTTTTAAAACAATGTATATAATTAACTTGTTGTCAAGAGCAATCCACCCTATGCTTTTTTAATAAAGCTCTCTCTGCTTGAAAGCTAATTACACCAAGTAGTTTTAAATCATCAATGGTACTCACCTATATATGTGGTCCAAGAGATCAACTAGGCAAGATAGTTAAAAATGCTTAAGATAAATTTTCATCTAAATTTGACCAACTTATATGAATTTGTATCTAATGCAATTATAAAACTAAAATTAGCAAATCTTCATTTTATGATAAGCTATCTTCATGCTTATTAACTTTTCTTAATTATAGTTTTTCTTATAGAGCTATGCCTAGGCCCCTACTAATAAGCTTGATGTCATTAATTGAGAAGTTTGGGCTACATGAACTTAGTTTTTCATAGATATATGGTAATAAGAAAATGGATAACTCCTTAGACTCTATTTTATTTTATCTTATTGTCTTTTTTTAAGTTTTTTATTTTTGTCAGGGTTGTAACATTTTCCATGGAGAAGTTGGATATGATATTCTCATAGGCGTATCAAGCATTATTGATGCCAAAAAACTAAATATCAAGCATTGCAAATACCAAATAGAGAAAATCCAGATAAGGAAATATCAAACAGAATGAAAAATAAAACTTCATCACTAACATACAACTCACCCTTGAAGCACGCTTTTAAGGGACCTTCCTATTGACAAATCCATTAAATATCTTTTTAGTTAGTGACTGTAATCCTTCAAAGTGTTGAGTTAGCATATTGGATCTTATCATGAGGAGGCTAAAATATTTTTTTGATAATTGATGACTCCATAAAAAAGGTGTCAGATGAGGTAAGTGGCATTTATTATATGACAATTTATATTGCATATTATTTGATCTAAATGATATATTTATTAAGCTTAAGACAAAATATCTTGTTTTGAAAGATGATCCTGTTAATATGAATTTACACTAATTTAAAGTTCAAAGTGAGTTGGGTTCTATTTAAAGGGGGATGCTTTTTTAGTGAAAAATTTGTTATTGTGTGAGTGTATCTAGAGATAATTTGGCTGGAGACTAAAATTGAATATCTTTAGAGTATCATTCATAAGAGCTTTAGTTCAAAATTATTACATGCTTGCCCCAGTAGTGAAAAGGTCACACGTTATTCATTATGATATCGTCTTTATGCATAAAGTATTAGATGCATGTCATGTGGTATTTTTAATCACATTTCAAGTAATAATGGTAAGAATATAGGCCAGATATCTTAATTTGCATGAATTCCTAGAGTTATAGATTTATATGTATTGAGTTCATCACCTCTACATAGCACTCCCACATGCTATTCCATATGTGAACCCAACACCTTTTGGGTTCCCAAGCCAATGAGTTTATTTTTTGTTTAGGGGTGGATTCAAACTAGGATTGAAGAAGTATAATGGTATTTGGATGAAAAATGCACAAGACATATGTTGTAGGATTATACTAAATTTGCTTCATTGGAATTAAAAATGAGTAGATTTGTGCATCCAAGTAATGATATATTGACAAATTATCATATTAGGTATGAATTTTTAAATACTCCACCATCATTGAAGAGGCCATACTTGACGGTGGGAAACATTGGTCTCACTTAAGGATGATATAATATTTTGGTTTTGAAAAGTTCCAAATGGTCTACAATAAGTGTGAGAGGCTTGGGTTAGGATACAGTGGGGTGGATCTTGTAGAAAACCTAAGTTATGGGTCAACTTTAAAATGAGTAGTACAAAAAATAAAACCCTTAAACAAAACCCTTGATGTGGAAAATATCAAAGACATCAAGACTTGAAATCATTTAAAATCTTAGATGAACACACCACAAGATTTATGGAGTCCTATTTATATGCAAATTAGGTCATGCATGAACCTATTCTAGACATTCCAAAGTCAAATATTATCTTTCAAAAAGGGGTTTATGACATAGAAACATTAGAAAAACTCCATAAAGTGATATAAGGATGCATCTAAATTAGATTTAGAGTGTATCACAAAATTTAAAGTGTTTTAATGGAAATATCTTATGAAATTGAACTCGGTTTAGTTTAAGGCATGCTTTGGCCAACCAAACCAAATAAGTTTTTGGTTATGATGTTAGTGGAGGAAAATTATAAAACCTTTTGGGAAGATGGGATAGATGTCTCACAAAGTTTCGACAAAATTAAATTGAAGAAAATAAAATACAACAAATAAGAAAATAGAACTATCGCTCATCAAAAAGCTAGGTTGAGGAATACCACTAAATGTTCTCTAACGTAGGAATGACAACTAGGCTTCCACATAAAGAAACACAACTTTTAAAATACAAGCAACAATAATTTCATTTATATATAAAATAATCAATAACTAGTCTTTTTTCAAACTTTAATGTAAAAAAGAAAGAACTTAAAAAGGAGGAGGAGAGAGGGAGAAGGTGAGGGGATCTCATTTAAATTGAGGAAGATTTCCCCTCTATTTCTGCAATCCAAAATAACTTAGAATAAAACAATTAATTAAATAATTTAATAAAATTAATTATATCCATGATATAAATTTAAATATCCCTTATAAATTTAAAGATTCAATGTTATTGAATGAATCTTTAAATTTTCTCTGCAAATTTTTATAAAATTAAAACACAAACATAAAGTCATATAAAATATAATAAAATCATAATGCAGGAGAAAATAAGTTCCAATTCTAATTCAATATTTTTCATATCTCCTATAATTGGCCAAATTTTATTACTGCAATGACTTTTCATAGCTGAATTATGTGTTGTTTGTGTTGCATCATTTTTCCTAAATTTAAAGTAACTCTTTGGACGTGAAGAAATGGAAACACCCCATAAATTTTGATTTTTTTTCATATGAGTGATTAAATACTATATTAAGAATAATATAATATCTAAAAGATAGAAAGATCATTCTATAATAATTCAATCATTAAATAAAGATTGTTCTTTCAAAATTTAATGATTTACTTAAACTAATGATTTTTCCTACCCAACTTTAGGTTGAATAGAATTTATTTTAATATGGGTTGTAATTTTCCTATAAGAATAAGCCTCTATGATTAATCATATCTTAGAATAAGTCATTTTATAAGAATACACTCAATTAAAGCAGTAACTTGTATCTTTATGAATTTCAAAGTTTAAGATGAGGAGAGGTAAAAAGCGCTCAAATATTCAGAAGCTTAGTAGCACTCCAACAATCCTATATTGGACTTTAAATTTTTGAAATTATGTTTTATTTTAATTTAAATTGTTCATTTTATTAAAATATTAGGAATTATACTCTAAAAATATTAGATCGTGGAAAAACTTAAAAAGTGGAGATTTATTATGTAGTGAAAAAATCTACCTCATAACCTAAATTGTGGTGAGAACTAGCACTCGAACAGTTCTTTTGGACTTTACATTTTTGAAATTATGTTTTGTTTTACTTTAATTTGTTCATTTTATTAAAATATTAAGAATTATACTCTAAAAATGTTAGATCATGGAAAACCTTAGGACGTGGAGATTTATGTAGTGAAAAAATCAACCTCATAACCTAAAATGTGGTGAGAACTACTATCACAATAGAATCTTGAACATAGTCTAATTATATACAAAGGACCTATAATGTTCAATTTCACCTGGTCTAAAATTAGTATGACTCTACCAAACTTACAATTCTACATAGAAGAGATAGTCAACTAAACTCACATATGCATCTCAAATTTATGAAGTTTAATTTGATGAAAGATAAAATTTATGAGTCTCTTGTTTAGTAGAGGAAATATATGATTTATAATTTAATTACTAGAATCAAATTGCTTCATTATAAATGATATGCACTATTTTTTAGCTAATGTAGTGTTTTATAATTTCTTAAAAAATATTTGATTGATTCACTTCAAGAGCAAAGGGTATGCAGTTAATGCATGAATTTCTACATTGAATTTATAGGTTGAACGCTAATAAGAAATTAGACTAAACTCCCTATGAGGGGCTAGTATCCTTACAGATTAAATGCCTCTTATAACAATTGAAGTGCAGGAGAAAAGAAAAGAAAAGAAAAAAACAAAATGTAAATACATATGATTTAGTTACTTCTTTTGAAACATCTTAAGTAAAATGAAGTTGAAAACTTTATCATTGTGACACCATCTGGTGTAATAAGTAGAATTTCATCAGAAACTCCAAAGTTAAGTTTGATTGTGCAGGAGCATCTTTGGGATTGGTGATCTTTTAAGAAGTTGCATCAATGGGACAAAACTAAATGCCATCATGCCAAAATAATATAATATCTAAATGAATAAGAGTTTGAGATATTACGAATTATATCAAAGCATTACATGATTTTTTTTTTTAAAATATCCGTATGATATATAATTTTGGTTTAAGAAAACTGATGAGAACATCAACTATATATGTGGAAAGATTATGAAATCCATTAAGTAGAATGATGTTGGACTCTTAAACATTGAGGTACCTTTGGTTAACAATCAAAATTTCATTAGAAACTCCAAGTTTAAGTGTGCTTATCCATGAGCATTTCTGGGATGGGTAACCTTTTGGAATGTTAAACAAATAAGACAAAACTGTAAGGTATTAAGCCAAAGATGATAATATGTTGATAAATAAGAGTTTGGATTATTACACTTTTAAGAGTTTTATTTGATTTTATCTATTATTTACTACAAATTTTGCTGGATTTTGTTTTAAGTTTTGATTTAAACTATTTTAAGTTATCATGTTGATGTAGTAAATTTACTCCTAACAGCCTACCATACAATGATTTTGAGCAAACACAAATAAGTGAAGAAACATAGAAAAATATACTCTTACAGTGATTAACTATAAGTAAGCACATAAATAAAACCAAACACTTTAAAATAAAATCAATCAAAGATAATAGTTGAAAATGCTAATGTGGCCAGATACCACAATGCACCCAAAAATTTAAAAAAAAAAGAAAAAAAAATTGGGCAGTCGATCATTGGTCTTTATACATCTAGGACTAGAAATAAGATTGATAAATTAGGTTTGTGGGGTCCTTTAGCTCCTCAATCTATGTTCACCATACATCATAGAACTTTATCTTGAAGCACACACATATTAATGCTCATCTTGACTCTATCTCCCTCATTCTTAATTCTTGGTTTATCTTGGTTCATTTGTTGTGAGTTTGTCATTTTTTTTGGACACCTATAGGACATAATAGGACTCAAGACTTCTCTATATTCTAAAATAAACTTTCTTGCAGTGAAAATAAACATGAACTTACTATGATACCTAAACTCCTATAAAACCTAAAAATTAAAGTTAGCACAAAAATATATTTCCTAAATAATTAATATGCCATACTTATTCACCACAAATCATCATAGATACTACAAAGCATATTAAAAGCACACCATACCATCACAATAAATAATCCTAACATAGGATATTGGCTGAGTGCATGAACAACTAAGTCTAATGTGCGTGCCAAATTGTATGGTGAGTTTGAACAAGGCTTGGTATTTAAGTTTCAATTTGATTTCAAATTTGATTTTACCATTTGTTGATTTAGATTTATGTGATTAATGATCTAAAGAGTTTTAGTTTGACTTTTATAATTCTATTGTTTTAATTTATTCTTGGATTTTGAAGAGTACACTTAAATATACATGTTTACTCGAATGTGCATATTACCCCAGACATTTCTTAACAGTCAAATCACTCATAATAAAGAAAGAATGTTTGATAACACCTAAAGGCACACAAGGGTAGATTTTATGTGCATTTTCAATTATAATATTTTTATGCTTTATTTGAATTATGCATTTTAATTAATTTCTTTCATTTGTTTTATGTTCAAATGATTTCAAATCATTGTGAATTTGATCCCTAGAGCTAGAAGTTATTTCGAAACCATCCCATAAGGTGGTGGAGATTTATTGAATTATCATGTATCATTTATTATTAATTTTCAACTCAAAAATTCAAGTGATCTTAAAACTTGACAAAGAATTATAGGTAGGGTCAAAATCACATTCTAAACCCTACTATAAAATTGGAATCATTTTGATGTTAATTAACTTTTCTATGATTTATTATATTTATTTAGATTTTTATTTTTAATTTTATAAATATTTTATTAATCAAAATGACCTAAACTTAAACTTTTTAAATTCTTTATATCATTAGGATTTTGTGATTAAATTTTGATAATTTTTCTATTTTAATTGATTTTTTTTTTAAAATTAGATGTTCTATATTTGTTTGTTGATTTATTTAATTCATGATTTAACATTATGTAAATTCAATTGAATGTAACATCATAACTTCAAAAAATGATTTATGAGGTCATCATTAACCTTAGAGTATATTCTCAAGCCATTTAAATAGATATTTATCTTTTGAGTATTTTTTAAAATTTAATTTATTAACAATTAATTAATTTAGTTAAAAAAATATCAATTTTGTTAAAAAAAAATATAAATTAGTTAACAATCTAAACAAGTAATTGTCATCATATTCACCAAATACCAAATATCAATCATGATTCTTTTTAAGGCCCAAGTTGATTTCCTTAGATCGTTAATTATAGAGTTAATCTCATTTTCATGTTTAGGTGATGCATCCCAAGTTGAAGGACATTCAGATCATCCAAAGTTTCAGAATAACATTCATCATATTAAATAACACTTGTTATTAAATGTCTATTGGACTCTAATTTAATAATGATAAGTGAACAATATTTATTCAACCACTAGTTTGATAATATCAAAAGTAAAATTAGCTTTTAATTTATTTTTAGTATATTTTATTTTTTATAATTTTTCTTAGTGTTGTGTTTTACCCTTGGACCAAATACATGGTTTCAAACCCTGTTTAATTAGATTTTAAACACAAAAGGACAAATAATCAAAGAATAATTCTATTATTTTATTCATAATGTCATCCTTTAGTCTTGTATCAACTTCAAGACTTAGAATAAAGAAGCTAGAAAGATCTCAAGACTAAGAAACTTTCACCTTATAATGATGTTGGGGCTAGTGATTAATGAATGGAGATCATTAATGCATTTATCATTGGAACATGCAACCCCATCCTTTTGATGCATTTATCAAGTGGGCGCCTACTTAATCATTTTAATGGGTCATTTTTTCATCCTTTGGCATTAGATTAGGCTATCATTTATGGACCTCTTAATTTATATTTGATCCATATATTTAAATTTAACAATATTTTTTTAGTATATATTATTATATTTTTGCTAGAAAGCCCAAAATATTACATAAAAGGAAAACATATGCATCAAAAATATTATCAAATAAAAAATATTAATGGATGTTAAAATATTTTCCATTCATATATTTTGTATAAAACATTATAAAATATAATATTGATAATTTTTTAGGATATTAAAAGTAGCTACAAAATGTTATCATTTTGTTAGAAAATGAATATAATCAATTAATTATAATATCTTCCCATCATTATCAATTAATTATTGCTCATGTCATTATATTTTGCATCAAAATAAGTCTAGAAAAATCAAAGTCAAACATGATTTTGACCATTTAATGAGCTCAACAAGCTCAAGCCAAAAAGTTCAATGCTAAAGAAATGAGTACCATTAAGAAATAGAAAACTACCCACAAGTATATGAACAAATATACTTGAATATGAAGTAAAAATGATTTAAAGAGAACCTATTGTTTGAATGCATGGCTAAACATGAGGACAAGAACAAAAGAAATCATAATATATTACCTATATTTTAACCAAGCACAACCATATTAATTAGATTAAACTAATATCGAATCAAATACCAAAAAAATAAAAATTAAATCCAATGCTGAGTAAAATAAAATTTTATTGCGTTCAGTCTCTTTTGCAACGTAAATTTAAATTTAATATTTAATAAATCCGATTGAAAGACAGACAATGAATTTCATTCTGCCATTGGTCATGAAGTTCGAGTTTGGATTTACCGACTTAACATAAATTCATGTTGCAGCCAAACACTTGACAAGCCTATTTTTAAGTGACATGAACTATGAAATATAGCAAACTGTGCCAAAATAAATTCAAATATACACAAAATAAAAGATTCTACAACTCTTAACCCCAACAAATTCCACATTTCCAATCACCACCAAAGGCATATATCTTCACATACATCATTTGAACAAACAAAATGAACAGCAGAAATATTGTTAGTAATTAAAATGAATTAGTAACAAGGAATCCCAATCATTCAAAGTCTATCACAGAGCCCAAAATTCGAGACAAGTGACAAAACGAGGCTGCGTAAATAAGAACCAACACCATATAACAAAAATTGCCGAACCGCGAATTGGCAAATGGCACCCACAAGCCATTCAGGCTGCCGAGTTCTCGTGAAGCATAACATACTCCCGGCTGCAGAAAGAAAAAAGAAATAATGAGGAAATATGCAATTAAGTTTATTGTTTAACAGATATATATAGCACCGAAAAGAATATATATATATATATATACACACACACACACACACACACGTGCCGCAAGCCTTGGCCTGTTGGTGAGATGTCCCCTCAGGTTAAGGGTTCAACCCCACCATGGCGCGGGAGCTCTGGAATATTAGGCACATGGCGCAGACACCCTATCATAGGTGCCTGAGCGCAAAAGGGAAGCGGTATTTGGGGCCCACCGAACTCGAATACCGNCTAAAGACACACAAGGGTAGATTTTATGTGCATTTTCAATTATAATATTTTTATGCTTTATTTGAATTATGCGTTTTAATTAATATCTTTCATTTGTTTTATGTTCAAATGATTTCAAATCATTGTGAATTTGATCCCTAGAGCTAGGAGTTATTTCGAAACCATCCCATAAGGTGGTGGAGATTTATTGAATTATCATGTATTATTTATTATTAATTTTCAACTAAAAATTCAAATGATCTTAAAATTTGACAAAGATTTACAGGTAGGGTCAAAATCACATTCTAAACCCTACTATAAAATTGGAATCATTTTGATGTTAATTAACTTTTCTATGATTTATTATATTTATTTAGATTTTTATTTTTAATTTTAGAAATATTTTATTAATCAAAATGACCTAAACTTAAGCTTTTTAAATTCTTTATATCATTAAGATTTTGTGATTAAATTTTGATAATTTTTCTATTTTAATTGATTTTTAAAAAAAAATTAGATGTTCTATATTTGTTTGTTGATTTATTTAATTTATGATTTAACATTATGTAAATTTCAATTGAATGTAACATCATAACTTCAAAAAATGATTTATGAGGTCATCATTAACATTAGAGTATATTCTCAAGCCATTTAAATAGATATTTATCTTCTGAGTATTTTTAAATTTTAATTTATTAACAATTAATTAATTTAGTTAGAAAAATATAAATTTAGTTTAAAAAATAAATAAATTAGTTAACAATCTAAACAAGTAGTTGTCATCAAATTCACCAAATAACAAACCTATGAAACTTTGATCATGATTCTTTTTAAGGCCCAAGTTGATTTCCTTAGATCGTTAATTATAGAATTAATCTCATTTTCATGTTTAGGTGATGCATCCCAAGTTGAAGGACATTCAGATCATCCAAAGTTTCAGAATAAAATTCATCATATTAAATAACACTTTTTATTAAATGTCTATTGGACTCTAATTTAATAATGATAAGTAAACAATATATATTCAACCACTAGTTTGATAATATCAAAAGTAAAATTAGCTTTTAATTTATTTTTAGCATATTATATTTTTTATAATTATTCTTAGTGTTGTGTTTTACCCTTGGACCAAATATATGGTTTCAAACCCTATTTAATTAGATTTTAAACACAAAAGGACAAATAATCAAAGAATAGTTCTATTATTTTATTCATAATGTCATCCTTTAGGGTCCGTTTGGGGCAGCTTATAAGTGCGGGCGGCGTTTTGAAAAACGCCGCCGCCGTACTGTTTGGTTCGCGCGTTTCACCAGCTTATCTGAAACTGTGTTTGGGTTTTTACACTAAACGCAGGCCGCGGGTAGACCCCTGCAGTCGGCCCGCGGGCCGCGTTTCAGGATAAGCAGCTTATCCTGAAACACACAAGCTGCCCCGAACAGACCCTTAGTCTTGTATCAACTTCAAGACTTAGAATAAAGAAGCTAGAAAGATCTTTTGATTTTATAATCACCATCTAATTTTGAAGCTACTATAACTTTCACCTTATAATGATGTTGGGGCTAGTGATTAATGAATGGAGATCATTAATGCATTTATCATTGCAACATGCAACCCCATCCTTTTGATGCATTTATCAAGTGGGCGCCTGCTTAATCATTTTAATGGGTCATTTTTTCATCCTTTGGCATTAGATTAGGCTATCATTTATGGACCTCTTAATTTATTTGATCTATATATTTAAATTTAACAATATTTTTTAGTATATATTCTTATATTTTTGCTAGAAAGCCAAAAATATTACATAAAAGGAAAACATATGCATTGGAAATATTATCAATTAAAAAATATTAATGGATGTTAAAATATTTTCCGTTCATATATTTTTTTATAAAACATTATAAAATATAAAATTGATCATTTTTTAAGACATTAAAAGTAGCTACAAAATGTTATCATTTTGTTAGAAAATGAATATAATCAATTAATTAAAATATCTTCCCATCATTATCAATTAATTATTGCTCATCTCATTATATTTTGCCTCAAAATAAGTCTAGAAAAATCAAAGTCAAACATGATTTTGACCATTTAATGATCTCATCAAGCTCAAGTAACAAAAATCAATGCTATAGAAATGAGTACTATACTTGAATATGTAGTAAAAATGATTTAAAGAGAACCTATTGTTTGAATGCATGGCTAAACATGAGGACAAGAACAAAAGAAATCATAATATATTACCTATATTTTAACTAAGCACAACCATACTAATTAGATTTAACTAATATCGAANTATATATATATATATATATATATATATATATATATATATATATATATATATATATATATATATATATATATATATATTCTAAAATAAAATGAATTTCCAACACATTTACAACTAGATTACTCGATAAAATACAAAAACAAACTACCACCAATGCAGATCATATCAGCGCTCATCCACGGTAGTTGATAGTTAATCATCATCGTATAGTATAGATTTAGGTTTGTTGTCATTCAGGATATAGAGATTAGTGGATGTATGCGCACAGTTTATATCAGCCAAAGAATCCTAGTTGGGCAATTACAAGCATGGCACTCAAAACATTACTATTTACAAAACTCTTGCATCGAGCACGCGTAAATATAAGAGTCCAGTAGTTCTAGATATTTGACAAAGATGTTAGTGCAGCAAATACATAAGATTTGGGTCTTATGTATACAATTATCCCTCTAATGTATTTTATAAATGAAAGGCTGATCATACATCAGTTTGAACAATAAGCGGGTTCAGCTAAGTTGCCATGCACTCACATCATAAATACTGATCATATGAGTTTGAAGAAATCACTTCACCATTTTTATTCCTTAATAATACTGCAAGTTAATGATCTCCTGACCCACAAAGAAACGAAAAAATACTACATCCGGACTCCAGATGCGTCCGGAGTTCAATGGTGGGGCGCCACGTGTCAAGTGGGCCCCACCGCTTGTAACACTAGCCAATGACAGTGTATTGTGGTGGGGCCCACTTGACACGTGACGTCCCACCGTGGACTCAGGACAAATTGCGTCTGGAGTCCGGATGTAATATTTTCTCGAAAGAAACGCATATCTTTATCACTCTGGTCAAAGAAACACGCGCAAAACAAACGAAATTGGAATAAAACCTGACAACTAGACAAATAAGCTCCTAAGTTGATTATTTGCCCATCAAAGAGTAAAAAGAACAGAGATTACTCTTTACAATGGTTTTTCATCTGTTGCAATCTGAAATGCAACGTTTTCGTCATTTTTTTTCTCGGCCTTTCAGTGGAAAATTTGTTGACCATGTAAGAACAATGCATATGTGAGTTTCGGACAGTCACAGTATGATCCAAGCTATAGACTAGTAAAGGAGGCTTATGAGGCAAGGAGATGAGATCCAAGCTCATCCCATCCCCTACCACTCCACCTCTGCAAAGATTCTCTCTCCCTCTCCCATTTCCTTTCCACCTTACAGAGTGAAAGCAATTTTTTATTCTTTCGGTTATATCAGACCCAGTAACCAATTGCTACAGATTGGAAATAAAACTTAACCTAACCGCAGCGTAGCCAACACACAAAGAACAGCATACAGAATTTATTTCGCCTATAGGATTATTTCACTGGTAGATCCTGGAGTAGCAAGCGTGCATGCACTCATAATATAAATCTATTTGCACTGAAATAACAAGCTTGAAAAGGCTATTCCTCACCTTGTTGGTGCTAAACCGAGAAAAGCAAGTGAAATACCTATATTTTACCAAATTTCCAAGAAAAATTACACTATAATTTCAATTAAATTAAACTCTAACTAATTCCTTCAAAAAAAAAAAAGAACCTTAATCAACCGGATGATGCTAAATAATGGCACAATTAAGATAAAGTGAAGTGGCACATGATCCCAAATTAAAAATTATTATTAGAGTCAAATCTAGAATGGACAAAGCCAGTTCATAAAAATAAATTATATTTCATTTATTAGCTATTTTAATTTAACTTAAGAACAATTGTCAGTTTAGATAATCTTGAGTATAAATTTCAATTGGTTATTAAGATAAGATTTCAATTTCCATAAATTAAATTTTGTATTTTGATTGAGTCCCTATTTCTATACATTGATATTTAGACCCAAACCTATATTGAATAAAACAGCTTCACGAAAATAAATATTGCATTTATTAAATTTATTTTCATTTCACTTATTATGGATGTATTTTCTTTATCGTGTAATTATAATTAAAAATATATCCATCAAATCTCTCCCTTGTTACCTTGGCTGCTGCTTCTCACAGCAGTCAACCGCCTTCCTCTTCCATCACCACATGCTTAATTTCCTCACTGCCAAATAATTGGCAGACTTCTACCCATTGGAAACCAATCTCCACAATTTTTCATATACTACATAATCAGTTCAGCATATGCTCCATAAATTGTTCTATTCCCAGCTCAAAAAATTATTGATCCTTTACACACGGTAGAATAATATTTCAAAGAAATTGTAAGGTGCCTAAATTATCTAATTTGGTAATTTAAAATTTTCTTCAAACTTCCATCTAAAGGATAAAATAAATTATAATCAACATTTAGGCAATTTAGGGGGATGTTTATTTGTTGATTACTGAGGCACATAAGATCTAATGCTTTGTACTACAGAGTTTGCTTAAAGTAGTTATGTTCACCACAATATTAAGAAATCACTTCTCAGACATATTTATTGTACTCATCCTTAAAAAAAATTACCATTGCAAACATAATATTATCAAGCTAGGTGCATATTTTGTTGAGAATATACCTAAACTTAAAGCTAATATTAAATTACATATTATCATGTAAAATGAAAATATAGAGGCATCATCAGTATTTATGGAATAAAACAAAAAATAAAATAAAATAAAAAATTGCTGATTTTGTACTTGTTAACAATGAGTTAACAGCAATTTAGCAATATACATTTAAAAACATCATGCAAGCTCACCTTGCGCACATAAAATTCTTGGAAAATTAAATTCAAAGGGTGATTTGATTAATTTGCCTCAAAATTTTCATTTTTTAGCATTAAACTTTAAAGATCTAGTGAATTATGGAGGCACCTTCAGGACTTTTGTACTACGAGTAGCGTTCTTTAAGTGTAACTCAACTTTGACGAATTCATTTGTTTCTCTGTGCTTCTATCTGCCACTATTACACCAATTGGCCAAGCATACAAGATTATTACTAATGAAATCGCCACATATACTTCTAGAGTTTAAAAATATTTGGTTTGCTAAAAGAAACAACCGCTGGTTAAGGATTAAATATGATGAGATGAGGAATATGGTCAAAAAATATAAAACAAAAGCACCACAATTTTGACTTTTTGGAGCAAATTCATTTGTTCTAAGGGATATTGATGCAAAACATGAACCTATGTCAAGCATCATATGTACAACAAAATCTAGATTGAGCCAAAATAAAAAAAAATAAAGGGAATTTTTTTTATAAGATTTGTATAAATTTAAATTAGGATGAATTATTATTTTTTTGGATAAGCTTGGGTTTAAACTTAAATTAGTTGTCATGATTAAATTATCATGCATTTTTTCTCTTGAAATTACAATTAAGAAATATCCTGTAAATCTCTCGTCTACCTTGCAGGTTCTCTTAGTGTTGATTTGTATCGGGTGAATATGAATTCTCATCTTTCACATCTGTCTCCAACAACTAATCAGATTATCATCCCCCTCAGTCTTTCTCCTCCAATTATTTATCATCAAAATATCCTCCTCGATTAAAAAGTTCATGCATAACTNTTATTATTTTTTTGGATAAGCTTGGGTTTAAACTTAAATTAGTTGTCATGATTAAATTATCATGCATTTTTTTCTCTTGAAATTACAATTAAGAAATATCCTGTAAATCTCTCCTCTACCTTGCAGGTTCTCTTAGTGTTGATTTGTGACGGGTGAATATGAATTCTCATCTTTCACATCTGTCTCCAACAACTAATCAGATTATCATCCCCCTCGGTTTCTCCTTCAATTATTTATCATCAAAATCTCCTCCTCGATTAAAAAGTTCATGCAAAACTTCTTAACACATGCACAAGTAAACACACACAGCAAAAAAAAAAAAAAAAACCCGCATGCGCACAAGCACAAGCACTCACTCACACATGTAGCAATCAAATTAACAAGATCAATAAATCTAATACAACATTTTCATCTTCTAATTGGGCTACATGATGTTATAGATGAGTTGTATCAGTAAAAGCTTCCCTCTCCACAATGTAAATGTTGACTCAGCATGCAACATCAATAGGTTGACACACTTTGATGAAAGGCCATTTATGGTTGCACTAGATATCAGAGCATAAAGAATTTACACTTGAACATTTTATGGAGTGAAAAACAAATTTAGACTATAAAGCTATAAAAATTCAAAGCTTTTTAGATTTTTCTATTATTTAATGAAAGTTTTCAAAAGACCAATGGTAATTTAGTAATATTTGAATAATTTGAAAATTTTAAATTTTGAAACTATTTTATTTTATCTTAAAATTTTTAGTAGAGGCAAAGCTTAGTAAAGGATAATTTTTCACCAAGTACGAGGTTTTTGGAGATTTGTGAAATCTCTATTAACTTTTAAAGTTAGTGCATGCAACAATGGATTTGATAGAATTTTTCACCAATTTAAGACTGATTTATTTTGGTTGGAAAGTTTTTGTGAGAGTGGAAAAATCACATGCAAGGGCTTGGGAAGAGAAAATGATAGAGTCGACTTGATTTGCCACTTGGTCTTTTAGCATTGGAGTACTTTTTGTTAATGTGGGATAAAATCTAACCAATTTCTTCACTTTTGGGTTCTGAACCATCTTAGCCTAAGTTTTAACTCTTCTTCTGATTTTTTTCCCCTACATCTTAGAATTGGCATTCCAATCCTAAGTACCATCTTAAACTTGCCCAAAATAGTCCATGAAATTCCACATTTTAGGTACTTAAAATTACAATTGTTATTTAATATTTTTCCCATTGATTTTGCTTTAAGAATGAGTTTAAAGTGAATTTTTTGGCCACTTTTTTTCTTTCAAAATGTGAAGTGCATAAAAAACTTCGGAAATATAACTTCAAAATATTCATATTTCTCACGAAAACAATTCAAATAAACCCCAAGTAAGAAAGTAAACTCATAATTCTATTACTTGACACGTAGAAAACAAAGGTCCTAGAGGCACTTTGAGAGGATTCATGCCAACTATGTAAATAATTGCACTTAGGGTGATCGTTCAGGTTGTAAAGCTTTCTGATTGCATCAATGTCAGGAGTTATCATATATCATAAAAGTTATTTTCAATGTTAATGAACTTGTAGTCGAAGAATGTGATATTTTACAAAATAAAAAAACACAAACCCATAGGACCATGCATCATTGAGATACCACACGTAAATGACTATAAATTGGTTAATATGATAGATTATGCTTATTAATATTAAGACCTGCTATAAGAGGACATAAAAGTAGTGAAATAAATATGTTTAATATGATATCAAGTAAAAGAGAAGAGAGGCGAGACCTGAGTTCATAAGAACTTACCAAAACCTTGTTTCTTCTTAAGATCGTGCATGAGATGGCACTTCAATAAAGCTTCGCAAGGGGGAGCCGAAGGCCTCAAATGCTTGGAGAAGGGGTTGCCCCCTCACAATTTATAGAGGAAGAGAGGAATCTCCACCTCCAAAATAATATGAAACTAAACCTTGCTCTACTAACATGGTATCTCATCAAGCCATTGATAAGAGCTATCGATTCACTATTGTGTTTGTGGCAAACTTATAAGGGTTGGTAGAGGTACACTAAGTTGGGGATATTTCCTTCAAAGAGTTTCATCTATTTATAGTATGTCAAAACTTTCGCAATATCCCATCAAATAAGAAGAAATCTGTTAAGGCTGATGAACAATTAACATACCTAATGGATGGGATATGTTGAGCTCAATTCCATTGCACTCAAGCTCAATCTGAACACATACAATTGTTGGCTTGTAGTCTTCCTAGTTTGATTGCCACAATACCACATATACCCAATAATTCAAATTTGGACATCGCAATTCTAGGACCATATCCCAGTCATACAAATACACGCATACATAGCTTATCAATAGAGCTTAGCACACAATGGATTCAGTGCATGAGTCGCCCTATTTTGGCATGAACAATTCTAGCATGCACTGAGCTGATCAATTGGTAAATATTTGTCGGATTAGCATGATCATCATTTGATTGCTCATATTTTGCCACAGTCACAAGTTTCATCACTCAATTCAATCAATCAAAATAGGCTCAATGGAATCTAATTTGGTTCAATTTTTGATGTGATAAACAATTAAAAAAAAACATTGAAAAGGTGTTCAAAATATAATTTAAATAAATTTAATAAAAATGGGTTAGAATGCACTGAGATGAGAGATAGCAAGTTTCAATCTTATCAAAATTTAAAAATGACTCAAATATATTATGCAATCATTTGAATTCAGATATACTCCACAAACATCACAACCCAAGACTAGTTGAGAAACCCTTATCTCAATTATTGTGGAGGTATATCTTCTAGCATAAATAAAAAGTAGCCATTCTTTTATTCATTTCTCACTGCCTACTTCACATCTACTCATTAGCCAACATCAACTCGCAAGCAAAGCCCCAACACCCTTTGCCGGTCGATAATTTGCCTAGCAGCCATTGTAGCTCTGCTCCTCTATGATAAATCACACTCAGCCCATACAAGAGCACTTCACAAACCTCATATAATATACAAAATTGTAATTATACCTAACGATAACATCTCAAGTCAACTACAACAAGTAAAACATTGATTCCTTACAACCACAACCCGCAATCTATCATAACTGAGCCCTATCTACATCAATCAGTCGCATGTCATGCCTTGCCTCAAGCCCATATGTCGACACATATAACACAATTTCTCATTACCCAGACCTCCTAACAAAAACTATAAAGCTAACACACGTTTCCTAAACTCAATTATTCAAATCCAAACATCAATTGTTTAACACACGTTGCCTATTGTGCCAGCAATACATTATAGCATACATATCTGGAATTTCATATAACCAACAAACCAGAAAGCTCTACAATGAAATATAAATCATCAATCGCTAAGAACAAAACCCATTCATTATCAAACTCATATTTTGAAGCTCACATTCATTACTTTAAGCGTGTACAAATAGTAGCTCTCAATAAGCATAATTCATTCGATATCAATCTCTAGTAGGCGGGCATCATGTATAAGACTCAGATATTTTGAATGATTAAAATAATAAATAAGGAATTAGAATTAGTAAAGAAGATACA